>JANFAB010000059.1:0-446971 GCA_024613165.1 Pisolithus albus
AGAATTGTCTGTGGATTTAGGAGTTTAACGACTTCTCGGTCGAAGTGAGTAGCATAGCAAGCGAAAGGAGAAGCATATGAAGCATATGAGATTGTCTGTGGAGTTAGGAGTTTAACGACTTCTCGGTCGAAGTGAGTAGCATAAGAAATAGAAGGAGAAGCATATGAGGCATAGGGAATGAAAGGAGAAGCATAGGAAGCATATGGTTCATAGGAAAAATCGTAAGCAAAATCGGAGAATTCAGAAGACAGACTCATCAGAGGACCATGATGAAGTCTGAAAGTGAAAGGAGTCGGATTCAGGAATAGGTGGGTAAGGTCGGTGATTGGCATGGATTGGTGGTGTATCCGAGGGAGTAGATGAGTGATTTGGGTAGGAGATCGGAGGATCAGGTTCAGGAGGTGGATCATCGACCTGAAACAACAGTGAAGACTCGGATAGATCGGTAGCAGGCACTTCGAGATAAGCAAGCTCAGTAATGGGCGAAGGTGGAGGATTTGGGGCTTCAGCAGGCAGAATATTCATTTGCGAATGAGGGGAAGGAGGATGAAGAGGACCTTCATCTGTAGAGGACAAAATATTCATCTGAGGGTGCAGGGATGGATTATCTGGAGGAGCACTGGCTTCGGAGGACCACATATTCCACCGAGAATGTGAGGATGGCAGATCTGGTTCGTCGGGAGGATCAGGGGATAGGATGGGGTCGTTGGGAAGTGGACTCTGATCCACAGGGTCAGGGCGAGGATTGGGATAGAAGCGTACATAGGCAGAGCCTCCAAACTGGTTACGATCACGCCATGGGGTGCCAGGGATGTGCTGCACAAGGTAGGTATGCAGTAAGAGGAAGTCCTGATAGTAGTGGTCGTCCTGATCGATGCCTCTTTCACCAGCAAGGGCATAATCCGAGTCAAAATAGATGTGGAAGAAGTTGGGATACTGACGAGTGAGCCCAGCAAGAAGTGCAGTGAGAGACAGACGTTCTTCCCTCCTAATCTGATGACGCATCGCAGCAACAAAGGGATCGTCCTCCAATCCATTCATCTCAGTGGCCTGTAACTCCTCAGTGAGTGTACGAAGAAGATTCAAAGGCGGAGGGCTAGACGGTGGCTCCACAGTGATGATAGGGATGGGATGGAACTCTGGAAGTCCAAAGGCGCCATCTATGCCATCTGGGGTCGAGTCTGGATAGAGAAGAGTCGAATTGGGAGTCCCAGAAGGTGGGGAAGGTGGTGCAAAGGTAATAGGTGATCCAGTAGGAGAGGAATCAGTTGAAGCTTCATCATCTGCAAGAGTCCCAGAGTCTTCTTCGAAGCTAGAGGGCTGGAGAGTCGCCATGAGAGCAGTAGCAATCGGTTCAGCAGTCCCTTCAGTGACACAGAGCTCGAGGGGATGATCTTTGTCTGATCCAAAGACCACAAAGGTACCAGAGCCTCTCTCAACGATGCTAACAGCATTCCCATGTGCCCAGGGGCGGCCTAGAAGCAAATCAAAGCCTGCATCGACATCAGGGGCAACAAATAGATTGGTCCAGGTCCTAGCAGCACCACAGAAGAGCGGTACATGATTAGACCAGTGAGCATTGATACTCCACCATTGGCATCCTTCATATTGATGCATCTTGAGATGTCGATGGGCATCTGAATGACAGATCGTGCTATACTCGATTTGACCACATTAAGGGTGGAGCCTGAGTCGATGACAGCTGTCACCTGTCGACCATTACAGGTGAGATTAATTGTGATTAAGGGGCTGGATGTCAAAGCGAGATAAGAACTGATGGGAGGTGTCCCATCGACATCTCTGACAGATTGAGTGATGGGTTGATGCTTGTATCTGATGAGTTCCTGAAGATGATGAGATACATCCCTTGATGCTCCTATCACTTCCCCCAATGAAAGAGTCATAGGGGTAGCCAAAATGCGATCCACAATAGCCTTTGGGTCTGCTGATTGAGATAATGGTGAAGTCATGGCAGCAGGGGCCTTGGGTTTCCTCCCCTTGTCTGCAGGGGACTCAGAGGCCTGTTGCGAAGGTTTATTGATGGATTCATCTTCCATGATGGCATCATCATCATTCCCATCAAAGCCACGACGATGGACATCGACAGGAACAAAGACAGGGGCTTTGGGCGCAGTGACATTGACAGGTGGCTGTGCGACAGGTGTCGGATAAGATTGATTTGATGGCTGATGGATAGGGGCTGATGGGCGATCAAATTGTGGGGCTGATAGGCGATCAGAGTGTGGGGCTGATGGTGGCTGAGGCTGATTGGCAGGTGTCGATGAGGTAGATTGCTTCGGAAATTCCCTCTCTTTGCCCTTCCCATGGTTCCGAGGTGGGAGGAGCACTCCATCGAAGACTTCCCTTCGCTTATCCTTCGAGATTTTTGTGTTTCTCTCTGCAGCAGCAACAATAGCGTCATCCTCTAACTCATAGATCTCTGCTCCAAGAAATTCATCGGCTTCTTCATGGATAACAAAGTGGACACTACTGGAGGATTGGGTCGGCTTCACAGATCTCTCATAAGCCTGCAAGATCGTTTCATCACCATTCCTGTAGATGCGCTGCCCATTGGGATATATGACGCGATGGTTGTCATCTCTAGCCAAAGAACCCTTCTTGATAAGATCATTGATCGCATCGCAGGTGTCTAGGCCATGTCCAGTGACTCCACAGCCAAAGCAGACGATGGGCTTCCTCTGGGGGCGTGCCTGGGATAAATTTGGACTGACAGGGGGCGCAGTGGAGCTAGGAACAGGGGCGGAGTGGAGTGTTGGGGGACGAATCACCTTTGCAGCATCGGGATCCATCTTGATGGCTCGATAATAGAGCAATGAGTAATCTGGATCGTTTAAGGACATACAAGATAAGGATTTTATCAGGGTTTCGACCTCATCCTGCTTCTGAGCCATGCTTCCCTCCCTCTCCAGTGTCTCCAAGTTTCTCCTGGCATCCTGGGGTGGTAGAAGCGGTCGAACACTCCCTCCCCTCGCATCATGCTGCTGTGGAGGGATATTCTCCTTCTCTGAAAGACTGGATATGGATCGAGGACCGAGGAGGTCAAGGTCATCTGCATCGAACCGATCTCGACGCAGCACCTCTTCTGCAGCTCTACAGACTTCGTCATAGGGGAAAGGTATGCTGACATCGAGGTTGGGATCCTTCTGCTTCAGTCTACCCTCTACAGAGCTTCGAAACAAGGGAGAAAGTCCAGCCCAGAAGTAGCGATCGTGTTCGTGTTCAGTGAGCTTTCCCCTGTGCTCCATCCAGCCTCCAACCCGAGTGAACTCTCGGTTATAGGCTCGGAAATCGTGCAGGGACATGATAGGCTGATTCCTGAAGCGCAGTACAAGAGATTTGAGGTCCCTTTCGAAGAACCTTTCGTCGAAGATGTCGGCATCGAAGTAGCGAAGCAAACTGGCCTTCAATCTGGCCCAGTTGGGGGTATGAAAGTGAGGCATTCCTTCGATGATTTCTCTGACACGAGTATTGCAGTAAGGGAGGATTGAGGCGACCATATCATGGTCCGAAGTGACATTATGGAAGGCACAGAGTCGCTCATAGTGGTCGAGGAAGGTGCGAACTCGAGAGCAGTCGCCCTGGAAGAGTTCTGGGGAAGATTTGGTTCCAAGAAGTGGCATAGTGAGCACAGAACGAGCAGAATTAACAGATGCAGCTGCCTGAGCTTGCACTGGCATAAGTGGGTTCGCAGTGGTCGAAGACATGGTGGGAAAGTATGGGGATTATTCTGAGGGGAATTGGCGGTCGAAAAGGCGAGTTGCGACGAGGTGGAATGGATGGTTATTGGCGATGACGAAGATTTCGATAGGGCAGATGATGTAGGAGTCGTTTACGAAGAAAATGAGATGGATTTCGAGCCAAATGTAACCACCCCTCGCGGTGGGCTCCAGATGTGAGTCGACGTGTGGATCTATGGCGAAAACACCAAAAAAACCCAACACAAAGACAATTGCCGAGTCGGTGGTTTACCTATGCGGACTTTGGCTCGAGGGATCGGTTACAGCGAAGAGGGGGAGGGGTTCTGCACACCTAGACGACTAGGGCAGAAGGGAAGGTGCTCCTGACGAGAGGGGAGCAGGGGGAGACTGAGAAAAGCGAAGTTATATAGGCTACTCGGAGCCTAGAAGCGACGTAGAATGACGAAGATTACAGTAAGTAGACCCTTAATGGAGTCTCAAATACTGCAAGGATAAAGGAGATAATGAAGGGCCTTAAAGCGACGACAATAAGGCAGATAATGACGATAAAGATTGGGCAATAGTCTCACTACAAAGGGGACGGTATCCTATGCAGGGGGGGCTACTTGCTTGTATATGTGCTACTTGCTGCGACGTATTGGTACTTATATACAAAAGGTAGCGCAGCCTGAAGTAAATAGAGGGAAACACTTTGTAAGGGGTTTGTAAGCGATTGGTAAGAGGATTGGTAAAGGATTGGTAAGGCTGAGCAAGGCTGAGTAAGGACAGTAAGCAATTGGTAAGTAAAATCAGTCAGCATGACGAAGAATATCACAAATCATTTGAAATAGAATGAGTCATTAAGGAACGGATGAATAATGCGACAGAAAGGGGGATGAGTAAGCGCACTGGTCACTGCCGAATAAGGGGGTATGACTGCAAATGAGTCACTCTGACTCCTAGATCTGAGATCCAGATTCATTGGGGCGATATGCTGCGCGTCCGAAAGAAGAACTGTGGGGATTTCTGCCAGGGGCCAACTTTGGGGGTCTCCAGGGTAGTCAGGGCTTAGGATTTCGCAACTTTCCCCCCTCTCTCCTCTCTGCAAAGCGACCTGTACCAGGTGCAACTAGTGCTCTGGAGGGCATGAGGAGGAGGAGGGGCCGTCTTCTCCAACGAGGGCAGGGAGAAGTGCCTCAAAATCGTCATGAATGCGATCAGATAGTGTAGATGATAGTAATTGGTACTGGAGCTGTCGCAATTTTGGGAGAATGAAAGACGAGATTGAGAGATAGACGTTGCAGGGGGCAGGAAGGAAAAATCCATAATCCTTTTTGACTGGAGAGACCGAAACAACCACATAAGACCTCTCAAGCCTGACGACAGACTTGAGGCGACCAAAGAATGTCTTCCTCGACGTCAGACTGACGAGAAGAATGCGCTGTCCCAAAGCGACAGGATGGGAGGTCATGGACGAGGGAGGGATGAACCAGGAGGCTTCGGGGCGAGAGCTAGTGGGGATTCCTGGCAAGTACTCGTAGTTATTCTCCCTAGCAAAGGACACGAGCGAAGTGACAGTCGAGGAGCTGGCCATTACGATAAATATTGGCGAAATGGGCGTTCGTTGGTAGAAACGATGCAGAAAATCGTGGAGTGCGCGGATCGTTACCAAATTTGGTAGGAAGGATGGCGTGGTCGAGAGCTTCCTGTGAGCGTGGGAATGGTGTCGATATCTTTAAAATTGACGGAGATATTCGAAAAATCGGAATGCCGTAAACTAGCACTCAAAAAGTTTTTTTTTTGGGTGCTCGAGCAGTTTCTTCCCTAACGTTGAGGATGGTTCTCGTGCGATGGATGACTGCTGGCAATATCAGTCGTTCTTCGCATTAGGGCTAGGCTTCTCCATTCTCCGTTCTTCATCATTCAGCTTCTGAGTCCATGCTCACGTCGCCAAACACCTTTGGTGCGTGACATCGGGCTGCTGGGAAAGGATGTCACATACCTCCGTGATATGCGGAGTCGCTTGCAGATACTCTTGATAGGGCGGATGTGCCACCATAAACCCTCGTCCATCCATCAGCCAAACCTGATCATCGGGCCGCTTCTCGTGCATATGTTCCGCTTTGAAATTTCCATCCATTACAACTGTTCGCGTATACTTCCAGCTGATGACTGTTAGCAGGGAGTGGGTTACATTTATCCAGACACTAACTCATCCAAATCAACATCAGGATCGACATTTATACTGGGCTGTGGGCAGGCCGCGCAAAATAATGCCAAATCTCCCGGTGATGACCTTTCCGTCTCATCTTGAAAGCCGTTCCACTTGAGCAACTTCAGCACCCGCCATTGCCGGGCCAATCGCAGGAGTTCTCGGTATCTATTCTAATCATATACATGGTCTGGCTTACATATCGCGGTATCGGCGGCGTTTGGGGAGCTGACTTACCGGAACCAAATGCGGAAACACATTGGATGTCACTCGACGCAGTTTGCTATAGTAATTCATGCCGGATGTTCTGCATTCCAGGTTTTCCCGCAAGAAATCGTCCAAGACCGCGAATGTGAATGCGGTGCTGGGTGTTGAACACGCGCCTGATTAGTGCAGCGTGGGAAGTAGTTACTACATAGGTAGAACAACACTTAGTCCAAATACGGTAGACAATAGCTACGACTATTTAGGTAGTTGTCACACGTCACGTCACACTCACCCTGTAGTATATAAAGGCAGCCTATGGCGCCCTAAATGACAAAAAATCGCTTTTGCCTCTCTTAACTCGTCTCAACTCGTTACCACTTAAACCTAAGGTGAGTCCAGTGGAGCTGGCCTCTGTGCCATGCACCGTTGCTCAACAGGTTATGAGCCCCGATGAGCAGCCCTCTCCAGCGCCATTTCTGGCAGCGTTGAGGAGCACTCTGGCTCGCCTTAGTGGCGCCTTCATTGGCTGCCTCGTTGAGAACGTTGAGCGCCTTTATGGCTGCTCATTGGCAATGGCCTTCAGCTGAACGTCTCGTTCGCTGGGCCAAGCTTTTCACTCTTTGTCGTCGCACCTCACAGTGCTGACTTCGTCTTTGCTCGCAGATACCATGTCTAGCGCATTGACCAACCTCGTCCCCGTCTTTACCGGTGCCAACTGGCAGGAATGGTCTCCAGCAATGGAGGCCTTCTTAATGTCTCAAGGGCAGTGGTGGGTTCTTAACAAGACCCGCCCTGCCAGCGATGACGATGCTGGTGACTGGGACGACAGCAACTCCCAGGCTCTTGGGAACATCCGTCTTCGCCTTGCGCCCCCTGTGCGCATTCAGGTGTCGACCCATTCGACCGCCAAGGCTACTTGGGACGCCCTCCAGTCTGAGTATGGCAAGCCCGGCATCGCCGCGGCCTATGCCGACTTCAAGACCTTAATCGAGACCAACGTCCCTGGTGACCAGCACCCCGCTCCTGCCCTAACGAAAATCATGGCGCACTTCGCCAAGCTCGCCGACGCCGGCTTTGAGCTCTCTGCCCCCGTCCAGGCTATGATCGTTCTGGCCAAGCTCCCTCCAACAATGGAGGTTGTAGCTCAGCTACTTAACCAAGCCGGCAGCGATGCCGAGAACATCAAAACCCTTAAACCGGATGGGGTGGTGCGTGCCGCCACTCTAAGTTGGGAGCAGAGGAACTCCCGTCGCAAGCCACACGCCTCCGCAAATAAGCTTAGCGCCGTCAAGCGCAAGCAAGGCGACCCCCACTTCTCGCAGCAGCAACAGCAGCAGCAGAAGCCTTCTGGATCTGGCAGCAGCAATGCGCCGAACCAGGAGAAGGGGAAAAAGAAAAACAAGCGTGGTAAGCGTGGTGGGAAGAAGCGTCAACACGACGACGAGGAGGCCCACATGGCCTCCATGGTTGTGACCACTGGCCCTGAGCCAGTTCCTGATCCCAGGAAGCTTGCGCACACCGTCGGTGCAGCGCAGTATGGTCCTCCCGGCTTCCCCCAGACGGTAAAAGCCTTCGAGCTGGCCCACCGCATTGGCATCCAACCGACCCCTCAGCGGGTCAAAATACTAGATTCCTGCATCCCGTCGCCCTTCGCTCAGTCTGCCCCAGAGGCAGGTCCTTCTAAGCGCCCTCGTCTCGAGGTGCGCAACCCGTCCCCCGATGTTGAAGACACTGTCTCCATCGGTACCATCTACGACGGGGATATCGATGCCGACATAGCTGAAGCAGCTGGCATCGACCAGACCATGGATAGGTTCGTCACCCTCTCCGGTTCACTTAAGCAGGATACTAACTCCGCTTACGCTTGCACTTCTGCGCGGTATATAGCGAGTAGTAGTAGCAGCATGTATTCTCTTTCGAAAAATGCTACTTGTATCCATGCGCTCTCCTTTGCGATGTGTGTGAACTGTAAGGGAAAATGTAAGCATGATGACCCCGAATGGGTGCTCGACTCTGGTGCATCCAACCATTTCACGAATGACTTAGATGATTTCGTTGATTATGAGCCACTCAAAGGGGATCAACAACTCCCTATCCAGACTGCGAATGGAGCCTCCGTTGCGACTGGGAGAGGAACTGTCCTCGTTTATTCAGGACTGCCAAATGAGCGCCAAGGTGACCTTGTGCGGCTCTATCCCGTTTACTACATGCCGGATTTACGGGGCCGGCTAATATCACTAGGTGTGCTCCTCAAACAAGGTGCTGTCGTGCGCGGTAACTCGTCGCATCTGACGATATATAGCCCTGATGGAAATGCATACCTGACCTGCGTCCCCAGGGAGAACAAGGACACCATTTTCGTGCTGAAGTCGCCTGCTGTGCTGACTGAAGCAACACTTTGCATGGTAACCTATGATACTATGCATCGACGTCTGGGACACCCCTCTAAAGACGTCCTGCGCCAAGCGCAGAAACATACCAGGGATTTCCCTGAGATCGAGTTACCCACCAAGGACGAGATATGTCCTGGTTGTGCTCTGGGCAAGATGCCTAACAGAGCCTTCCCACCGAATGAGCGCAGAGCTTCGCAGCCGTTCGCGTTAATACACTCCGATCTGAAGTCCTTCCCCATTGCGTCTTACCGCAAATTTAAATATGTGATTGTCTTTTTAGACGACTATTCATCACATGCATGGACAGTAAATCTGCGCACCAAAGATGCTGCGATTTCCGCGACCAAAAATTTTCTGCAGATGGTCCGCGTCCAATATAATGCCTACGTCAAAGGCTGGATGTCCGATGCAGGGGGAGAGTACAAATCTGAAGCCTTCGATCGAGTTTTACAGGAGAAGGGAATTCGTATATTCCAAAGTGCGCCTCGCACCCCTATGCAAAATGGTCTCGCAGAGAGAATCATGCGCACCCTCATGGACAAGGCCGAGTCTATGAGAATCGAGGCTTGCCTCCCTGACTCCTGGTGGGAGTTCTCTTTCTCACATGCGACCCATGTATACAACAGGTCACCGATGCGCCGTGTTAACTGGCGCACCCCTTATCAGTTGATTAATGGGGAGGAACCATCCATCGACCACCTTCGGGTTTTTGGATGCGGCGCATATGTATATTTGCCTGCCGAGGCTCGCGCCAACAAAATGGCTGCGAAGTCTGAACTAATGACCTACATTGGTGTTGCTCCAGGGAATGAGCGCAATTATTTGTTCATGCACCCCTCCAATGCCGTATTCACTGCGGCACATGCAACTTTCGATGAGAGCGCGTTCCCCCGCTGCTCCTCGACGAGATCTCGCGTTAGACAACCAGTCCGCGATGATCATGAGCCCACTCATGAGGCCCCTGCACCACCTGAGGATGACCCTCCTCGTCCTTCGCGCCCCACTCAGGGTAGACAGCGCGCTGAGACTCCAGTGGAGCAGGAACCTGTTCCTCCGCCACCGAGAACACCTTCTCCGGCTCGAAACCCACCACCACCCCAGGAACCTCGCCGCCCTCGTAAGGAGCGCAGGCCCCCTGTACCTCCAGCACCAGTGCGCCCCCAAAGGGAGCGCAGACCTCCAGTTCGCCCAGGAAATATCTATGGCGAACGGCGCCACCCTGTCGAACAGTTCAGGGATATTGAAAATGAGCGCCGATGGAGAGAAACAGTTGGCGAATCGTCAGGATCTCGCCCTGTGCCAGGAGGATTCCCGGAACCACCCCCTGCTCCGTCCCCCAGTAGTGAGGATGACGTCGAGCGGATATGCCGGGAAGGGGGAGTAGACCTGGCAAATTTCCTCCTCGCCAAAGCGGTCCCCTCCAGTGAGCCTCCCAAACTTAATGTGCGGGAATGGTCTTACCGCGACATCGCTCGCCTACCCAAGGCTGAGCAGCAGCAGTGGGAAACTGCATGTCGTGAGGAGCTTGATATGCTCCGAAAGCGGAAGGTCTTTGACCTCGTAAGCCGCCCAAGGGGGAGAAAGGTGATCAAAAACCGTTGGGTATTCGACGTAAAGTCCGATGGCCGGAAGAAAGCTAGGCTTGTCGCCAAAGGGTACTCCCAGGTCGAAGGTTTAGACTTTGACCAAATCTTCTCACCAGTAGTGCGCTATGAAACCGTGCGCCTTATGTTCGCGCTTGCTGTGCTTGAAAACTGGTACATCTCAGCTCTCGATGTCAGGAGCGCCTATCTGTATGGCGAACTTGAAGAAGAAATTTACATGGAGCAACCTGAAGGCTTTGCAGTGCCTGGGCAAGAGCAGAAAGTGCTCCGCTTAAAGCGTGCCCTCTATGGCCTGAAGCAGGCTGGCCTGGCCTGGTGGCGAACACTAGATAAGTCCTTAAAGGAACTAGGTTTTGAGCGCCTCAAGTCCGATGCTGGACTCTTCCTCTATAAGAGGAAAAAACACTGTCGTCGCCATTATATACGTGGATGACGCCCTCTTCTGTGGCCCTAACAAGGCTGTAGTCGATGAGGTTAAAGCGCTGTTCATGCACAAGTGGGAATGTAGAGATCTTGGAGAACCTACAGAGTTCCTCCGGATGTCCATCAAGCGCCAAGGCCGCAAGATCTATCTCGATCAATGCACCTACCTCGACAAAATCGTTGAGCGCTGTGGACTCCAAAATGCCAAACCGGCAAAGACTCCACTACCCACTGGGTACTATGCCCTACCAAACGACGAGCCTGCCGACCCAGAGCTCAGAACTCGTTTCCAGACAGTGATTGGGTCACTGCTTTACATCATGTTAGGCACCCGTCCTGACATTGCATATGCCGTGACGGCTCTATCGCGACACTCCGCGAATCCGTCCAAAGAACACCTAGATAAAGCGCTGTATATCTGCCGCTACCTACTTGGGACAAGAAATTATTCCCTCGTTTTCAATGGTGATTCTGGCCTAGGCATCACTGCGTGTACAGACTCAGACTGGGCCTCTGACCCTTCCACTCGCCGATCGCAGACAGGATTCTTCCTGAAACTTGCTGATGGCATCTTCAGTTGGACATCACATGCCCAAAAGACAGTAGCCCTGTCGTCCACTGAAGCAGAATACATGGCGCTCAGTGACTGTAGCCGCCAAGTAATCTGGATTCGAAACTTGCTCGAGGAATTGGGATATAAGCTAAAACCCATTCCGATTTGCGGTGACAACCAGGGAGCCTTGTTTATGGCTTCAAACCCTGTGACCGAGAAAAGGTCCAAGCACATCGACATTCGCTACCACTATGTACACGAAGCTGTGGCTGACAGCAAAGTCGCCCTATTCTTCATCGATGGTGCTGAAAACCCTGCGGACATGTTCACCAAGAACTTGGGTCGAGATAAATTTGAGAAATTCAGGGCACAACTCGGGCTTGAAATCTATCAGGCTGACGACTAAAACTGGCTGCACTTAATTGTAGCGCCATCCTATGCTTGCGCGCTTTAACCAGCGACTTAGCAAGGGGGAGTGTTGAACACGCGCCTGATTAGTGCAGCGTGGGAAGTAGTTACTACATAGGTAGAACAACACTTAGTCCAAATACGGTAGACAATAGCTACGACTATTTAGGTAGTTGTCACACGTCACGTCACACTCACCCTGTAGTATATAAAGGCAGCCTATGGCGCCCTAAATGACAAAAAATCGCTTTTGCCTCTCTTAACTCATCTCAACTCGTTACCACTTAAACCTAAGGTGAGTCCAGTGGAGCTGGCCTCTGTGCCATGCACCGTTGCTCAACACTGGGTTTTTCGAAGGTCGATGCGCATAACTTTGCTTGGAATAACTGCCTGTGATAGGAATCTGCATCTAGACACTGGCAGGGTTGCACCCGAACAAAATGTACGCCCGTGACATCGATGATGGTGAGATATTTCGAATTCACGGGTGGCCGAAGGTGAAGCGGAACTTCGTCGATGTCTTCCCACTCTTCCTCAACCATGCCCATACCTCCTGCTCGAGTATCCATTTTGTACCGCTGTCCTTCTGATGGTCCATGCTCCGGACCGGGACTTGCAGATGGACATGGTGCGCCGTTGTGGCCAAGATATAGTTGAAATCCGGTCTGTCAATTGTGAGCAGGTAGAGACCTCTATGGAGATAACATTACTCACCATGTGGAGGGCTGAGTCCTCGAAGAATTCTCCGGTCCATTGTTGGATCCTATGGAAAGGATGTGCTTCATGCAATATTCGGCAGCAATCCGTGCAAAAAAGAGGCTGATGCATGCAATCCGTGCATCTGTACACGCCATCCTTTCCACATTTCGTGCAATTCCGTGGTGAAGGGGCGGCTTCCATCTCCAGCAAGATTCGCAGCAAGTCCTCCTTGTGACGAAGCCACTCGCGGATATAATCGTTCTGCGATTGCGATGCAGTTGGAATATGTATATCCCTCTGTGAGTTGCAACTTACCATTGTACGTGGTAATCTGATAGGATCTATGGGAGGCTGGGCCATGTCAGCCACATTTGTCTCATCGTCAACACTCCAGAAATGTTGCTTAGATGGTGATCTGGAATGCTTTGATGGAGTGGACAAGCAGGACGAGCGCATAGGACTGGTCACATTTGATTGCTTGATGGCAACTTCTACAAGTCTGGATCTATTTCGGCCGCTGTCTTTCCGGGTCCTTACTTCGAGTTGCTTGACGCGAAGACCTGGGGTGGGTCCGATCATCGTCATACCCTTTCGAAGGTTTCTTCTGGCCATTGTGATAGACGTAGTGACCGTCTGTAGTTAACTCCACTACAGGTTATCGTTCAAGGGAACGAGTTGCGCACATCAGGGGCATCAATATGATTCCGACACTTGACGGACAGCTAGTTACAAACTGCCAAATAAGGACTAGCTATATCATGGGAGAGCCATATCCGGCATCCGGATCTGATCAGGAAACCTTATCTAGCAGAAATCAGCATTGTAAAACCCAATCAGGCCATGGAAGATCACATCGGGCACCCGTTTTGAGCAGCATTCCGCTTGCCGAACTACAAACCGAATTACTTAAAGAAATCAAGCCAAAAACCCGTCATCTTTTTTCCACTTGTTGTTCACCGCGAGAGAAGCCAAAGCCCATGGAGTCTAACTGTGAAAATGATCCTGGTTTTGCTACTGACAATGATGATGGAGGTATGGGGGATATGGGGGATGAAACGGAAGGGGAGTTGGTCCCAGGTTTTGATGGGGATGAGGACACATTCGAAGTCGTAGAGTTGGAGATACTGGCACGACGGAGGAGGGAGTGGACTCAAGCAAGGAAGAAAGAAAAACCGGCTGTCCTGGGGGAAATATGCAGAGAGCTTGGTAAGTTGGATAAGTACCGAGATCTGGGGCCGGCGGAATGGCACCAAAAGCGGGAGGTTTGCCTTCTCATCCTCAGCATATGTCCTACCGCTCAGCTGTCCCTTCCAGGAAATAACCACATGGCTTAGGAAGCCACTCAGAACACGGAAGCCCCGGGTTACGGTTCGATCCGGATATAAGTACTCTGTCCGCGCGGTCATCCGCGAATTATACCATGACCAAATCCAGCAAAAACATGCGCTTATGAAGCAGGAGGATGGGAGTAAAGCCGATACGAAGCGGATTGATCTCTACCAACGAGCGTTGACCGCCTTCATGCAGGACGACCTTACAGAAGAGCAGTTGCAAGCGGCCCGCGATATAGCAGACAAATGGAATGGAGCCAAAGGCCCAACTGCAGATGTTCAAGCGCGGTAATGTCCATTTTCATCTAATAGCAAATGCTTGTACTCATGTAAGGGAACAGAAATGCAGTTCGGTATGGACCACAGTATATCCGCAATTTTGCAGAGGAGATGTGGAGGTACTGCGGAATGAGAATGGTGTTTATGACGGGATGGAAGGATGAAAAAGGGGTTGTCCAAGCATGCTGGTGAGTACGAGGTGCTTTCAAACTGCATGTAACTCTCATGCTGGTAAAGTATGGACTACAACAGCCAAATCGGTGGCGGAACTGCATTTGACGATATCTACACTCTGAATCCATCTTGGAGGGAGTACCTTGGGAAGTCTTTTGAAGATGCAGACCTAGCAGAAGAAGAGGAGATGACGACGAAAGGAAAACAGACTCTAAGGACGAAGAAATGCGATCCCGTCAAGTTAGTGACCAATGAGCAGGGTGAGATCTGGATCGGGGAAGTAAAGGGATGTAGCCGCGACCAGTTGCATCAAATGATTCGCGGATTCCTTACCGCACATTACCGTAAGCGGGGATATATCAGGTTTCCGTTCCAGATTGTTGAACTCCATCCATTAGGAAAGGCGTGCGGAAGGCCGTCCGCGAGTGTGCCCTTCAAGAAATTGGGACAATACCAGCAAGACATGATCGCAGCGCGTCATCTCCCCCCGAACTTCACATTCACTGTGGATCCCAGTCACCTTCATTCTGCTACTGCAGCTGAATTACTGAATTTCTGGCGGGAACGGCAGGTAACACATCCCCACGACGTCTTTGCCTTCCAGAAGCGGCTGGATCAATCCGGAAATTTGCAGCCTCCGGTGGATCATAATACCCTGCCACTCGTGATTGCCAGAAGTAGGAAGAAGCGAACGCGGAAATCCACATCGGACGACAGTGATACCGAAGCGGAGCAGGCGACACCGGGTGACAACGCATCCCATTCAAGGGCTACAACCCGAATTGCCCGCAAAAAACCTGGCCAAGGGAAACGACGCCGTATTCCAACGACGGATGATGAAATGGATCCGGATCATAGGCTCAGCGACGACGATCAATCACAAGACCTGGATACCCCCGAGAATGACTCCCGCCGAAATGACCCCCGTGGAAATGACTCCCGCGGAACTTCAACCCGCCCATACACACCCCGCGCGAAGTCAAGTAGCCATGGCCGTGGCAAAGGAGTCCCTATGAAAGAAAAGCATCGCACTCCTTATGTTGCTGATGAAGATGAGGGCAATACATCCAGTGATCAGGGAGATGAGGATGATTGTCACAACCGCGAGTTACCTGCAATTTCCAAGCCTTCCGCCTCAAAACAACCCATGGCCCATCAGCACGGTACTTATTTCATAGCTATTGAGCTTCGTTTACTGACCAACTTCTGGTAAAAGGGGAGCGGTACACCACTCAACTCCGCGATGCGTCTGAGGGGTCGGATAACGGAGATTTTGACTGTAAGGAGGGCAAGCCCCTCCTTACTGACTGTAGATACATACTTAGAACTGAAGGGCGTGTTGCCCCTATGTGGTCTAGGGGCCAGTGCGGAGTCCGTTGGACTCCGGTACTGTATAGGTATTACATAATGGTGAGCGCCAGCACATAGCGGGCGCTCGATATACATAGAGGTTTTTCCTTAACTTCTATTCTACCCTACTTCGACACTCGAATATAACACCGGTTGTGTTCATATCGAGTGACCAGTAACTAAGTGGGACAGAAGGACAAAACTTTACATTTTTTGAACATCCGAACGTGTTATGGCACCCAAGTCGAACAAGGGATCCGCGCTGCAGAAAAAGAATTCTCGCAGCGCATCAAAACCTCTCGAGCCCGATAAGGATCGAGAGGACTTGTATGGTGACGATCCGCCACCATCGGAGAGGACAGACGGACACCCGCAAGCACGATCGTCCGAGACGATCGCGCGAGAGACCCCCGAGGAGGCCGACATCGCCATAATCCTAGATGATGGGCCTAGCGCCCTAACCGAACTGACCACTGAAACTGCTCTCGCAGAGAATACGAGAGCAGAAGGATCGGGACGAGGAAAGGAAAGAGAAGTACTCGATACCAGAAAAAAACATCCCAAACCACCTACCTTCCCCGACTTCGTCCGAGAACTCAAAGATATCCTGCAGGAGTGCACCTCCCAGTGGGAGCACTTTGGTGACCACGCTGAGCGGGGTCACCAACTACGCACCTTCAGAAAACTATACGACCTGGTGGACAGGCCCGACATCGAGAGCGCGCATGATGGAACCGGCGAAGACAGCCGAGCCCCCGAACGTGCAACACGACGGGAAGTCCACTACGAAAGCGTGCCTGCAAGGTACGACCGCAGACGCGAAGACACTCCACGAGGAGAGAACTCTCGTGGAGTGGACACAGCCAGGAGCAGATCAGCTACTGAATGGCCGGATCGAGATGCCCCACCTCACATGGAAAGGGGCCTCAAGCAAGAGGAAACCAATGCCTGGGGAACCGCCACTGGGCATCCAGGCGACGACCCGGATGATGACCCAGACGACGACCCAGACGACGACCCAGACGACGATCCGGACGACTATTACCGTCGAAGAAACAATCGCGATAATCGTGACGACGATCGCGGGAGAAGAGGACCCCCAGCGCCTACTCGTCAAGCCCAGAGAGACGAGGAGGAACGCGATCGCCAATTCCGAGGGCGATCGCAAGGGATTCACTCACACCGGGGGATGACGCCCGGCATGAGTGGCTACACGGAGTCGCTCCTGGAAAAATATCGTCAGAGAATATACGAAGCGGTGGGCCGCCACACGGCTCCCGCAGGTCCAGAAGTAAAAGCGATAAAAATCGCGCAACCTAAATATTATAAAGGCCAGGACGACATCGACGCTTTCGACGAATGGGTCAACCAGATACTACGCTGGTTGAAGATATATAAGGTGACAGGCCCGGCTCGTGATGCGGACCGCATCACGTATGCCGGAACCTGTCTAGAAGGAATGGCCGCGCAGTGGTTCGATCAGGAAGTTGATGGCCCAGATCGCACGATACGCGACTGGACGTTCGAGGACTTCGTGTGCGCCATGTTCACCCGATTCATACACGAGGCGTCCGCACAGAATGCCGCGGAACATTACGACAACACCAAGTACTCCCCGGCCAAGGGAGTACTTGCCTTCTATAACGACCTGAAGCGCAGGGCATCCAGGATGGTCCAACCACCAGACGAATATTCCATGAGAAGGAAATTCGTCAACGGACTCCCCCTGCCTATAGCAGAAGGAGTCCTCAAATCGAGAGGTGTATCGGCGGAGCATACGCCGATGGACCAAATCCTGATCGAAGTACAGAGGATGGAAAGCGCACTGAAACTGATTAACAATCACACCCGGGTCCAGCAGGCTAGACAGCCTGGGACGCGACCCGTCAACTCGGACAACCGAGTTGCCAATAGACAGTACAGCGATGGCGAGTACAGGTACACCCAGAAGGGGAACGTGCTGTACAGGAAGGCGATAGACAACGCACGCTTCCAGAAAGGGGAACCGCCCAAACCGCAAGGGCAACGCGTGACCGTAACTGGTCACGAGAAGAGGAATGGACCCATAGGCCAGAGCTCGAGGAAGGACCCTGGCCCGCCGCGGCATGGGATCAAGTGTTACCGCTGCGGGAAAGAGGGGCACTACGCCAACGAGTGCAACCAAAAAATAAATCCCTCGAAAGACACTAAGGCTGGCAACGCCAGACTATTTGCCGCCGAGGTGATCGAGAACGGTGACGCCGACACGACCCCCGATACCCAAGAGGCCGAAGCGCCTCCCCACGAAGAAGTCCAGGATCGGAGTTGTGAGGAGGAAGCAGATGCCGACGACGAGGTCATCGACATCTACGGCGAATACTATGACAGCGAGGACGACGGGGAACCCATCGCATACCTCGGGTCGATGGACGCGGGCAGCGACATCGAGGAGGAACCAATTCGTTACGCACGAATGGACGTCGAGGAATCCGTTGTAGAGGGAGAACCCACAGAGGATGGGCCAGACGACGACGAAGCGTCGGCTGGCGAAAGCGCTATCGAAGGAGTCATGGGCAATCCATGGGGGGTAGTGAACGCAATCGAAAATGAGGCCATGCCGCCCAGCGCGGATGACCACAGTTGGCACTACTTGGAACGATTCGGCTTGACCCACATCGATGACTGCCAGACGTGCCGGATCCACCGAGCTCACATCATAAGAGATGAGCTCGCCGAGGTGCCATCCCTGCTGGTCGCTCGGGCGGTCCCTCGGCAACTGAGGCGCAGGGCGTACGACGAAGGGTGGGATGCCCGAGAAGAAGCGGCCGGCGAGACGCTAGGCCCCCGCGTAGGATATGTACTGTCAGAGATGAATGCTGCCGAGAATATAATCGACCTCGCCCTCGAACATCTGGAAGGCGCGATGGAAGGGAACTGGCCGACAGTCAGCATCGAGGGGATGAACCAGACGCTCCTCAGTTTGAGGCGACTGGCAGTAAGAACGCGCCAGGCGGTACATCCCAGAGAGGATGAAGCCTCAGTGAGTGCACCACCCTCGCTGAGGCAGATGAGGATAGCGAGAACAGACGTCGATAGGATGGGGGAACTAATCCAAGGCATCTGGGGAGCAATGACTCGCAACGAGCGGCGAATGCAGCAGGCGTTGCAGGAGGGCGAACAACGTAGAGGAGCCCTCCGAAGGCTGGCCGACAGGCTCTCGCGGGCTCGCGAGAGCCTTGGTGGAGAACCACGCTCGTATGTGGACGTGGAGGCCCCGGCTATCCCAGATCGAATGGCCACCAACTCAGACGAGACCCGCCGATTGATGGCACTCCGTCCGACCGAAGAACCGACCCGCGCATTCCGATACGGGATGCGCACCAATAGTACAGTCACCCCGAGACCAGCAGTCCCCCCACAAGCACGCGCTTGTGTAGTAGTAAAAGCCCAGGTCAACGGCTGTGAAGCGTTGACCATGATCGACACAGGGAGCACGACTAACTTCGTGAGCCCTGCCTTTGCAACTGTCGCCAAGCTGCCTACGTTCACACTGGCCTCCCAATTGACGCTGCAACTGGGATGTGTCGGGAGCCGCTCTAAGATTACGCACGGCTCCCAGACGAAGCTGCGTCTGGGAGCCTTCACATGCGACGCGTACTTCGACGTCGCGAACATCGATCGATACGACTGCATCCTCGGAATCCCCTTCCTCCGATCGCACGGCGTGCGATTAAAATTTGATACAAATACGATAGAGGTCGGGGGAGTGTCAGTCCCTGCACACACAGAACTGGACCTGTCCAGTTCTGTGGAAAATCGACCAAAGGAGAGGGGACGACGCAAGGACGTGTCGTCCCCGACACCAAGGAGCACATGACTTGCGGGTGGGGCCACACCGACGAGGAACCCACCTGGCCCCACACCGCCTCAACGAAGTCTTGAGCCTCCAACGTCGGTAGCCGAGGGCGAACAGCAAGCAACGCTTGCACACATGAAGCCGCGAAAATACTCAGACGAGGATATCCCCCGTCTGAGGGAAGAACTCTACAAAAAATATGAGCATCATATGAGGGGAGTGGCGCCGAAGATGCCGCCACTCCGAGAAGTGAATCATCGCATACCCTTGATCGACGAGGGTATGCGTTATACCTACCATTTGCCGCGCTGCCCGGACTCGCTGAAACCCCAACTGGCAGAGAAGATCCAGCTGTATACGAAGGCTGGATGGTGGGAGAGAGCAAGTGTGCCGCAAGCAGCGCCGATGCTCTGCATCCCGAAGAAAAATGGGAAGCTCAGAACGGTCGTCGATTGCCGGAAGCGCAACGACAACACGGTCAAGGACGTCACCCCCGTTCCCCGACCAAGACCAGATCCGAATGGACGTTGCACGAGCAAAGTACCATTCGAAAATCGACTTGTCGAACGCATACGAACAAGTCAGGATCGATCCCAACGACGTCTCGAAGACAGCCTTCTCGACTGTCTTCGGCACCTTCCTGAGCCACGTCATGCAGCAGGGAGACTGCAACGCACCAGCCACCTTTCAGCGACTGATAACGGTGACGTTGCAGGAGTATATTGCTAGGATAGTACACGCATACTTAGACGATGCATTCGTGTACAGCGATACAATAGAAGAACACGTGGAGCATGTGTCCCTCGTGCTTGACGTGCTCGTGAAGGCCGATTTCTACCTTGAGAGGGATAAGGTCGACCTGTTCGCCGAGAAGCTAGATTGCCTCGGCCATATAATCGATGACCGAGGCGTCCACGCGGATGAGGACAAGATGGCCCGCATCCGCAATTGGAGGAAGCCCACGAACCTGAACGAAATACAGAGGTTCGTGGGCCTAGTAGAGTACCTGGCACCATTCATGCCAGATGTATCCGCGTACACGACACCCCTGACGGGAATCCAGAGGAACGGCCACCCCTTCCTCTGGCGGGAAATCCACGACAGATGCTTCCAGGCGATCAAGGACCTCGCCTGCAAGTACCCAGTGTTGCGGCCAATAGACCCGAGATCAGACGAGCCAATCTGGCTCGTCTGCGACGCGTCCCTATACGGTATAGGGGCGCTATACGGACAAGGACCGACCTGGCAAGGCTGCCGACCGGCGGGGTTCATGTCGAAAAAGCTCACGGACGCCCAACACAACTATCGGACGTTCGAGAGAGAAACCCTTGCCATACTCGAGGTGCTGCTGAAGTGGGAGGACAAGCTCCTGGGGTTTCACTTCAAAATCATCACGGACCACGAAGCACTCCAGTTCCTCCGCACGCAGCAACGCCTATCCAGCCGCCAGATGCGCTGGATGGACTACCTGTCGCGTTTCGACACCGAGATCATATACGTCAAGGGAACGGAGAATAAGGTAGCCGACTGCCTGTCTCGGTACTACGAGACAGACGGGGGAGACGACGCGCAACCAGAAAACGTCGAGTGGGCAACGGCCGACATTCGACTCGACCCAGAAGGGGACGACCTCCCCATCGACAGGTTGCGAGAATTGCGCCTCGCAGCAATGCGGGACGAGACGCCCAACATCAGGGAACCAGTAGAGGAGCGTCGGGTAGAGGCCGACGCGCTGAGGGAACACGCAGAGCAGAGGAGAGAAGAACCCACTCGTGCGCCCACGAGTGAGGACCCCACTCTTCTCGACTCTGCGGGGGATCCACAGACGCTCGTCACCCACTTCCAGGGGGAGCGTGGGTTCCTCGACTGCGTGAAACAAGGGTATCCAACAGACCCTGTCATAGCGAAGGTGATCCAACACCCGGATCACCACAAAGGATTCGACGTAGAGGACGGACTGGTCTACTTGAAAGTCACGGCAGGAGACAGAGTACTTTGCCTCCCCCGCGTAGACTGGAGAAACGACCGACTGACGGCACAAGTGATCGAGCATGCACACAAGACGCTCGGTCACTTTGGAGCATTGCGCACGGGCGACTACATCCGTAGGCGCTTCTGGTGGCCTGGCATGGGCAAGGACGTCGACCGATTCTGCAGATCGTGCCTGGTGTGCCAGACCACCAAGACCGACAACACTCGACCGGCAGGATTACTACACTCCCTGCCGATCCCCAAACGGCCGTGGAACTCGATAGCGATGGACTTCGTCGGCCCCTTCCCTGAAAGCAACGGCGCCGACTATCTATGGGTCGTCTTGTGTCGACTGACATCCCTGGTCCACCTAGTGCCGGTCAACACCACCATACGAGCGTCCGAACTCGCATGGGTCTTCATTCGGGAGATCGTGCGGCTACACGGCCTCCCTGACACGATCGTGTCCGATCGTGACGCCAAGTTCACCTCGCAGTTCTGGCGCGAGGTGCACCGGCTCCTGAACGTGAAGTTACTGACGTCCACGGCCTTCCATCCCCAGACCGATGGAGCTTCCGAAAGAGCGATACGGAACATATCGCAGATACTCCGAGGACTGGTCGCCCCAGACCAACGAGATTGGGCCGAAAAGCTACCGATGGTCGAATTCGCTATTAACTCGAGCATCAGCAGCTCGACGGGGTTCGCACCGTTCGAGCTGACGTACGGATACCTACCACGATCACTGCCCAACGTCGAGGAGCAGTCGACCACGACTGCCCCTGGGGTGACGTCCTTCGTCCGCCGAGCGAAGGAAAACCTGGCAATGGCGCACGATGCAATAATCGAAGCCCGCGTAGTGCAGACGCACCACGCTAATAAACGAAGGAGGGAAGGCGTGAAGTATGCTGAGGGAGATTTAGTATACCTATCGACGAAGAATCTCACCTTGCCAAAGGGCCGCGCTCGAAAGTTACTCCCTAAGTACATCGGCCCCATGAAAATCGTCCACGCCAACCCCTCCATAGACACCTATACGCTGGAGCTGCCAAAACAGCTCCAGGAAAGACGCATCCACCCCACCTTCCACACAAATCTGCTGCGTCGTCATGAACCCAATGACGACGCGATGTTCCCCAAACGCGACGCCCACGTCTTCTACGACGTGGGCGTACCCGATGACGCGGAATGGCTGGTCGACGAAATAAACGCCCACCGGTGGGTGGGCCGTCAGCTAGAATTCTTAGTCAAGTGGAGCCTAGGCGACTCCACTTGGGAACCATACCTTCACTGCAAAGAGCTCGAGGCCCTAGATAGGTACCTCGAGCTGCACGGAGTAGACGACCACCGCCGACTGCCTAAACGCAGTCGGCGCCCCACGGAAGCAAATGCGTAGAGACGCAGAGACTTGCGCATTGCACAAGTCTCACGCACGTGACCCACACGTACCTACACTGCCACCCTCATTTTGGACTTGCCGCCGGTTTTTTTTTGTTTTTAGATTGACGGGACCTTATCAGACTGATTACGCAATCGTTCCCATTTCGAAATTTTCTCGCGTTCATCCCTTTTCTCTCCTTCTCACTACTACGTAGCTACCGTACGCACACAGATAGGTATGTCTTACCGCGCCCACCCCTCCCGCCCCACTGCAGCGTCCTCTCGCGAGGACGCTGCCACCCCACAGGACGTCTCGATGTCCCCCGACGACAGGACGCCCCGTCGTCCCTCAAAACGGCCTGCGTGGGATGTTACCTCCCCACGCAGGCGTTCGCCTTCGTACTCGCGGTCCCCCTCACCCCCACGCTCACGCTCACGCGACGCCAAACGTCGCCGTGAGCGTTCCGCCTCCCCTCCACGCCGACACTGGCATGCCAGTGAGTTCGGCGTGATCGTTCACGACGACTGTGGCCAGCCAGATGGGTGCCATGCGTGCTCGCAGTACGCACGGCACATGGCCCAAGACTTGGTTCTGGGGTCCAGTGACCTCGCACACGCGCGTTCCGAGTGCGTGCGTGTGCTGTCCCGGCTACTCGGCCTCGATGATGGCCTCACACTGCGACGTGAGGTCGATCGCCTGCGTGCAGACCGTGACTACTGGCGGACTCGCGCTCACCACTACCAAGACGAGTGTGAGCGCCTCGAGGACGATCACGATCTCGAACGCGCTCGTCTGGCCTCGCTGGCGTCCCAACCGCGCCACAACTGCCCGCCCCAACCCGCCGGAGCGGGGCCATCGTCATCGAGCCTCGTGGCTCGTCTTTCAGGGGGAGGGCGCGGGGATGCCCCCGCTATGTATCACCAATCACCCCAGACCCCCCCTCGCCTTGCCACCACACCCCAAGTCGCCCCCGCTGCGTCTCGTGAGGAGCCCCACGAGACGCGAAACATCGACACCGACGAGCCCGTGGAAACACGGCCTCGCATGAAACGCCCCCTCCTGACCGATCGCCTCAAGGAGGCACACACCATGTTCCCCATCGGTCAAGGGGAACGACCCCAACAAGCGTTCGTCCTGCTGAATGGAAGGAAGTACCTGCATGTGCGGGTCCAGCAGACCCTCTACCAGTTCGAAGCCCCTCTCCGCGACGACGTGGAGAGGGCAATATCAACAGGATACGCTCCAGCCATGTTTGGAGCGATCCCCCCAGGTGCAGTGCACCTGCTAAACACTACCCGCGAGATAGACGAAGTCTACGCTCGCGCAACCAGAGAAGATGACGAAGGTCGCGCACCGAACGCCAGGGCAGCCCAACGCTTGGTCACCTGGATCAATAGGTACCTGGCCGATGTCGATAAGCACACGGGAAGAAAACCGGCCAAGAATCCCGTCGCGGCCTACGCACTCTCACAGTGGCACCCCCCCGCTTGGATGGCCGCGAAAGGAAAATCCAAGCGCGAAAACTACAAGCCCTCTGCCACAGGGCTTGCCCATCACCAACCCCCGGCGTATGAGGAACCCCAAGCCGGTTCTACCGAGGCTCGCGAGGAGGTCATCACTCGCGAGCCGATCCCTGTCCCCCAGGTGGAAGTGGCCCCACCGGTAGTCGAACTACCACCTCCAGCCGCCGTGACACCCCAGGTCACGGCACATCCCGTCCCCATGGTCCCGCCGGTGATTGATCGCCGGGACTACAAGAAAAAATGGCTGCAGGACCGAGGCCCAAAAAAGGCCCCGCACTGGGGGGCGCCACTCCCCGAGTGGAAGGAACACGTCCAGAGGTACCTGGACATCAACGAGACGTCGTACTTCATGGGAGTACCAGGCCCTCTCGAGGAGTTCGCAGAGGACAAGGAGGCCGCTCTGATTCGACGAATCAGAGGATTCATACTGGAGGGGTACTTCGCACCCCGTTTCCGCTACGAATCCAACCGTCGTGGTTGGCGTCGTAACTTCGCTCGACTCTTCGCCACCTCGGGCCGGTACAGGGCCATTGTCGAGAGCGAAGGGTTAACCATCGTCCCAGGGGCCAAGTGCGACTGGGACGCGTCCACCGACGTCGCGCCTTCACCCGCCGACATAGCCCGCTACCTCGCTAAGAATGGGCTGAGCTTCCAGGAGGCCGACGACCTCTACTCGTTCGGCGTCAATTTCCTCGTAGACGAAAATGACGCGTTGCAGGAAAAGGGTCAGCACGCTCACGACGGGCTGACGAGGGGCGACTACCAGCGCGGCACGCGGGAGAGTCGGTTGGCCGAAAGACGCTCCCTCGAGTACTACCTGGAGCGTGCCCAAGAATTGGGACTTCCGGACTTCCGGGACGTCGAGGCCGTCCCAGCGAACGTCGACTCGTTGGGCGGGGTCGAGGTAGTAGGGGGCTTGATTGCCGCCACCGACGACGACGACGACTGGGACCTCGACGTGCCCACGGCCAGCAATGCTCGAGGGCGGCCGATGGAGGTCGACGATGCTGGCCCGGCCCCCATGTAGGGGTCCGGGCGTTCACCTTCTCCCTCCCCTCTTCTCGTTGTTTCTTTGTTTTTATTCTTTGTCTTTAATCTTACATGCATCCAGTTCTGTCTCGCCTCACACTTATGTATCTACATGAGTGTGATTTCTAATTCAGTCATCTGTTCGATACCAGGTTTCGTGCTCGAAGAACCCATAGTTGGGTTCTTCAGGGGGAGGGTGTAAGGAGGGCAAGCCCCTCCTTACTGACTGTAGATACATACTTAGAACTGAAGGGCGTGTTGCCCCTATGTGGTCTAGGGGCCAGTGCGGAGTCCGTTGGACTCCGGTACTGTATAGGTATTACATAATGGTGAGCGCCAGCACATAGCGGGCGCTCGATATACATAGAGGTTTTTCCTTAACTTCTATTCTACCCTACTTCGACACTCGAATATAACACCGGTTGTGTTCATATCGAGTGACCAGTAACTAAGTGGGACAGAAGGACAAAACTTTACATTGACAGTGTGCCATTTACAGATGAGCGGGTAGATGTCCCACAATCATCCGGCCGAAGGGGTTCGTGTTCAGCGCTTAAACCCGCAATCAAGAGTCAGAACCGGCGCCCAGGTATAATCAGCATGGATGGGTGGCATGCGCGCTGATAATCTCTTCCAGATGGACAGCAAGGCGAATTAAGGAAGTCAGGTCGGACTCCAAAATCTCCTGCACGCCCTGATGCCAATGTGCCATCTCCAACACACAAGCCCTCGCGGAAGAAGGGCGTTGTCAAGCCACGGGTAGTAAAGAAATGCACATAATGAAGTTTATAGTAGTGCTCCCCAGTTGTAGCCAGTACCACAATAATGAGAATCGCGGGTATTGAGCTTGATGGCATGACTTGTGAAGCAGATGTGGAGTCCAAAAGCATAATTGAATCCGCGCATGTTCCGTTCAATGACCAGAATGATCATCCACTCAATAATAATAGCTGTCCTTCGATAGATGTTACATTGTTTTCCCATTTCTGTGCGCTCATGTTCCATACTGTTATCGCAGGTGTGCAGTGTTTGATACAGTTATCGTGGGTGTGCAGATGAAAAGCAGTTGCGGCCGCGAATTGTTCACAAAAACATCAATCTGTTGCAAGATACGTACTACCTATACTATCAGCACATGGACGTCATCCGCGCCATTCTATCTCCACCATCTCGCTAAAAGCCATGCCTCGAGGCATACATATGCCGTGCCGTATACTACTTTTTACTACTTTTTCTCACGGTCGATCTTTCACAGTACAACTCATCCATCGCCACTAAAATGTCGCACCCACCGCAGCGCAGAGTTCGGTTCTATAGGCAAGGTTGGGAACACCCACATTGATACTGCTAAATTTCCCTTACTGTTTCACAGTTGATGTCTTGCCGATAGAAAATCGGGACGAATCAGGGGCCTCCTCGGGTCCAATTGTATCTTCAAGTACTCATACCCGTGCAACTGTTCATGAGAACAAAAGTATGGAAGCGCTACAAGCATATGGGGAGGATTCACCTTCTCCACCATCTGAGCCGGTTACAGTTGGAGACCAATATGCCGGATTGCGAGGTGATAAGGTGCCCTCTCCGCCGGTGGAACCAAACCAGGAGCCCCAGGCCGATCTTTTTGAGCAGATGAAGGTCGCGGAAGTACCCGAGCCACCCACATCCCATGGTAAGAGTTCATTTAATTGCGGTCCAGATACACAGGCCAACGTGGAGGCAGAACCATGTTGTGACCCATCCGAGCGAATGACACCCGCCATAATACGAAGGTCGCCCACCCCGGCCGGTAAGCATGCCCGTAAGAAACATATGATGCATATTTGATCACCCGGGCCAGCATCACAACCAGATCTATTCGAAAGAATGAGGAACGCCAAAATTCCACCAGCCCCCTCTCCATATAACGATGTATCTGGGCCGAATGAAGATATTGCGGGTCCATCACCTGGACCGGCCTCCCAATCGGATCTTTTCGAACGCATGAGGAACGCCACAGTTCCACCAGCACCCCGTGAGCAGAATGAGGATTCCGGCTCCCCATCCCCTCCACCAGCCTCCCAATCGGATCTATTCGAACGAATGAGGAAGGCCAAAGTGCCACCAGCACCCTCCCCGTATATGGATGTATCCGATCAGAATGATGATACCGCGTCTCGATCACCTGGGCCAGCCTCCCAATCAGATCTATACGAGCGAATGAGGAACGCCACTGTTCCACCAGCACCCTGCCCTGATAGTAAGTACATCGTCAATTAAGGCTAAGTACAATTTGTCGTTTATACGCAGATGCATCAGTTGAGGATGAAGATAACGTTGAATCGGATCTGTTTAGAAGGCTCCGGGCTGCGAGGATCCCCCCACCACCAGACGTCCACGCTGTGGAAATATCTGAGCAGATGGAAGATGTGAGGGCGTCATCCCCCGCACCCGCTTCGGGTTCAGAATTATTTGAGCGGATGAGAAGGGCGGTAGTTCCTCCAGCACCCATCGATCCTGGTGAGTGAAACATTACTGAACGGTCACTCCTACTCAAGGTTCCGCAAAATCACAAGGGCAAGAAGAACATCATGCGGACTATGGCCACCAGATTGACTTCGGAGATCCTCAAAGGGGACACATACGGCAGTCTCTGGCCGACTTTTCTACATGTAAGCATCCAGCATTGATCTGTGCAACGGTATTCACGTATAATCATACCTTAGGGAACTTACCTACTTTGGACGAAGTGGTGGATATGGAGCGGACAGGATTGGCCTCCCGCGGATGCTCAGACGATGGTAAGTACCCTACGGTCAGGTGAAGAATCGCTAATGTTCCTGGTAGTTCTACGGGTATTGGCCATGTTCAAATCACGCCATGCAAGCGATACCGCACCATCCACCTTCCCACGAAATGAACAACTCGATCGCCCGATCTTACAGGCAATGAAGCGGATTGCGAGTGAAATTCGGGAAGGTGCAAATCTTCGCATGCTGCGACTGAAGGAATGCGAGTATACCCTCGAAATTATCGATATGCTAGAGGTAATCCGTCACCCGCACACGGCATATAATTTGCAGCCGTATTCGCGCGGTCCCGACCATCCTTCTCGGCAAGCACTCATAGAGATGGCGATCGTGTACATGGGATGTCGGATCGAGTGTGCCGCGATTCATCTACTAGAGCGTGAGGACGTATCCGAATGGCCAGCGGAATGGTTCTCAAATATATCGTCGGACTTGGTATGTAATTCATTTCAATCTAAATCAGTCTAGATACTAATTTACAATGGTGAGCACAGAGAGAACTCGACCATCTGGTATTGATATCTGTGTGCAGGCGGAGTCCGTTTCCCCCACTCCCGGCATGTTACCATGCATACTTAAGATGGAAAGACGTCGAGGATGAATTTCAAAATGAACTGCGCCGTATCCCCAAGGAATCATTCCAACTACTCGACAACTTAGGTTCCTTCATCCCAAATTGGACCCCGCAGTTTCCTGATAAATATGGCGGATTTGTATTTCCCTGGTGGCTACATGGCGCTTCAAGATACTCCGTTGACTTCGAGGAATTGAGAGGGGCGAAGGTTTTCCAAACGGCCGCGGAATATTTCCAGGTAATATGGCTTAGACGTCTTGAGTATAATTCATTGACAACTTTGCAGCATGAATGGCCGTTGAATGAGACATCATTTAGCGACCGCCTCGATAGCTTGCTGGAAGATCGAGTCGCACAATATATGACTAACTTGGTCTTTATTTCAAATATCATAGAGCGGATTGACAGAGAGATGAACCACCTATTCTCGCGGTGGTTCGCATTGCAAAAGCTAGTAGGGACTCCAAATGTATCGTAGCATGCTATGTATCGCGGTATAATACATATCGTCCCTATTTCACGGCTTTAAATCGAGAATATGCGGAGGATCAGTTAGCATCATCCCAACCGACTGATGTACGTTCTGTCGCATATAGTATGCAAGGCATGCGCGATCCCCATCGCTGAATCCCACCCCATGTTCTAATGCGGAACCGGACATTGCAATGATCGTACCAGGCATGTATCGCAGGCGAAGTTCCAAGGTGGGAATGACGAAATCTAGTGGCTGGTACTCGCCGACCGTGACTAACATGTCCAGCCACGGTTCCCGACCATTGATATCGATGTGGTATGGGGTTGCGCGGTTTACCATGATAGACACGCTATTGTATACGGAGCTCCATATGGGCAGGATGGAACACATATCCGCATCATCCCGTCTGTTGGCAAGGTCATTCAGGCGAATGAG
The DNA here is from genome assembly GCA_024613165.1 of Pisolithus albus. Lineage (NCBI taxonomy): Eukaryota > Fungi > Basidiomycota > Agaricomycetes > Boletales > Pisolithaceae > Pisolithus > Pisolithus albus. The sequence continues at coordinate 29,341 of JANFAB010000059.1, forward strand.
TACCTCGCGGCCAGCTTCATACATGCGCGGATGAATCACGCTTAGCGTTCCAGACAGCAGGGAATGGAACTCTGACATGTCATTAACCCATCCGCGAGCACCCATGTGTGCGTTCCGGGACTTTAGCAATTTTGATACCTCGGGATGGAAATTAGGCGGCTATGGGAAATTTCAATACGTCCTGGAATAGAGCGGCAGCGGATCACTCACACCATGACCTTGTTGATACCATGCAGGGGAAAGGTCCAGGCTCCCTTTGAGGTCAGCCGCTTGGTGGAATAACTCGCGGTCATTGCGCCATCCTCTGAGGCGGTAACGGTTTAGACTCTCAGTCAAGGGACGTCGGAGGGAATGTAGGGAATTCCAAATATCCTTCTATTCCGTTTGTCATTAACCCGAGCCGCTCAATAATGTGTTTCCGTCCCACTTACTTGATACGCGTGGCTGATTGCACCTGGAAGGTACCACAGCCTTACATTACCATTCGCATTGAGTACCACCGTTGGAATGTTGATCTCCTGATAATGCAGTGATGCTACTGTGTCGAGAGTCTTGCCGTGCCGCACCGTATTCACGATGACTTCTTAACAATGAGGATGTGACTTTATGCGCAGTGACATCCCTCACTCACCTGGATGTTGATATGCCTGCACTATCGCCGCGATAACGCGGTCCGCTCTGCATAGCAATGGAACGGGAATGGATGTGTTTGGCAATGCGCGTGGCCCTTCGAATATCTCTTCGCGGAAACGGTTTTGCATGTATTCAGCAACTTGGCTTGTCAAATTCATCCGCCAATCGCGTGGTATAGTCGACGTGTATTCTTCTGGATGCATTGCTGATCGGAAAAAGTGCCCGGATGTATGATTTTTGAGTCGGTGAAACAATGGGTGAAAGCTGTGCTATTGTGGGATGGATTACGGCATCCTATTCACCCTCCGCTTTGTGACACCCCAACGACTAAATGCGGTTCAAAAACTATCCAAATTATGCCAGAGATAATATCGCGGACGGGCCAATCCAACATCCTGTGTTCCGCGAGTTTTGTACATGACCATCCAACGAGTCCGCTCTACGACGCAATAGCACGATGGCCAGTATAAACAGTCACGTAGCAGGCTGTTTGTTTGGGATAGGTCTGTCCATTTTTGGCGTGATGCCATAGCATATCGCGGAAAGGCCCTTCCGCAAGCCATGATTTGTTCCGGCAGTATTGGACAGGCCTGTATATTTGCAGTCACGTCCTATGTCTGATTATGGCTGAATCCGTCCAATAGTCCCGTCATTAAGAAACAACATTAGAAGGGCCCCTTCATGAGTTGTGCTTGACTGGACCGTCGATGTATATTCTGGAGGGGCCCTGCCATATGTTGTGTCATTGGGCAGCATATCGCGGGAGGGCCCGTCCATGCGTTGTGTCATTGGGCACCATATCGCGGGAGGGCCTGTCCATGAGCTGAAGCATCCAATTTCATCTCATCGACAGGCCCGTCTATATGGTGTGCCGTGGGGAAGTATATCGCGGGAAGGCCCATCCATGAGTTGTGCAGTCCGGCATCATCTCATAGACAGGCCCCTCCATGTGTTGTGTCATTGGGCACCATATCCCGGACGGGCCCGTCCATGAGTTGCGCAGTCCCATCTCATCTCATGGACAGGCCCGTCCATATGTTGTGTCATGGGCCAGTATATCATGGCGCGGCCCGTCCATGAGTTGCGCAGTCCGGCATCATCTCATGGACAGGCCCGTCCATGTGTTGTGTCATGGGCCAGTATACCATGGCACGGCCCGTCCATGAGTTGTGCAGTCCGGCATCATCTCATGGACAGGCCCGTCCATATGTTGTGTCATTGGGCACCGTATCGCGGGAGGGCCCGTCCATGAGTTGCGCAGTCCGGCATCATCTCATGGACAGGCCCGTCCATATGTTGTGTCATGGGCCAGTATATCATGGCGCGGCCCCCCCATGAGTTGCGCAGTCCGGCATCATCTCATGGACAGGCCCGTCCATGCGTTGTGTCACGGGCCAGTATATCATGGCGCGGCCCGTCCATGAGTTGTGTCATTGGGCACCATATCGCGGGAGGGCCCGTCCATGAGCTGAAGCGTCCAATTTCATCTCATGGACAGGCCCGTCCATATGTTATGTCATGGGGCAGTATATCGCAGCAGGGCCCCCCCTTGTGGCGTACTCATTCACTCCTTCCCTTGATGACGGGCCCGTCCTTATGTTCCAGTATACCCCCAATCTCGGGCCCATTCACAAGTGGTGGCATATATTCTGCATTCCCATTGCGGGCCCGCTCATATGCTACTATCACTGTTCACACTCGGGCCCACTCATTTGTCACATTATATAAATTTAGACGGGCCCGCCTCGGGCTGTACATAGGTGATGGCATTTCGGCGCGCGGGCTACCCATATGTTGTGACTAACGTGACTACATGGGGTCGTGTGCAGGCCCGCTTTGGGTTGGATTATCACGAGTCGTGTATAATCCGAGTCAGCTTATGGTCTGATTATTCAGACGCATTGGTCGTTTTTTGACAAGGTCGGATTATTCTACGAAAATTGACTATTTAATTTGACGAGTCGGATTTTGCTGCGAATAATGCCCATTAGACCTCCAAGGTCGGATTATTCGAGCTTAGACCCTCGGATTATCCCCCCTCTAAAAATCTCGTTTCCGCAGTGAATGCGAGGATTGCCGTTATCTGCTGGGAATTGACCGTTTGATCCATCTTGACACAGTGCTTTCCATGACCTGCAGCGATCCACACGGAACGTCGGGCACTTCGGTAGGTATTTGCCAGCAGCTTTCATGACCTGAAATATCCATCACCTCGTAGCGGCCTGTCACGGAATAGTTCCTCTGCAGGTGTATTAGCTGTTGTATGTGGCTCTGCTGAGGACATTCGCAGGCCATTGGCCAAGGCCCTCCATCCTATCGGAGATTCTTTCCATCCTGGTACGCAGTGGTGATTAATGTTGTAGGCAACATTGCTACCGACAGAATCTGTGCTCTATCCTACTTTTTCTGGAACACTCTAAAGCCCCTGATGGACCACCACTGCTTTGAAAAGTCCCGCCGCACACCCATCAGTTTAGAGTCAATCTGACTTCATACACCTTTTTCTACAGGGGTTTGTCTCGACCCAAACCAGAGAATTCCGTCCAGCTCAGATGTAAGCAACATCTTCATCTGGTGTGGTGTGCTCTATATTTGTATGTCTGTGACCGTTTGTATGTCGAAAGTTGATGTCACCTTGACAGTGTGGTGCCATGTCTATGTCGTATTTCGATGTAGGCAATGTGAGTAATCTGTCTCAGCAAACTGCAGAGTATATACACCGGCCCTCCGGGCACCCCAGGACACGTGGGTTTGTAGTTCTTTTTAGTCGGAATAAATACAAAAGCGCGAGTTACACTACAGTAAATGGGCGTGCAGGCACGTAAGTACTTTTGTTTCACCGTAGTTTAGTCACCTGTGGAAGTGTGAGGAAAAAAGTTTCATGGAGAAATTGTAGCAACTTACAAGTTACAAGGGTGACGTGGCCTGCGGACGTGACCGTGCTACAGTAACAAATTTTTGTATACTACGTTCGCGCATGTCCATCAGCAAATCAGTCATTTTCGCACAGTTCCACAGCCACCACAGCTGTTCCCAGTATGGTTACAGTGGCACATGACTACAGTGCGACAGTTCACAGTGGTGTACAGGGTCACAGCATTGTCACAGTCCCACGGTTTCACAGCCGTATTAGGGCACAGTGGGTCACAGCACATCACAGCGCATCACAGCACACAGTCGGCACAGTGGTACAGTGTTCAGCAATGTACAGTGTCACAGTGTGTCACAGCAGTACAATAGACAATGTGTCGAAGTACATTATGTATGATACTACTAGCCACTGTTACTAGCTGGCAGAATGGAAATATAATGCAATCCATATTCACCATCTCAGGTTACCTCACACAACAGTCTTGGCTTCGTTGAACCTTACTGTCGTTACTAGTCATAGCCTATCATTGCACCCGCAGACAATGATTGGCAGAACTTGTCCCGATGTACTAGTACACTACCAACTTCTTATCGATACAACAGACTTCCTGTCAACACCCAGCGATGATCCGTGTCGCGTCTCCGACCACCACTTCGTTCGTCTGACCGCTATTGCTGACCATCTCTGCAACTAGTCTTCTGCAGGCCTGTCCACTCGGATTCCCCGGGTATTACTATGTCGCCAATATCACAAGTGTAAAGCTTTCCATCGCTACAACCAAGCACAGCACGCCGGCCGTCCTTGCGGTCCCATTCAAGTTTGTTGATTGCGCGACCCGTTCCAACGTTGGTAGTTACGGTGGAAACCCGGGGTACCGTAGGGATAGTTCACAATGGCGCCCGTCAATGGCTCAAAGAGGATGCAAGGTTTGCGAGTTATAGGGCGTCGGTGACGAAAGGGAAATGGTTCTGGGTGGCCGATATGCAAGGTTTGCGAGTTATAGGGCGTCGGTGACGAAAGGGAAATGGTTCTGGGTGGCCGAAAGGTTTGCGAGTTATAGGGCGTCGGTGACGAAAGGGAAATGGTTCTGGGTGGCCGATGAGGGCGTGCAATCGCACCTTTGGCCAACCGTACAGCAGATCGCACGTCACCAGGCACTGCGGCACCTGAACGTATAGTGGCCTTTGGAAATTTCTCCACATAGTTAGATGTCTTTGCTTTGTTTTTGGCGTCAGCGCTTGCATTCGTCGCGATCTGTGCCCTTTTCTGTTGTAGACGTATTGCCAGAAGGGTTTCCTGAAACCCGGATCATCCTCACATTCCGAGTTGATTATGATTCCACGACACTTACAATCCACGTACTCGCCCTTTTCCCAATTTCCTTCAAGGCCGAACTTGCACGATACTTGACGACCTTTTGCAAGTTGATTCGTGTTGAGGGTCGCAGCTCTCCTTTGTCACGAGCGCCAAGCTTGACCTCCTTAGTAATGGACTCGGTTGCATCGACACCACTGTTCAGTACGGTTCTAGGAGCGTTCCTCCGGAGCTGTTCAGTCAACAGGTCCCTTCCCACAGCCCGGGCGGTCATTTCAAATTTGAAATTGCGAGGGTTGGCCACGAGTTCCAAAAGTGCCATGGGAGCGTTGTCGCCAGCGCGGTTGTCAATGCGGTGTATCCGAGTATATCCACCTGGATGTTTCGCGTAGTGTTTTGAAAACGTTCCGAACAATTTCGGAAGCACGGCAGGTTTAAGTACAAATGCTTGAGCACGCTTGTACGCAGATTCGGTGCCTCTCTTGCCCAGCGTGATAATCTGTCCTTGTATAATTAGAAAGATAGTCATACTGTGTCGTGAACAAACCTAATATCGTTGCATTTCTAAGTAGAATATCATGCGTACCTCCGTGTCGTTGTTTGAATTCCATGAATCGAACTTTCCCGAACTGTCGGCAGTACCAAGTACCACGGGATGCGCAAGATGCCATTTCGCATCGTAGACATAATCGTCTACCTCATCAAAAGAATATACTGGGGGAATGGTACGTGCTCGCCAAAGCTTCACCGTCCGATCCACGCTCGCCGCAAGGAATAGATCCGAAAAATCAACAGGGCCCACGAGGGGATGGAAACGCAGTCTCATAACATGGCCAGCATGCCCCTTATAGACGTCGTGCTGGTTGAGTCCAGCTTTCGCACCAGCACGGTCGTACCTGTTCGCCTGGTACACGTTACCTTCTTTGGTACCAACCCAAAACGTCGTTGTCTCATTGTCAGGGAAGTCAAGCGTGGTGATGGCCACTTCGCCTGTTTTATTATGGCCGGCGTGAATCAGCAGCAAGGTTTCCTGCACGAGGGGTTATCAATGTGGTAATGTAGTACTCGAGCAGAAGTGCAAAAAAAAGACCGATCCACTGACCTGGGGATGCACCAGCATGTCCACCAGCCAACTACACACACTTCCGTCCATGCTGCTGGTGGTTTGGTCGCGAGCGTTCTGGGTTCCAACCATTCTCATCGAGTAAATGCGGTGGGTGTGACCTGCTAGCAGCTGATAGTGGCGTGTTCATAACCGGTAAATGCTTCGACAGGGTGTCCCAAAGAAGAATCGATCGAACGAAGCAGCAATGCTCGGCCTCAGCAAAGTTACGTGCAGTAGCTGTGACATAGGATTTACTGCGTTCAGCGTAACCGAGTTCGTGGACCTGAGTCTGTAACGCGTCAGCTATTGTCCGCTGTCCTCGACGGATGGCATACCGTGGTACCGAGACTGATAAGCCCGACGAGGGCACACGGTGGGATGTAACCGAGACTGGCACGAGTGGCCTTACGAAGAACCTTGAGGTCTTCCTCATCCAAGCGAGTATCGACCACAAAGACGAAGATTCGGGGCACTTAAGCAGGACAAGAAAGCCACGGTAGTGTACTTGGAGACTTCGTCAGGACTTCGACATTGCAGCGAATGCGAGGCTTATGTCAGCAGGTCTTTCGTAATACGTCCTATCCTATATTTCTAATACCTGAGTTACCTTTTGTAGCGTAGTCAGCTAATTCTATCCCATTCTCCCATTCTCTCTATCTATCCGTTTCATCTCTCTGCGTTGGCGCTTGTCGGCCGTACTGGCCACTCTCATCCATCGTGTTGGTGGACTCTTGTCGCCGATTTCGAGGTTAGTGTGTCATTTTCAGTCTATGCATATGGCTCACGTCAGTCGCATTGTCGGTCTCCTGTCCGCCTGTGTTGGCGTACCGTATTGCAGCGCTCTCGTCAATCATGAGTACTCCTATCACCCGCGCTGATGTTAGTAGGTGTTTTATGGGCCCATACGACTCGTGTCAGCCACGTTGGCGGCCATCTGTCGCCTGTGCTGGCGTACCATACTGTGGCACTCTGGTCAATCTTGTTGGCCGTACCACTATCGTTTCTTTTCAATTTTGTCATTGACAATCGTGGTATTCCAGTGCTCTAGTATATCCTCTCTATATACCCGGCACCCCCCGTCTCATTGTTCCGGTAGTGTCTTCCATTACTAACGCGTCTTTGCTCTGCACTCGCATCACATCCGCAGATACCCTACCCACAACCCGTAAGTTCAACTCATTCCCTAATGTCCGACCAACCGTTCATAGGCTTTAGGTGCCGTCGACCAAACCGCCATCTACGCGGCCCGTCGCTCGTCAGGACGAGTACTACGGGCACGAGCACACCTCTTCGCTTTCCACCAGGTTCATCACCCACTTATTCGCTTGCCCCGAACTACCTCCCTCATCCTCGGGGTCAATGGCAGGGGTTTATCGCCTATCCCCCCCGCCGCATGGAACTCCACTCTTCGGTCACATTCACCGCACTCGTCTTGCCGCGCAGACTAAAGGCTTGATTTCCCACCGCTCGTGGCTCGTCCGGCCACCGCCTCTTCATCTCTGCATTCATGCTCGCCAGCAAGGTCATCTGCGATGATACGTGCTCGAACAAGTCATGGAGCGTCGTCACACGGGGTATGTTTCAGTTGCAGGAGATCAATCAGATGGAGAGGGAGATACATGGACCCTTTGACACTCAGTGAGTTCGAAGCAAAGGTACGAAAGGATTTCGCAGGGATTGGGCCGTTCCATACTTACAAACTACCATCTACCAAAAAAGTCGACTTCCCCTCCGTCCGCCAACCCTTTTGCTCCGCCCAGTTCGAACTTCACGTCGTCTCGTCCTCACCATCATCGCTATCCTTTGCCCCTGCAGACCGCATCCTTATCGCAGTGTCCCTCTAGATATGAAATACATTAAATTTTCATGTAGTCTGTAGCATTTGCACAGCACAAGTAGATTCGGATATCTCACTTCAATGAGGACTTGAACGGTACACAGTGTATTCAATCGCATGGATGGAGATGAACGTGATAAGTACAGCTGGTATGTAATAAATGTACGACAAGCGGTCACATTTTTTGGCTCACAGAGTGCTCAAACGTCAGAAGAAAGGTGGCTACCTGTACAAGTTGTGAGATAAGTAAGAATAATGTGATCTGTAGAGTGACCATACCGGTGACCCCGTTGTCGGACATTCGACGACGCTTGCGAGTCGAGGGAAGGTCGCAGAGGGAGACACCATTCTTCCAGATACTGTGACGAACATGTCCGACGTCGAAGTCGGCATACTGCAGCTTCCTCTCTGCGAGCTCAGCCCTGAACCGGTAGAGGTTCCCCAAAGCATCAATTTCCTCGAGCCTGGCAGTGGAGAGCTGCTGTTCAATGCGACAAATTTTGCGCTGGGCTCTGGCAACCTCGAGGACCAACTTCGCTTCATCCCTTTCTGCGCGCTCCTCCTCTTCTTCTTCTTCCCCCGCTTGTCCCCCCTCATCCTCAGTAGAGGCCTTTAACGATGGAATAAGTTCGGGCAAGTAAACGTCAGACAACTCACGTTCTCTGCTTGCACCGGCACATTCTGAGCGTGCATAGGGGATCTTACCGCGAAGTTGAGAGCATAATTACGGTATGGAAAAGGGGTTGTATGCGGTGGTAACGTGATCAACGACTTGGGGGCTCTGAACAAACCAATCGCGGCAGGTGTTCCTCGGATGAGAGGAGCACCTGTATTGGACGGGAGGATCCGTGGGGCAGAGGAAGACGGGGGAGCCGGTATAATTTGCTGTGAATAACTGATGCTGGCATCAGGCGTTTCTGGAACGATACTGGAGGAAGGATGTGAGTAGGAACCAGCACAAGCTTTTGTGCTAAGCTGAGGCGTATCCAAACCGCTACTCATAGTCGTGCATGGTCCCGGCTTGCCAAACGTACTGGGGGGCTCGGGGATTGCCATACGAGGACGACTAGCAGAATGATATGAACACGACACTATAGCAGAACGATACGAACGCGACGTCGCAGAATGGTAGGCGAAAATCATTTGATGCATTAAGGCTCCTACCTTGTCTCAAAAATTGTGGGAAAGTACAGGCCGACCGGACCGCCTTGGGCAACCGGCGAGAGTGATACAGTGTGCTCACTCGTCCTATCTCCTTCCACCAACTGCTCTGCTTCACTCTATATGCTGCTGCGATGTCGACATCCACCGGACTTGTTCGAAAATTCAGGTTGAGTCTGCATCTCCCTTGTAATCTAGCTAACCTCCTCTCGGGCGCAGCTAGGACCACAGAATTACATGAGAATGTAAGGACAGACGTAAGATGGGGAGGGTGCATCTTCTTTTACTGTGTTAACTTGCGTACCTCGCACCTGCAATGGGGCTTGACGTTCTCTTGTAGCAATGTCTTCTCGTGTGAGAACAACAAATATGGTATGAGCACCTCCGAGGAGCATAGTTCGTCCAATACCGAGTACTTTACTCGGGGCGATAAAATCCCTGGTCTTCAGGTATGGACTTCTCGCAGGTTGGGTTTCCTTTACTCACAACTCACGATAGGTCAATGGCATGGACATTATCACTTCCCATGATGCAGTCCAGTTTGCTCGTAATTGGGTCGTTGAAGGTAACGGCCCACTATTTATGGAATTTGTTACTTACCGTTACGGTGGTCTCATGAGTAGGCCCGCCCTCCCCATCAATCCTACCTGTGACTCTAAGCGGCAGTTCTTCCCTAGTATGTCTGACCCTGGTACTACCTATCGTACCCGTGAAGAGATCCAGCGGATGCGTAGCACGCAAAGTCCAACCCGCGGGTTGCAACGATATATCGAAGAATGGGGTCTTACTTCCCCGCAAGAGCTCAGGGTGTAGATCTCTCCATGCTTAAGTCGAGAAAACCGACGTATTTTTTCAGCAACCCGACAAGGAGGCTAAAGCAGAGGTTGACCAGGCCATCGAGGAAGCAAAGACGTCACCCGCCCGTCGTTCGAAGGGTCTGTGGACTGGTATCTACGATAAGGGTCCGCCGTTCAACGTTCATGCGGGGACGGGAGCGCAAGGAAGTAAGTTGTTTCCTATTTCTTCGTTCATAATTCCGAACAGGTGCATCATCCGCCTATCTTGTCTAATGGCCCGAACCCTACGCAACTTCTCAGTCACGAGGCACTCAACCGTCGTCATCTCCGTCAAAGAACGATACTAATGCGTTGTGACTTCATAGCATCATATTTGTGCAAAGCCAGATAACGAGAACCCGGTTTACCCCTTGAGAACGGCCTAGCTAGTTTAGAAGTGGGCTCGAGTGCGTTTGCCACGCAAACTTCTTCAGAAATAGAAGTACATTTTTTTTTTACCTCCAAAGGAGCTCGCTGATATGCACCGAAGACTTGCCGAGTAAAACGAGGCCCCGACATTATGCCAGAATGTTATCGTTGGAAACGAGTGGGATATTTACACATTGTACGGCCTATCTAAATAAAATTTGCAGCCTCTGATCAACAATAATATGACCGCTGGGGGTCGAAAGATGAGTGATCCGACGGGCCGGGTAGGACTTTTCCATATTATTTCCAAACTGGTCTACCTTACACCTGTTACTGTCTGCCTTCACGCAAAACCGCTGTAACCCTGCCTCTAGCATTCCAACGTTCTTCTTTTCCTCACCCTCGATTTTTAAAAAAATGCCGAAGTGCCCTCGTTGTGCGAAGTCATTTGGAACAGCAAATGGTGTCACCTTCCACCTCGCTCAGCCACGAACGGCGTGTCACCTTTGGGAACGGGAGTATATTTCATTCTCAGGCGATCCGACATTGGAGGGTGCTAATGCGTTTGCTGTCCGTTCTCCGAACTTGGATCTTGCGCCGATGGACGATCACTTCGATGGCCCAAATGCTGACTACGACAACCCTGAAATCGGAGAGGGAGTGGAAGTTTTCGCACCAACGACTTATGCTGGACATTTTTGCCGAGGTGAGCAGTTCGAAGGCGCTGCGATCGTATATGGCATCGGGGACACCTTCCTCAGGCGCTTCGACATGGATCGTCATGCTTTCCATCGTCAAACTAATATGTACTATCCTTTCGCCAACTTCGGGGATTGGGAGATGGCGAACTTTCTACTTCAGTCGAATCTCAGTATGAGAGAGGTCGACAATTACTTGTCTCTAAGTATGGTAAGCATTTGTCGTATTTTACAAGTTCATCGCTATCATTTACGTGCCACCTCTTACTGTACAGACGAAGAAGATGCCGCTCTCCTTCTGGACTGCAAAGGAACTTCGCGGGCGTATTGAGGATCTTCCAAAAGGGCCGTGCTGGAAAGTTCGCATAGTTCCTACGCGCCATCCGACCACCAACCCTGTTCAGCTCTACTGGCGTGATCCTCTCGAATGCATAGAAGCATTGTTTAACCATCCATTTTACGCAGGAAAAATGGACTATTCTCCATTCCGTGTGTTCACTGCTGCAGAACGAGTCATGAGGGTATACAGCGAGTGGATGAGTAGCGATGGAGCTTGGGATTTGCAGGTAAAGGTTTCGAGGAAATAAATTGCATATGCTGACTCCCTTCAGACGAAAGTTCCCGCAGGCTCCACGCTTTGCGGCGTAATCCTTTCGTCAGACAAGACGAATATCACCAACGTCTGTGGAGGCAAGGTAGCACACCCATTGCTTATCAGCCTTGCTAACATCAGGATGAATGTCCGGAACAAAGGTTCATCACACGCCTTTCTGCTGACCGCACTGATGCCCATCGCTGAATTCATCTATCCCGTTACGAGGATCCGTTCGGTCCTGGAAGCACGTCTCTTCCACGCATGCCTCGATTTCGTTCTCGAACCTCTCAAGAAAGCCGCTCAGTTCGGTCGGATGATGGCAGATCCACTCGGGAACGTTCGTTTTTGCTTCACCCCACTGGTCTCTTACATAGTCGACACACCCGAGGCGTGCATGCTTGCATGCGTACGAGGAAAAACATCGCCTGTCACGAAAGCTATGTACAAGAACTTCGGCGACCCGTTTCGTCACGGCCCACGGACCGGTGAGGAAACTCTCCGTCAGCTTGAGAGCATTCCCTGCGACCCCGATGACGTCGAGGCATACTTTGACGCGTGTGCGCAATTTCGATTGAGTGGCGTATCGCGTCCTTTCTGGCGTGACTGGCTTCTCAGTGACCCCCACAGGTTTCTTACACCGGAGTGTTTGCATCATTGGCATCGCATGTCCTGGGACCACGATGTCAAGTGGTGTAAGTGTGCATTGGGTAGTGAGGAACTCGATTTCCGTTTTTCACTTTTACCACCCATCACAGGCCTTCGTCAATTCAAGTCAGGGATCACTAAATTGAAGCAGGTTGGTGGACGCACCCAGCGTGACGTTCAACGATACCTTGTCGTTGTCATAGCTGGCGCTGCCCATCCCGACGTCGTCGCTGCGGTCCGCGCATTGACGGAATTCCGTTATCTTGCCCAAGCACCTGCGATCACAGAAGAGGGATGTGAAAAGATTGCAGCGGCACTCGCCGAATTTCATCATTATAAGCAAGCTATCATCGACGGAGGCCTTCGTCGAGGTGACCAGAGTGGGTCAATCCTTGAGCACTGGGAAATACCCAAGCTCGAGTTGCTACAAAGCGTTGTCCCCAGCATTTCTCAAGTCGGTTCGGTGTTGCAGTGGTCTGCAGATACGACGGAGCACGCCCACATTGAGGTCGTTAAGGACCCAGCGTCAAGGACGAACAACAAGGATTACAGCTCGCAGATCTGCCGTCATTTGGATCGCATCGAGAAATGCCGGATGTTCGATACCGCCGTACGCTTACGCGGGACTGCTGAGGCGGGATCCTCTAGTTCTGCCGTCGAACATGACGGGGATCAAAGTGACGGGGAGGTTGATCATGTGGTTGACGATGTGGATGAAGCTGAAGCAGCTGTCTTAAACGACTTGTGGGCACCGAAACAATCGCGATCTGACTTCTTCGAAATCGCTGCCAAGCTTCTTGCATCTACGACCCTTTCTTCCTCTCCGCTGCGCACATTCGTACGTGGTTCGACTGCATTCCATCTCAACTTCCGCCCTGCGGTCCGTCGTCTTTCGGTTGACGCTGCTGCGGAGAAATTTGCTATACCTGACCTTCGTAGCGCACTGGGAGACTACCTGGCTCTTTACAACTGCCTCGGTCGAAGGATCCGACCTTTTGGGGGAGCCAGACAGTCGGTGCAAGATATACCGCTGCCCTTTGAATATCTTCAAATTTGGTACAAAGTGCGTATCCAGCAAAGGGTTTATCACGATAGAGCTTCGACTGCTACGGCGTACACCATTCATGCCCAACCGCCGAACGGTCATATGGTCGCTACGATGCAGCTATTCTGCAGGTGGATGAGGGTCATGACTGGCCAGACAGCGGCCTCACAGGTTTTTTTTTCGTATGTACCGTAGTGGAACTAATCCTAGTGCAGGACATGCAGTTGTTGAAGTCCGTCTCATAATGCGTCCACGTCCTCCCAAGGGAATAAATGTCCCGTGGGCAAACCGCTTTCTTGTCTATGTGCGGCGGTTCGATGTCGTCAACGTTGAACCCTCAACGCACCTACACGTGCTCAAGTGGGCAGTTCGCGCATCTGGATCGTACTTCGGCGATGTATTCCCTCTAGATCAGATCAGCTCCTTTGCTCACGTTGTCCCTCGGTTTGGTGAGACTGCCGACAAGAGGCTAACCTACATGAACAGCTTTCATGCCTCGCAGTCATTTTATTTAAACAGATACTTCGACAAAGATTTTTTCTACACTACCAACCACTGACTCGTGTACGTCTCTTTGATTGGTTTCCCTTCAAGTCAATATCTAGCTCCCTGCACAGACATACTATTCTGAATTTGAAACTTGTTCCTTGAATCCTAAAGTTGATGGTGCCGTATTAGAGAGGCTTGTAAAGGCAAGCGGAGCTGCAGAGAGAAACAGGCATGAGCCATGTTCACTGACCCTTCCAGTGTATTCGTGACATCCGGATATGTCCACAAGGATTGTCTTCGGGTTCTTTGCCCTGTCGGAGGGGGGAAGGCGTGTTACCACTATCAAGGCAGGTTCGGCAATGTCCATATATCGTTGTGTTCATGAGACTACTGTTCAGTGTACATCCGGCGTCATCTTTCCTGCTGCACTCCGTGTCTGATATTCCTTTTCCCCATCATGGTCAGCCTTATGATCTATTTTCCCCTGCATTACACGGCGAGAATTGACAACAACAGAGAGAGGACTATGGCAATCGGCGGGATATACAAGAGTAGGAACAAGTTTACGTCTCCGGTAATATCGGCTTCGCTTGTTCTCTCGTATCGTGGATCCCTCGTTCTCTCACTCACGACCTGCGATGTCCGAGTCATTACCCATTCCTTGCTCTCGATCAAATTTCTCTACGGTGTTCTCACTTTCTCTTCTCTCCAGTGTTTTGGTTCCTCATCTCATGTACGCTGGCCTTTTTCGCAAGTGGATGGCATGGCACACCGGTCAACAGAAAGAAATGTGTATCCAAAGTGTTTTCTTGTTCCTTTTCTCCCTTGCTTTCACTCTGTCCCCCTTCCGTGAGTCTCACCCCACCGCCGTCCATTTTCTTCCTGGCTGATCTTCATTTCATTCTACCCAGGCTTGCTATTCTTCGTTTATCTGTTCATTTTCATCCACACCGTAAATTTCATCCTCTGTTGTTCACCGCAATAAACGCATGAAGGAGGACTTCTGCTCGAAGGCGATGACGAGCGCTCGCGGAGTGTATAGTCACATACATACAGGGCCTGTGGGTTTTTATAAAGCTATATGAGACATGCGAGCACCGTACCCCATCCACCACCACCAATGGCCGCCTCTACGCTCCTACCACACGACGTCTGGGGTAGGTCCTCTGGCCTCATCACTCCACCCATGTCCACTGCACTTGTCTCGCTGCCCCCCATAACATGCTTCGACCGCCGACCCAGCCAGTGTCTGCCACTCCCATCCACGCTACCCCTCTCTCAAGACGCGTCGGATTCTCCTCTGCAGCGGTACGATGACGACGTTGACGTCTTTGACCCTCCGTTCCAACACAAGCCATTCATACCAGGTGACGCCCCTCACCTCATCGACTGGTTCGACTCCACACTCAAACGGCCCGCTAGCTTCATCGCAGAAAAGACCTGCGAAATGGTCTGCTGTCTCTGGTTCTCCTCCCCCTCTCCTTCCTCCCACATCTCATCGTCACACCAAATACCGAGTCCCGCTTACTCACCAGAGATACCGGCTACCACCTCGCCACTCCAACTCGCTCCGTCTGCCGCCTTTGTTCAGTACATGCACAAGCTGCTCGAAACGATGCAAGTCGGCCAGTCTGTCATCGTCCTGTCGCTGCACTACATATGGCCTCTCAAGGAACGCAACCGCTTCACGAACGGTCTGCCAGGGAGCGAGTTCCGGATAGCAGTCGCTGCAATGATGATGGCCAACAAGTTTTTGGACGAGTGAGTGCCTATTCGACGCGTCTAACCGCGTGTACTGAACGCGTCGCAGCAACACATACACGAACAAGACCTGGTCAGAGGTGTCCGGTATCGACCTCAGCGAGATCCACAAAATGGGGAGGAGTTCTTGACAGCGGTCGACTTCTCGCTGCATGTGTCCGGCAAGCAGTACGCGTCATGGCTCCATCTACTGAAAGGCCTGGTGCTCGCAAAGGAGACGGAGAGTAGAAAATGGCGCGGAGTACGTGCTCGCTCCTCGCGCCACGGCCGACAGTCACAACCAATGACGTCCATGTCTGTCGCTCGCACATATCGGTGGAGATGCCAGTCGACGGCTTACCGTGCACGCTCCACTTCCCCAATGCAACTCACGAATCCGCCTGCGTCCACGTATCACATGACTCCACCTGGGCACAAAGCGTTCCGCAACCGATGCATTCTCTCCGACCTCGGTGTCTTTCAAGGAGTTGTCACCCCTGAAGCGTCCCACAGGTATGACCCTGCAAATCCCTGAGACCAGTTATCACAACTGCCGAAGTTCTGGTTCTTCGCCACTTGATTCTCTCTATTCACTTGCCAAAATGTCCTTGTCCTCTTCGCTGCATGCACAGAGATCTGCGCAGTCGGCACAGTCTCAACCGAGATCGCGCGTGATCGAAGGCCATCCGCAAACCCTCGTCGCCGCTTACCGTGCGGACCGTCCGGTCAATGTGCCTCAGGCATGATTCATTCTCTGGTCGTAGTATGCACCACGATCTCATTAATTCCACAGAGCTTGTATTATTACTCCCTCGCTGGCTCGTCGATCAACGGTGACTCGGAGCAGCCCAAGGGGAACCGCAAGGCTAGATTGCGGTGCTACCAACCACCCCCGCAAGTCCTGCCACCATCATACACAGTCCAGCAGCCACCGCATACGTCCTTATGGATTTCCAGTCGGCTTCTGTGAGTCCACATGACTCTCATGTGACCCTTGCTGCAACAAGACAGCCTTCACCGCCCCATTTGCACGATGCGATCTGGGCCAGGAAGTTGTCTTCTTCCAACTGCAGGTCTGCACACACGTACAAGAAGGTGTCACCTGTGGAAAGGGACCAATCACTGCAGCTTCCGCCGCTGAGAGGCGACGGAACTTGTGCCGTCCCTTCTGCGCCGTTTGCAAATGCTGGTCCTCCTGGCGTACAGTTCTAAGCAGCATCGTCTACTCCTGCCTGCCAGCACCCGCATCCGTACCGCTGTCACGCACCAAAGGTGTTTGGCGACGTGAGCATGGACTCGGAAGCTGAATGATGAAGAACGGAGAAGCCTAGCCCTAATGCGAAGAATGACTGATATTGCCAGCAGTCATCCATCGCACAAGAACCATCCTTAACGTTAGGGAAGAAACCGCTCGAGCGCCCGAAAAAACTTTTTGAGCGCTAGTTTACGGCATTCCGATTTTTCGAATATCTCCGTCAATTTTAAAGATATCGACACCATTCCCACGCTCACAGGAAGCTCTCGACCACGCCATCCTGCCTACCAAATTTGGTAACGATCCGCGCACTCCACGATTTTCTGCATCATTTCTACCAACGAACGCCCATTTCGCCAATATTTATCGTAATGGCCACCTCCTCGACCGTCTCTTCACTCGTGTCTTTTGCTAGGGAGAATAACTACGAGTACTTGCCAGGAATCCCCACTAGCTCTCGCCCCGAAGCCTCCTGGTTCATCCCTCCCTCGTCCATGACCTCCCATCCTATCGCTTTGGGACAGCGCGTTCTTCTCGTCAGTCTGACGTCGAGGAAGACATTCTTTGGTCGCCTCAAGTCTGTCGTCAGGCTTGAGAGGTCTTATGTGGTTGTTTCGGTCTCTCCAGTCGAAAAGGATTACGGATTTTTCCTTCCTGCCCCCTGCAACGTATATCTCTCAATCTCGTCTTTCATTCTCCCAAAATTGCGACAGCTGCAGTACCAACTACTCTCATCTACTCTATCTGATCGCATTCATGACGATTTTGAGGCACTTCTCCCTGCCCTCATTGGAGAAGACGGCCCCTCCTCCTCCTCATGCCCTCCAGAGCACTAGTTGCACCTGGTACAGGTCGCTTTGCAGAGAGGAGAGAGAGGGGGGAAAAGTTGCGAAATCCTAAGCCCTGACTACCCTGGAGACCCCCAAAGTTGGCCCCTGGCAGAAATCCCCACAGTTCTTCTTTCAGATGCGCAGCATATCGCCCCAATGAATCTGGATCTCAGATCTAGGAGTCAGAGTGACTCATTTGCAGTCATACCCCCCTTATTCAGCAGTGACCAGTGCGCTTACTCATTCCCCTTTCTGTCGCATTATTCATCCGTTCCTTAATGACTCATTCTATTTCAAATGATTTGTGATATTCTTTGTCATGCTGACTGATTTTACTTACCAATCGCTTACTGTCCTTACTCAGCCTTGCTCGGCCTTACCAATCCTTTACCAATCATCTTACCAATCGCTTACAAACCCCTTACAAAGTGTTTCCCTCTATTTACTTCAGGCTGCGCTACCTTTTGTATATAAGTACCAATACATTGCAGCAAGAAATACACACGACACAAGCAAGTAGCCCCCCCGCATAGGATACCATCCCCTTTGTAGTGAGACTATTGCCCAATCTTTATCGTCATTATCTGCCTTATTGTCGTCGCTTTAAGGCCCTTCATTATCCTCTTTATTCTTGCAGTATCTGAGGCTCCATTAAGGGCCTATTTACTGTTATTCTTCATCATCTTACGTCGCTTCTGGGCTCCGAGTAGCCTAAATATCATCGCTTTCTGTTGTCCCCTTGCTCCCCTCTCGTCAGGAGCACTGTTCCCTTCTGCCCTAGTCGTCTAGGTGTGCAGAACCCCTCCCCATTTCGCTATAACCGATCCCTCGAGCCAAAGTCCGCGCAGGTAAACCACCAACTCGGCATTTGTCTTTGTGTTGGTTTTGTGGTGTTTCCGCCATAGATCCACACGTCGACTCACATCTGGAGCCCACCGCGAGGGGTGGTTACATTTGGCTCGAAATCCATCTCATATTCTTCATAAACGACTCTTACATCGTCTGCCCTATCGAAATCTTCGTCATCGCTGATAACCATCCATTCCACCTCGTCGCAACTCGCCTTTTCGACCACCAATTCCCCTCGGAATAATCCCCATACTTTCCCACCATGTCTTCGACCACTGCGAACCCACTTATGCCAGTGCAAGCTCAGGCAGCTGCATCTGTTAATTCTGCTCGTTCTGTACTCACTATGCCACTTCTTGGAACCAAATCTTCCCCAGAGCTCTTCCAGGGCGACTGCTCTCGAGTTCGCACCTTCCTCGACCACTATGAGCGACTCTGTGCCTTCCATAATGTCACTTCGGACCATGATATGGTCGCCTCAATCCTCCCTTACTGCAATACTCGTGTCAGAGAAATCATCGAAGGAATGCCTCACTTTCATACCCCCAACTGGGCCAGATTGAAGGCCAGTTTGCTTCGCTACTTTGATGCCGACATCTTCGACGAAAGGTTCTTCGAAAGGGACCTGAAATCTCTTGTGCTGCGATTCAGGAATCAGCCCATCATGTCCCTGCACGATTTCCGAGCCTATAACCGAGAGTTCACTCGAGTTGGAGGCTGGATGAAGCACAAGGGGAAGCTCACTGAACACGAACACGATCGCTACTTCTGGGCTGGACTTTCTCCTTTGTTTCGAAGCTCTGTAGAGGGTAGACTCAAGCAGAAGGACCCCAACCTTGATGTCAGCATACCTTTCCCCTATGACGAAGTCTGTAGAGCTACAGAAGAGGTGCTGCGTCGAGATCGGTTCGATGCAGATGACCTTGACCTCCTCGGTCCTCGATCCATATCCAGTCTCTCAGAGAAGGAGAATATCCCTCCACAGCAGCATGATGCGAGGGGAGGGAGTGTCCGACCGCTTCTACCACCCCAGGATGCCAGGAGAAACTTGGAGACACTGGAGAGGGAGGGAAGCATGGCTCAGAAGCAGGATGAGGTCGAAACCCTGATAAAATCCCTATCTCGTATGTCCTTAAACGATCCAGATTACTCATTGCTCTATTATCGAGCCATCAAGATGGATCCCGATGCTGCAAAGGTGATTCGTCCCCCAGCACTCCACTCCGCCCCTGTTCCTAGCTCCACTGCGCCCCCTGTCAGTCCGAATTCATCCCAGGCACGCCCCCAGAGGAAGCCCATTGTCTGCTTTGGCTGTGGAGTCACTGGACATGGCCTAGACACCTGCGATGCGATCAATGATCTTATCAAGAAGGGTTCTTTGGCTAGAGATGACAACCATCGCGTTATATATCCCAATGGGCAGCACATCTACAGGAATGGTGATGAAACGATCTTGCAGGCTTATGAGAGATCTGTGAAGCCGACCCAATCCCCCAGTAGTGTCCACTTTGTTATCCATGAAGAAGCCGATGAATTTCTTGGAGCAGAGATCTATGAGTTAGAGGATGATGCTGTTGTTGCTGCTGCAGAAAGAAATGCGAAAATCTCGAAGGATAAGCGAAGGGAAGTCTTCGATGGAGTGCTCCTCCCACCTCGGAATCATGGGAAGGGCAAAGAGAAGGAATTTCCGAAGCAATCTACCTCATCGACACCTGCCAATCAGCCTCAGCCACCATCAGCCCCACACTCTGATCGCCTATCAGCCCCACAATTTGATCGCCCATCAGCCCCTATCCATCATCCATCAAATCAATCTTATCCGACACCTGTCACACAGCCACCTGTCAATGTCACTGCGCCCAAAGCCCCTGTCTTTGTTCCTGTCGATGTCCATCGTCGTGGCTTTGATGGGAATGATGATGATGCCATCATGGAAGATGAATCCATCAATAAACCTTCGCAACAGGCCTCTGAGTCCCCTGCAGACAAGGGGAGGAAACCCAAGGCCCCTGCTGCCATGACTTCACCATTATCTCAATCAGCAGACCCAAAGGCTATTGTGGATCGCATTCTGGCTACCCCTATGACTCTTTCATTGGGGGAAGTGATAGGAGCTTCAAGGGACGTCTCTCATCATCTTCAGGAACTCATCAGATACAAGCGTCAACCCATCACTCAATCTGTCAGAACTGTCGATGGGACCCCTCCCATCAGTTCTTATCTCGCTTTGACATCCAGCCCCTTAATCACAATTAATCTCACCTGTAATGGTCGACAGGTGACAGCTGTCATCGACTCAGGCTCCACCCTTAAGGTGGTCAAATCGAGTATAGCACGATCTGTCATTCAGATGCCCATCGACATCTCAAGATGCATCAATATGAAGGATGCCAATGGTGGAGTATCAATGCTCACTGGTCTAATCAAAGATGTACCACTCTTCTGTGGTGCTGCTAGGACCTGGACCAATCTATTTGTTGCCCCTGATGTCGATGCAGGCTTTGATTTGCTTCTAGGCCGCCCCTGGGCACATGGGAATGCTGTCAGCATCGTTGAGAGAGGCTCTGGTACCTTTGTAGTCTTTGGATCAGACAAAGATCATCCCCTCGAGCTCTGTGTCACTGAAGGGACTGCTGAACCGACTGCTACTGCTCTCATGGCGACTCTCCAGCCTTCTAGCTTTGAAGAAGACTCTGGGACCTTCGCAGACGAAGCATCTTCTCAATCTCCTGCTACTGGATCGCCTATTACCTTTGCATCACCTTCACCACCTTATGAAACTCCCCCTTCGACTCCCCTGTATCCAGACTCGATTCCCAATGGCATAGATGGCGCCTTTGAACCTCCAGAATTCCATCCTATCCCTACCATCACTGTTGCCCCACCATCTAGCCTGCCATCTTCGAATATTCTTCGTGCACTCCATGCAGAGTTACAGGCTGCTGAGCCGAGTGTTTTGGATGATGATCCCTCTGTAGCTGCTCTTTGTCGACGAATTAGGAGGGAGGAAAGTCAGTCCCTCATGGCAATTCTTACTAGATTCACTCATCGGAACCCCAACTTCTTTCGACTCTACTTCGATTCCGATTATGCCCTTGCTGGTGCAAGGGGCATCGATCAGAATGACCATGAGTATCAGGACTTCATCCTCTTGCATACCTATCTAGTTGAACGCCTTCCTGGAGCTTCATGGAATGATTGCCTCGACTTTACTGGCTCGACTTATGCTCGCTTCTATCCCGATCCTCGCCCTGATCCTGCGGATCAGAGTCCACTTCCCAACGACCCCATCCTATCCCCTGATCCTCCTGACGAACCAGATCTTCCATCCTCACATTCTCGGTGGAATATGTGGTCCTCCGAAGCCAATGCTCCTCCAGATAATCCATCCCTGCATCCTCAGTCGAATATTTTGTCCTCTATGGACGAAGGTCCTCTTCATCCTCCTTCCTCCCATTCGCAAATGAATATTCCGCCTGCTGAAGCCCCAAATCCTCCACCTTCACCCATTACTGGGCTCGCCTATCTCGAAGTGCCTGCCACCAATTTATCTGAGTCTTCACTGTTGTTTCAGGTCGATGACCCACCTCCTGATCCTGATCCTCCGATCTCCTACCCGAATCACTCATCTACTCCCTCGGAAACACCACCTATCCATGCCAATCACCGACCTTACCCACCTATTCCTGATTCTGACTCCTTTCGCTTTCAGACTTCATCGTGGTCCTCCGATGAGTCTGTCTTCTGAATTTTCCGATATTACTTACGATTTTTCCTATGAATCATATGCTTCCTATGCCTCTCCCTTCATTTCCTATGCTTCATATGCTTCTCCTTTGATTTCTTATGCTACTCACTTCGACCGAGAAGTCGTTAAACTCCTAAATCCACAGACAATTCTTCGCTCTCATACTCCTGTACCACCACCTACTATGCTCGCTTTGGTTCAGTGCTTCGAAAAATCTTTTTACTGTAATTTTTCGTGTTCTCCTTCGCCTTCCAGACCCCTAACTTCTCCAGACTCGTTATCTATTCAAAATAACAAAAAGCCACAAGAAATCTTTTTTTCCTTATCTGATTTCCTTGATTTGTTACGTTTTAGACGCTCTCTTGTTACAGATACAGAAAACCCAGATACCGACAATGTACGCTCAGTATATGGCGCTTATAAACGTGTTGATCGCAAGGTCAAACCCGTTCCGGGCGTTTATCCAGAAGACGCACACGTTCATCGCCGTTTCCCGGAAGACCCCCTTAAATCCCTTATTCCACTCACGCCTCACCCCCCCTACTTTTGTTCCCACGAAGAAGCTTACCAAGGAACGCCTGCACTCCATGAAATTAAATGCCGACGACTTCCTGTGGCCAGAAGAGGAAAAACTTTTTTGCCACATAATGAAGCTAAACGAGTGCGCACTTGCCTTTGACGAATCGGAACGTGGCAACTTCAGATCTGATTACTTCTCGCCTTACATAATCCCTGTCCTGCCCCATGAGCCATGGGAATATCGTAACATTCCGATCCCGCCTGGTATCCGAGACCGAGTCATACAGCTTCTTCGGGATAAGATTGCAGCCGGACTCTATGAACCGGCTCAGTCCTCCTATCGCTCAAAATGGTTTTGTGTTATGAAGAAGAACGGAAAGATCCGAATCGTCCATGATCTGCAGCCACTCAATAAGGTTACAATTCGGGACGCTGGTGTTCCTCCTATCTTGGACGACTTTGTGGAGCCGTTCGCTGGCCGGCAATGCTATACCGTGTTCGATCTCTTCTCCGGCTTCGATGCACGTCAACTTCACCCCGATAGCCGAGATCTTACCTCATTCCTGACGCCGCTTGGCTTGCTACGCCATACTGCCATGCCTCAAGGCTACACCAACTCGCCATCGGAATTCCAGAATTGCACAGCATTCATTCTTCAGGATGAAATCCCTCACATCGCCAACGTTTTCATCGATGATCTGCCTATCAAAGGCCCTGCTACACGTTACGAAGATGCCAATGGCCATGCCGAAACGTTAGCCGAGAATTCTGGCATCCGGCGCTTCATTTGGGAACATGCCAATGACGTACATCGGATCATGCATCGATTTGCTCATGCCGGAGGAACGTTTTCCGGTCCCAAATCTCAGATCTGCCAACCTCGTGTCACTATTCTTGGCCAAACCTGCCATCCTCGTGGTCGTTCCCCTGACGACAGCAAGGTGAAGAAGATTGTGAATTGGCCAATGCTCCTTACGCCCAAAGATGTACGGTCGTTCCTAGGCCTCTGTGGTACCGTTCGTATCTGGATTGTGAACTACTCGCAGCTGGCTCGGCCGCTGGTCGACCTCTATTGCAAGAATGCTCCGTTCGAATGGGGAGAGCCCCAACAGGAGGCGTTTGACGCCTTGAAGCACGCCGTTTCAACTGCCCCTGCCCTTCGCCCCATCGACTACTCATCCGATTCCCCCGTCGTTCTTTCCGTCGACACCAGCAATGTCGCCATAGGATTCATTCTTTCGCAGTACGACTCAGAAGGACGCAAGCGCCCTGCTCGCTATGGTTCACTCCCTATCAACGAACGAGAATCGTGCTACAGCCAGCCTAAGCTGGAGCTTTACGGTCTTTTCAGAGCACTACGACACTACCGCCTCCATCTTTACGGTGTTCGTCACCTATGGATCGAAGTCGACGCCAAGTATATCAAGGGTATGCTTAATGACCCAGATCTTCAGCCCAATGCAACGATCAATCGCTGGATCGAAGGTATACTCCTCTTTGACTTCAGGTTGATCCATGTACCCGCTATCAAGCACCGTGGTCCTGATGCACTCTCTCGTCGTCAACCTACCGAGGAAGACTACGAGGAGGGCCGTATTGATGCAGAAGAAGCCGATGATTGGTTAGAGAACGTTCTTTTCTTTGCAGAAACTCATCCCCTTCCTTATGATGCCATGACGCTCCCATCGTTCCTTTCCAATGATACGACCCAAGACGCCCAGTTACGCCAAATCCTACACTTCCTTCGCACCACCGAACTTCCCATTTTCCCTTCCAACACCTCTCGAAAGCGATTCATTCGCAGATCCTTGCAGTTCTTCCTCCGTGGAAGCCATCTCTTTAAACGTCGAGGTTCCCGTACCCCTGTCAAAGTTATCTTCGACCCAGATCTTCGTGCACAGATACTGAATCAAGCCCATGAAGAACTCGGTCACAGAGGCGTCTTTGGAGTCTTTCAGACGGTCAGAGAGCGCTTCTATTGGCCCCAGATGTACAAGGATGTCGCCCATCACGTTCGCTCATGCCATGCATGCCAGATTCGCAGCACTCATAAAACCGAAATCCCCATCACGATCTCTGCATCCCCCCGAATCTTCATGAAG
This sequence comes from Pisolithus albus, assembly GCA_024613165.1. Classification (NCBI taxonomy): domain Eukaryota; kingdom Fungi; phylum Basidiomycota; class Agaricomycetes; order Boletales; family Pisolithaceae; genus Pisolithus; species Pisolithus albus. Next base: position 53,983 of record JANFAB010000059.1, read on the forward strand.
GTTTACGTTGACATCATGCTCATGCCCAAAGCCCGTGGCTATCGCTATCTTGTTGCTGCTCGAGATGATCTTTCCCTCGCAGCAGAAGGCCGTGCTCTCAGACATGCCAATGCAGATAATCTCGCCAAGTTCTTTTGGGAAGAGATACTCTGTCGATATGGAACAGTCTCTCAGATTGTCACTGACAATGGCAGTGAGATCAAGGGTGCCTTCGAGAAACTCATGCAGCGCTACTCTATCCCTCAGATTCGCATCTCGCCCTACAATTCTCGAGCTAATGGAGTTGTGGAGCGAGGACACTTTATCATTCGAGAAGCCATCGTCAAGGCTTGCGAAGGCGATCTCAATCTCTGGCCTACCAAGGTCCATCATGCTTTCTTTGCACACAAAGTGACGACTCGACGGTCTACTGGATTCAGCCCCTACTTCCTCCTTCATGGTCTCGATCCCATTCTCCCATTCGATCTCTTTGAATCTACGTATCTCGTTGAAGGATTTTATTCTGGAATGAGCTCAGAGGAGCTTCTTTCACTTCGCATTCGCCAATTGGAGAAGAGACAAGATGATATCCATGCCGCCTTTACTACCCTACAGAAGTCACGCCTACGATCCAAAGACCAGTTCGAAAGAAAGTATGCCCTACGCCTTGCAAAGTCATCATACCAGCCTGGAGACCTTGTCTTGGTTCGCAATAGCCAGGTTGAGAAGGAGCTTGATCGAAAATCGAAGCCACGGTACCTTGGTCCCTATGAAGTCGTTCGTCGCACCAAGGGAGGCTCCTACGTCCTCAAAGAACTCGATGGCACTATCTCTAGACGAGGCATTGCTGCATTCCGACTCATTCCCTACTACTCACGCGACACTCCTTTACCTGACGATATCCTCCTCAGTGGAGACGATGAGCCAAGCAATGACGATGACGAAGATGACGACGAGAATGAAAATAACGCTTATGACTCTGATGAATTCTCATGATTTCCTTCACTACTTTTCATCTATCTCCAGCCACTCCTTTCAGATTCTTTTTTTTCTTTTCTTTGTTTCACCCGTTTGTGTTTGCTGCATTGGTCGCAATCGGGGACGATTGCATTTCTTGTTGCTGGCGGATGTCACGCACCAAAGGTGTTTGGCGACGTGAGCATGGACTCGGAAGCTGAATGATGAAGAACGGAGAAGCCTAGCCCTAATGCGAAGAATGACTGATATTGCCAGCAGTCATCCATCGCACAAGAACCATCCTTAACGTTAGGGAAGAAACCGCTCGAGCGCCCGAAAAAACTTTTTGAGCGCTAGTTTACGGCATTCCGATTTTTCGAATATCTCCGTCAATTTTAAAGATATCGACACCATTCCCACGCTCACAGGAAGCTCTCGACCACGCCATCCTGCCTACCAAATTTGGTAACGATCCGCGCACTCCACGATTTTCTGCATCATTTCTACCAACGAACGCCCATTTCGCCAATATTTATCGTAATGGCCACCTCCTCGACCGTCTCTTCACTCGTGTCTTTTGCTAGGGAGAATAACTACGAGTACTTGCCAGGAATCCCCACTAGCTCTCGCCCCGAAGCCTCCTGGTTCATCCCTCCCTCGTCCATGACCTCCCATCCTATCGCTTTGGGACAGCGCGTTCTTCTCGTCAGTCTGACGTCGAGGAAGACATTCTTTGGTCGCCTCAAGTCTGTCGTCAGGCTTGAGAGGTCTTATGTGGTTGTTTCGGTCTCTCCAGTCGAAAAGGATTACGGATTTTTCCTTCCTGCCCCCTGCAACGTATATCTCTCAATCTCGTCTTTCATTCTCCCAAAATTGCGACAGCTGCAGTACCAACTACTCTCATCTACTCTATCTGATCGCATTCATGACGATTTTGAGGCACTTCTCCCTGCCCTCATTGGAGAAGACGGCCCCTCCTCCTCCTCATGCCCTCCAGAGCACTAGTTGCACCTGGTACAGGTCGCTTTGCAGAGAGGAGAGAGAGGGGGGAAAAGTTGCGAAATCCTAAGCCCTGACTACCCTGGAGACCCCCAAAGTTGGCCCCTGGCAGAAATCCCCACAGTTCTTCTTTCAGATGCGCAGCATATCGCCCCAATGAATCTGGATCTCAGATCTAGGAGTCAGAGTGACTCATTTGCAGTCATACCCCCCTTATTCAGCAGTGACCAGTGCGCTTACTCATTCCCCTTTCTGTCGCATTATTCATCCGTTCCTTAATGACTCATTCTATTTCAAATGATTTGTGATATTCTTTGTCATGCTGACTGATTTTACTTACCAATCGCTTACTGTCCTTACTCAGCCTTGCTCGGCCTTACCAATCCTTTACCAATCATCTTACCAATCGCTTACAAACCCCTTACAAAGTGTTTCCCTCTATTTACTTCAGGCTGCGCTACCTTTTGTATATAAGTACCAATACATTGCAGCAAGAAATACACACGACACAAGCAAGTAGCCCCCCCGCATAGGATACCATCCCCTTTGTAGTGAGACTATTGCCCAATCTTTATCGTCATTATCTGCCTTATTGTCGTCGCTTTAAGGCCCTTCATTATCCTCTTTATTCTTGCAGTATCTGAGGCTCCATTAAGGGCCTATTTACTGTTATTCTTCATCATCTTACGTCGCTTCTGGGCTCCGAGTAGCCTAAATATCATCGCTTTCTGTTGTCCCCTTGCTCCCCTCTCATCAGGAGCACTGTTCCCTTCTGCCCTAGTCGTCTAGGTGTGCAGAACCCCTCCCCATTTCGCTATAACCGATCCCTCGAGCCAAAGTCCGTGCAGGTAAACCACCAACTCGGCATTTGTCTTTGTGTTGGTTTTGTGGTGTTTTCGCCATAGATCCACACGTCGACTCACACCGGTCAAACATGCCACAGCTGAATGTTTCCCAGAATCGGGAACGTTCCCGAACACCAACACCTGTTTTATTGCGTAGTTCATCTCCCGTCGTGTCCCATCATACTCCAGGTAGGCAAGCTGTTGGTGCCCGAAGGGATGGTATCCACGAGACCCGCGAAGCTAACCAAGAGGTATATACTACATTATTGTTGATTACTGGCGCGACTACCATGACCCACTAGCCCAGAATCGACTACGATGTGCTTGGTCGGCATCATAGCCTAAATCGTCGTCGAAGATCTCCCTCGCCAACCTATTTAAATGATGTACATCGTGGCCACACGTCCCAGGATCGCCGCCCCTCGAAGAAGACCCGCCCCGATGCAATGTCGTCTGGCCAACAATTGGCTGCAGAGGAGCTGATGGATGCAGACAATGCAAAGGCCAACTCTGGTAAGGGCAGTGCGCGTCTAGGGCGTGCACGGTGTAGGGAGTGAGTACTCCCCACTATGATATTCCTTTTATTTTATAGCTTTTACTTTTACTTTACTCTTTTGTTTTTATTCTTTTACTTTAGACTTTACTTAGCTTCGAGTTTAGGCACGTGAGTAGCTTACATAAGCCCGCACGCACCTACACTTCACTGTAACTACTTACAGAAGTAACAAGTCGCGTTCGGAGTCGAGTAACGAGTTTCGAGTATTGAGTTCAGGTTCGAGAAGGCCTCGAGTGCCTTCTGCTGTGTCTAGACAGCCTCAGACAGCCCAAGACATCCCTCAGACAGGTTCCCTGCCAGGCTATAGAAGCCCCTTGGGAAGAATTCCCCCCCCTCAGACTTCACCACTCATCTCAGTCTCACTTCTATTCATTCTCTTCAACGGAACACTGTCGTTGTGAAGCCGACAACACTGGCGTTCTACCCTCCATTATGGACCAAACTACTTGACGAGGCCAAGGCAAGGATCCGGCTTTACGTTGCCACTGAGGAACCTTTCCTTAGGCTCGAGACTGCTGTTGATGGTCAGTGTAGTGAAGAAATAATTGAGCTGGTGGTCAAATACCAGGAAGACCGGAGTGAGCTCGAGGCAGGTAAATATATTCCTCGTGATACATTTTTGTGGTCCGTTCTCAACATTTTCCTATAGGCTTCTACCCACAGTACAAGAGGTCTATGGCACGGATGGTAAGTGGCTGTGCACTACCCGTTCTCACTGTTTGAGGTTGCAACAGTTATTCAATGATACGCAAACATTCCGGAGCGAAATCAAGAAGGTTGCTGTCCGGATCGTTCCCATCGAGTATAATTTGTCTGCCCCCCAAAGTGCTACAACCGAACGTGAGTGGCTTGATGCAGTCAAGCAAAAGGCCACCGCACTTCTCGAGGGAGCTAAATTCCTGCGAGGAGAGTGCGACAGTCTCGTATGTACAATCTCTTCTAGCCTATGTAGCTGACCAACCGTGTTAATTATTAGGGAAAAGCCAGTAATTTTGCACACCCTGCCCTACGGAATATCTGTCTCGGAGTCTACTACAGTAACAGCGTAAAATCCCTCCGTCAGTATGTCGAGTTTCAGCACTTTGTCCCGTACAAGGCTCTGGCCCTTGCTGCCGCTATCGTGAGTTAATTGATCATTCAGCTCAGATGCTAACCATCGTGTTCCCCTAAAGGTTCATAGCGTTCTTTTGACATACGAACGGCATGGCTTCTCTAAGGCGGAATCACTCAATGTGGGTGAACTCGAAGACTCGTACCAGAGGCTCCTTGCCTTAATGGATACTGTTGCTCTCGATACGTACCACGGCCCAAAACTCAGTGCCATGTTGGAGGATTGGGCACAAATGGGAATGTAAGTGTTCGTATACGAGCTCGCAGATGTAATCTTATTAGTTTTGCAGGACTGGGTTTGTTGCCAAAGATCCGGTTACAGTGAAGCAGGGGGGTTGGGAAGTAATTCTAGACTAGTATCGTTTCTAATTTGTGTCGGTCGATATGATCATGATTGCAATAGCAAGCTTCCGGTGATCATTTACATTCGGAGTGTGGACAGCATCAGACAGTTCAGGTCTATCCATACAGTAGTAGACAGTGTAGGCCCTCTGTATCGTAATTGACAGTACCGGGTTGCTGTACAGTGAATGGAGAGTGTGGGGCTACCGTACAGTGATAGACAGTATGGGCTGCTGTACAGCGCCCGACAGCGAGAGGCCTCCGTACAGCGCCCGACAGCAAGAGGCCTCTGTACGGTGATTGACAGTTTTCCCGGTCCGGGACTGTGGTACAGTGGTTGACAGCGCTTCTGGGCGGAGCCGCAGCGCAGCGGCTGACAGCGCTTCAGGTAGCCGAAGTAGTTGACAGCGCTTATTAGACTTCGCAACTGTAGAGCACGGCACAGATAAGGTACAGTTCTAATATTATACACGGAGCTGTACAGTGCTGTTACCTAACTGTGGGGCAACCGGACAGTGGGGGACCTTGCTGTCACGCTGTAGCCGCTGTACAGCGCTGTACAATACTTGACTGATTTGCTGATGTCTTCTCTTCATTAGATTCCGTGAAGAGGAGTAGGGTGTGTTGGCGACGTCTCACTCGAGAAAGTGCAGTGTATAATTGGCCGTGGGAGAAGGGGTCAATGCGTAAATCTACCACGGATCGCTGTAAGATGAGTCCCTGGCAGCCATTGAAAGTTGTAGCATATGCGAGGCGAAGAGGGAATTGTTTTCGTGTCACAGTCCAGTCTGATCCGGGGGGAACGAAGTTGAAGGAAATGCGAGGGATGCAGTGGGTGTCACTTTGCTGAGGAAGTTGGACTTCGACGAAGTGTCGATGTACTGCGGCGATGCGGACGCGGGCGTTGTGAACTAAACCTTTCTCAATGGACAGGTTTCGCTGTAAGGAGCAAACGGCATCCACTTTTAAGTCGAGTTGATGAGGGGGAATTCCAGATGGTCGTAGCATAGCGAGGTAATCGGGGGTTTGCTCTGGGGCATCGGGGGGGAGTTCATTTGCCTCCTTGAGAGCATCGGAGCTAAATAAATGAACTGTGGGACAGCAGGGAGGTGAGCCGAAGTGGAAGGCGCAGGAGGGGGACTTACATGGTTCCCCAGGAAGAGCTTGTAAAACCTTGCAGTTGAAGGCGTCCACGAAGGAATTGCGAGCACTTAGGAATGCACGATCAAGGCATGCTTCAGGATTGATAAGAACGTCGTGGGGAAACAGGAAATGGAGAGCGTCGTCTTCATTCGTAGTAGAAGAAAGTAAAGGGAAGTGTTGCCGGGGGGTGCAATAATTTTCCCCCACGTCATCAATAAATTCGGTGAATTCTGCATCGGCACTTGTTCGTATTGGGACGCGGAGAGTGTAGATGTGAACCCTTTGCCACAGCGAGGAGCTTTTCACGGATGCAGCGAGGGTGGCCATCTCGCCACTTCCGGGGACGACGGGTGCAACCTGACGAAAGTCTCCACAGCCGAGAAAGACTTTCCCACCAAAGGGAAGGTCACGTCGTTGCATCAAGTTGCAGCAGAGGTTGTGCACGCATTCCCAGGCTGCCTTGTTCGCCATTGGCAGTTCGTCCCAAATGATCAGTGTAGCTTCACGAATGAGATCGGCGCGTGGAGATCATGTCGAAATGGACGACAGCAGGTTGACGTTGTCGTCAGTGACAGGAATTCCGAACATGTAATGAGCTGTACGTCCACGTTGATATGCGACTGCAGAGAGTGCACTGGATCCCACGATGAGAATGATGTGGTGATCAGCGCGAAGGACGGCAGCCAATGTTTTGATTAGGAATGTCTTCCCTCGCCCCGGACGACCCTCTATGAAGAATATGGAGTGGTTTTCGTTGGCGTTGAGGACGTTGTGGAGGAGATCGGCGAGGATGTCGGATTGCTCATCATTCAGTTGATGGCGGAGTTGGGTGCCTTCCTCGAGGAGAGCGTTATGGTGTAGGTGCAGGAAAGACCTTTCATCGGCTAATTCTTTTGTTCGTTGCACGGGTTCCGGTAAGCCAAAGTCACCTATCTTCCTATGCGAGAGTGCGAGGAGGTGTGCAATGTCATCGAGGGTGTTTTGGTGACCGAGATCTTCATCGTGCATGCGAATGACGTGGTCAATGGATAGAGAGGGACTGAATTTGTTAGGGGCCGTGCCCTAATTTAGATGTCTGTAATCATCCGCAGGCATGTGATACTCCGGTATCACATGCCTGCATGTCTAGTATATAAAAAGTCGTCATAGTGACTTTAAGGACATAATTTGTCTTAAATTTTACACTGCGAATACCATACGGTACAGTTTGCGGGTGTGAACTAAGGCAAGCCAACCTTACAATTTTTTGAACTCTCGTCAAAGTATTCGCAATGAGCCGCACAGCTACCCGCGCATATGCTCGCACAGTAAAGTCGGGCCAGAGCAAGCCGCCCGACGGAGGGGATCCCCCTCTAGACGACAATAGTCGTCGAAAGCAAAAGGGACCATCCGAGGTCCAAAGAAATGATGGGAACACGGAGGACAGGCAGCCGCCGGCCGGAAGCGCCTCCCAAGAGACGAGCGCCAGACAGCCTGGATCTGTAGCGCCGGGTGCGCATATGCCCGGAGGGTTGAATACCTCAACGACTTTGGGGAGCAGCATCGAACGAGCTGCGAGAGAGGGGAATGAGGCAGCCAGAGACTCGATGAGTCCCCTCACTCCTCAGCGCACTGAGTTAGATAACTCACGAATGTCTTCCGACCCCGTGTTAGTACGAAGGACTCAGAGTCCTTCAATTGAGATATTCGAAGAAGGCGAGGAGTGTAACGGCCCATACTTTTTCACTACTCGTTGTAGCGTAGTCTTAGCGTACTTCTCCTTATTTATCCACTCTCAGGTTAGGGTTACTTAGACGCGCTCATAGACGCTTTACTTAGTCAGCTGCTTGGTCAGCGTTGCCGCCTTGACTCAGCATGTTCGGCTGTAGCCAATGGCGTTTATCTCTCTTTGTTTGGTTTGTTCTACGACGTTCCACGGTACAAACACTCTAGTTAGTATAAATACCGTCTCTCTTGTCGTAGACACTCCAATCGAGTTCATTTGTGCTCTGCGCATTAACTCCATTCCTCATCCTCAGCCTTCCTATCAGTCAAGGAGTGACCGATAACAGTCTTCAGATTGTTAGTGTTACACTTGAACTCGATTCTATCAGTTATCCCTCACTCCGCTTTTGCCCAGGCATATAGGGCAACTATACCCGGACTCCAGGGTTAAGGAGCTTTGCGTTCTTCTTTTCACTTTGTTTATGAGACGACGCCTTTAGTCTCGTCCCCTTTACGGCAAGGGGTTGTGTCGAAGAAGACCCGTAGTTAGTAGTCCCGCTGTCCGTCAAGGGCAGTGTGAAGGCGTAACCCACATTAGGGGGTGGAAACGCATAAGCTAAAGTAGTTCCCCTACGTCACGGGAGGTAGAAAGCGTACTACCGTATCCCTAGTTACTTTTACGATAGTTAAGACAGAGTACCGCCACCGAGGGCAGGGAAAATCTCGTCAAAATTCCTCGCGTCAAGAAGTCAGAGTCTTTGGCTCCTCGTATTAGGTTTTCTCCTTACCTGAAAAAGGAAGAATCGCCCGTTCCCCCGCTCCTCCTCGCTCGGGAAGTCACCCCCCTTGAGCAACAAATCTTCGGTACCCCCGATCCCCTTCTCCCCCGCCTTTCGCCTCTCCCTCTTCGCTCCCCCTCTCCCGACCCCAACTTACTGGGTTTCGTTCTGCACGTCCCGTACAACTTACGGAACAGACGAACCATCCGACCTCCTCCCCGCACCCCTGTAACTTTCGTCGGTCATGGACCAATTCACGCAGGACCAGCTGCACTTCATGCAGCAAATGACGGCCATGATCACGGCCCAGGTCGCCAATCAGGTGGCCCAGCACGTCGCCGGTGCCGTGGCCGGCATGCAGCCACAGCAGCAAGGCGGAGGGGCCGCCCAGAATGTTAATCAAAATGTTGACCCCACGAAACGGGGCGTCGCTGACCCAGGGCTATTCGACGGGTCTATTAGCAAGTTCGAGGAATGGTGGGCCAAGATGAAGGCCTACATCATAGTAGCGAACCAAACTAGCCCTAGGGCTAGGAATCTCGCAGTCTGGTCCAGGATGACCGGACCTATTGCTGGAGCTTACGCGCGGGCGCGTATTGACACATGTATGGCGGCAGGGGCCTGGCCATCCTACGACGATCTCGTGGCCGAAGTAGAGGCGCGCTTCAGGCCGCTTCACAACAAGGACTGGGCTAAGGAACAGCTCAGTAAAATCCGCCAAGGCTCGGCTAGGACAGAAGAGTTCCTGGCCAAGTTCAACGCACTTAGGACCGCATCCGGGGTATCCGATGATTACGCAATCTTCATGTTGGAAAGGGCACTCCGCCCTGAAATCGTCCAGCAAATCTTCGTCCAGGGACGCCGCAAGGATACCTGGGCGGTGAAAGGTTTAGGAGATGGGAGGCCTAGGGAAATACCTGTGGGTCTCCTAGAGTGGGAAAGGGTCTCAGTTCGACCCAAGGGAGCTGAATTGCCTGGTAGAGGGTGAGAGAGGACAGAAAAGGACAGAAAACACGCCCTAGAGATCCCAAAAGCAGGTGGGATAACGTCTAATGAGAGTCTGATAAGGAGAAACTAATGTTCCGAGTCCCTCGGGCTCGGAACTCGGTCTGCTCATCTGGTGGTAATGCGGCTATTATTCTTCTAAGTAAGTACAGTACATGCTAAGTACGAGTCTGGCTTACATAAGCCAAACTCGTCCAAACACCAAGTAAAAAAAGGTAAAGTAAAAGAATAGAAACAAAAACTAAGGTAAAAACAAAGAAATATAGGAATTACCATGGTGGGGAGGACTCTCTCCCTACAGCGGAGTACGATGTCGAGGCTAGATGTCTCGGCGCGGCCCTGGAGGCAGTAAGAATCAAGACTGGCGGTGCGTCCTCTCGATGGGGACAAAACTTCTCACGACCCTCGCCCAGGGTAACGTCAGGGCAAGGCGCACCCATGGACATTGGGGCTGCGCAAGGCGGATCGGGAAGCCGCCCTAAAAAGGACTTCTCAAATTACCAATGCTACGCGTGCGGCCAGAAGGGCCATATACGACCGCATTGCCCGCAGGCCGGGGACAAAGGAAAAGGGCGCCAGGTGCGCTCTGAAGGTGTCGACCCACGACTGGCCGCTATGGATGGGATGACTTTCGAGCAGATTGTCGCCCATATTTCTAAGTTAAAAGAATCGGAGCTGCAGTGAAGTCGGGTCCTGCGGTCTCGGACAATGTTAGTACTGGACTCGTTTCTTTTCTTCCGTATAGTTTCTCTTCTCGTTGCGTCTCGGTTTCATCTTCTAAAAATAGCACAAAAGAAAACACAAAAATAAATAATACAAAAACACAAAAAAAAGTTTCATTCTCGGACATAGTTACTGTAAATAGGTTTTCTTCTCTCTCTGTAGATAATATGGACGACGATTCGGACTTTGTACCTACACCGTCTGCTGGAGGGTCCCGGAAGGGCTCGGGACCGGACGTTAAACTGGCACCGCTTAATTCTCCAAGCAATAAAATCCCCAAAAATAGCGTTTCGGATGGATCCGAGTCGGTTAGCGATGCTCAGGCGACAGTACCGCCGAAATCCCGAGTTCGCACGCTCAACTTAAAGGATCACGTATCGGTTCCTATAATTATTCGCACTAGGAAAGGTGACGCACACGCTGTGCAGGCCTTGTTGGATTCCAGTGCTACAGGTGTTTTCGTGGACGCCAAATTCGTTGATCGAAAGAAGCTCCCCAAGTTGTCTCTCCCACGAGCTGTGGACGTATTTAATGTCGATGGTACTCTTAACTCCGCTGGAAGGATTACGCATCAGGTACCGCTTAGAGTTCAGTTCGGAGACCACTTCGAAGAGTTAGTAGCCGATGTCACGGATCTGGGATCTCACGATATGATTTTGGGTCACACGTGGCTTGCCACTCACAACCCAGATGTCAATTGGAAAACCGGTGAAATCTCGATGAAAAGGTGTCCTCGTAGTTGCAGGCAACTCGCGCCGAAGCCGGCCTTCGTTAGACGTATCGAAAAGGAGGAGGTCCAGGCCCTCGAAAACTGGCATAATATATTCAGAGCCGACAAGCAGGAGGCTCCTAAAAAGGATAAAACCCCTGAGGAACTGGTTCCGAAGGAATATCACGATTATTTAAGCGTCTTCTCTGTCCAGGAATCCGAACGCATGCCGCTTAGGAAACCTTGGGACCACGCAATAGAACTAAAGGAGTCGTTTGTGCCGAAAAAGGGAAGGTTGATCCCTCTCAGCCCTGATGAGCAAACCGAAGTGAGCAACTTCGTTGATGGACAACTCAAGAAGGGTTATATTCGGCCTAGTAAATCGCCGCAAACTTCCCCTGTGTTCTTCGTCCCTAAGAAGGATGGAAAGAAGCGTATGGTACAGGATTACCGTTATTTAAACGAGCATACAGTCAAGAACTCATATCCGCTCCCGCTTATCTCGCAGCTTGTTGACAAGTTGAAAGGCTGTAAATTATTTACAAAAATGGACCTTAGGTGGGGATACAACAACATTCGGATCAAGGAAGGTGACGAGTGGAAGGCCGCTTTCGTCTGTCACCGTGGAGCCTTCGAGCCGCTGGTTATGTTCTTTGGCTTATGTAATTCCCCCGCCACGTTTCAGAATATGATGAACGACATCTTCGGTGATATGGAGGACGTTCTAGTTGTATACATAGACGATCTTATGATATTTTCGAAAATGGACGATGAAAAGGAGCACGACAGGATTGTGCTAGAGGTGCTTAGAAGGTTGAAGGAGAACGACTTGTTCGTCAAACCGGAGAAATGTTTATTTAAACAAAAAGAGGTCGACTTTCTGGGTATGATAGTTGGCACGAATGGAGTTAAGATGGATCCTGCTAAAGTCGCTGCTGTGCGCGATTGGCCGGTCCCCACTTCGGTTCGTGGAGTTCGAGGCTTTCTTGGCCTTGCGAACTTCTACCGACGCTTCATAAAGGATTTCGCGCAGGTCGCGCGCCCCCTCAATGATCTCACTAAAAAGGACACTTCATTTCTCTGGTCCGACAACTGCCAAGTAGCGTTTGATACGTTAAAGGAAGCCTTCACGACCGCGCCTATACTTATGTTCCCCGATCAGGATCGGAAGTTCCGTTTAGAAACCAATGCCTCGGATTACGCGACCGGAGCTGTGCTCTCGGTGGAATGCGATGACGGTCTCTGGAGACCAGTTGCCTATTCGAGTCACTCGCTTAGTGGAGCAGAGCTTAATTATACGGTTCACGACAAAGAGATGCTAGCCATCATTCGCGCTCTAGAGCAATGGCGTCACTACCTTGAGGCTACCCCGTACCAGTTTGAGATTTGGACGGATCACCACAACCTTAAGTGGTTCATGACGTCGCAGAAGCTTCAACCACGCCAGGCGCGTTGGGCGCAGTACTTCAGTCGTTTTAACTGTGTTATCGTCCACAAACCAGGAGTTTCAATGGGACGACCGGACGCTCTCTCTCGCCGCGAAGACTTGGTAGAAAATCGCGAGAATGCTAAATCTGAGGAATCACTATTTATCAAACCCGAGCAAGTGCGTGCTGTGCGCTTAGAAAATCCCTTCATAGAAGAACTGCGCAGTGTAACAGCCGAGGTTGACGCTGGAACGCTCGACCGACGTGACGGTTTACTGTATGACGGAGACAGAGTTTTCGTGCCTGAGGCACTTAGACAGAGGGTACTCGTTGCTCTTCACGATTCGCCCCTAGCGGGTCATCGAGGCGTAAAAGGAACTCAGGAGTTGATCACACGCTGGTTCACGTGGTCTACCTTGAAGCCCGATGTCGAGGAGTACGTAAAGCACTGTCAGACGTGTCAAGCTAGCAAGCCTAGTAACAAGCCGCCGGCAGGCGAACTCAAATCTTTACCCGTCCCTGATGGGCCTTGGAAGGATCTTACGACCGACTTTATGGATATAGGAGTCAGGAGCTCCTCAGGAAAGTCTTACGTCTTGGTTGTCGTCGATCGTTTCTCTAAGGAAGCAGAGTTCATCCCCTGTACCGAAAAGGAAACTGCTGCTAGTACGGCACGGCTTTATTTAACTCACGTCTGGAAGCATCACAGCCTTCCCCAGTCTCTCGTTTCGGATCGCGGACCGCAGTTCGCGTCTCAGTTCTCGAAGGAATTATTTAAAATGTTGGGTGTCGAGCAGAAGCTCTCGACGGCGTTTCATCCACAGACGGATGGTCAAACAGAGCGGTTGAACCGCGAAATTCAGCAGTATTTACGGATGTATGCAAATCATCAGCAGGAACGATGGGAGGATTGGCTTCCCTTGGCTCAATTCGCGTACAACAACTCCAAGTCTTCTTCTACTGGCAAGTGCCCCTTTGAAGTTACCCGTTCTTACACACCACGGATGGGCGTCGAGCCGACGACTTCTAAGGTAGAAGCAGCGGAGGAGACCGCTAAAGACTGGTTCCAGGTGTTCCAGGAAGTACGCGAAAGTTTGGGAAAAGCTAGGACTCGTCAGAAAACTCAGGCAGATAAACGACGATCCCCTTCCCCTGCTTACACCGTAGGCTCACAGGTTTGGCTGGCTACCGACCATTTGTCGCTGAAGGATCGGCAGAGCCGAAAGTTGACCAAAAAGTGGATAGGCCCGTACGAGGTCTCGAACGTTTTACCCAACGCCGTTAAGTTAAAGTTGCCGCGCTCGATGCGCATACACCCAGTAGTGAACGTTTCACGGGTGAAACCTTATCTCGGTGCTCTTGATGGGCAACCGGTTACTCGGCCCGGCCCACAACGGGTTACGGATGAAGGAGATGTCGAGTTTGAAGTTGAGAAAGTTGTCGATTCCCGCTTGAAGCGTGGCAATCTTCAATTCCTCGTGCATTGGAGGGGATACCCAGAAGAAGATCGCACTTGGGAGCCTAGGTCTGCTCTTAAGAACGCCCAGGAGGCGATAGACGATTTTTACAAGCTCCACCCCGGTGCCCCCCGCAAACTTCGTTTACTCTCGACCGAAGGTCTCTTTTTCTCCGCTGTACCCGGCCCTTTGACTGCTGTGCAGCCTATCTGGTCTCGCCTGGAAGTCGAGCCATAGGAGGGGATAGTGTAACGGCCCGTACTTTTTCACTACTCGTTGTAGCGTAGTCTTAGCGTACTTCTCCTTATTTATCCACTCTCAGGTTAGGGTTACTTAGACGCGCTCATAGACGCTTTACTTAGTCAGCTGCTTGGTCAGCGTTGCCACCTTGACTCAGCATGTTCGGCTGTAGCCAATGGCGTTTATCTCTCTTTGTTTGGTTTGTTCTACGACGTTCCACGGTACAAACACTCTAGTTAGTATAAATACCGTCTCTCTTGTCGTAGACACTCCAATCGAGTTCATTTGTGCTCTGTGCATTAACTCCGTTCCTCATCCTCAGCCTTCCTATCAGTCAAGGAGTGACCGATAACAGTCTTCAGATTGTTAGTGTTACAAGGAGCCTTCGAGGAGAGAGACGAATGAGAGGGATGCCCCAATCGACCCTCGCATGGCCTTCGAGGCTATGAACGACTTCCTCGAAAGTCTGCAGCAACAGTGGCTGGACTACGGGTATGGCCCCGAAGGTTTCGACAATCATGGGGTAAACCCCGGCGTGCATCACGCAGAAGAATTAGAGAGGTATAGGCGGGCACTCGCCGCCAAGAGTGCGAGCAGGATGACTACTCCGGATGTCGAACCTACGGTTAAGAGAGAGGGGACAATCCCTCATTTCTGGCCAGGAATGCCAGTAAGGAGGGAAAACCTCCCATTCGAAAGAGCTGACGCTCTCGGCAGAAGGGGCGGATTCGCTCCTAACATGCCAGATCGCCCTGCATACTTCTCGAGGCGAGACTCGGATATAATCCGACAGATGTTTGGAAACGAGCGGGGGGCTGCGATACTCCACCAGATGGCTCGAGATCGCACTATTGCAGCCAGAAACGCTGCCGGAGGAAACAGGGATAATACCCCTGGAGGAAATGATCGAGATGAAGCGGCCGAGAATCGGTATGGCCGAAACGAACATGGAGGTAGACCTCCTGGAAGAGATGAAGATGGAGGCGGTCCCCCCGAACGAAACAATTATGGGAGGAATATCCCTGGTCAAGGATTCCCTGGGGGTGGTCCCCCTGACGGTGGCCCTCCAGGAGGAGGACCCCCTGGTGGTGACGACCCGGATGAAGAGGATGAGGACGATCCTCGAGGATATGGGAGGATTCCCATAGTTGGGGGACGACGTGTCGTCCAGGGAAACCGACCGAACTATCTGAGGGGATTCACCCCAGGTAATACGAGGTACATGGATTTTATGCAAAACAAATACGCACACCGTATCTGGGAGCAAGTCGGGTTACCGACGGGACAGGTTGGACCTGAAGTGAAGGCGATGAACCCGCCTAAGCCTGGGAAGTACGGAGGCCAGGATGACCTGGATAAGTTCGACGACTGGCTGGGCCAGATATTAAAGTACTTTCGTACATTCAAGGTCACCAGCCCTGATCGCGATGAAGATCGCGTATTGTACACTGGGTTGTACTTGGAGGGTCTAGCCTCCCAATGGTATGACCAAGAAGTCGACTCCCCGAATCGACAAGTACCCCACTGGACTTTCGAAGAACTCATATGTGGACTATTCAAGCGATTCGTCCACGAAGCGTCGGCGCAGAACGCTGCCGACAAATATGATCGAACTAGGTTCGAATACGACAAGGGAGCCCTTGCATACTATAACGACTTGAAGCGTCGCGCACACCGAATGGTGCAGCCTCCGGACGACTACTCGTTCAGGAGGAAGTTCTTGCGGGGGCTACCGCACTCTATAATTAAATCGATATTCGAAGCTCGCAGAATATCCGCAGAGCATTCAACGATCGAGGAGATCCTCGAAGAAGTAAGGTGCATGGAAACCGCGCAGAAAGCAGTGAATATGCATATGAGAACGAGCCACGCCGGCTCTGGAGGGAAGACCTCCCAGGGATGAAGTGGCTCACACCCACATGGAAACAGGAGCGCAGGTAGCTCCATGAATAAGGACAATTATAAGTACTTCCAGAAGGGAAATACGTTATATCGACGTAAGGCGAATTTTGCGCCAAAGGGCGCTGATGCTGGAAGGAAGGGTGGACAGTTCCACCGTAAGGATGGTGACCATAAGTACCATCATAAAGAGCGAGACGACTCGCAGCAGAAAGGACGGCAGCCCCGAAGGTTCATGCCGGGGATTACGTGCTTCAACTGCTCGGAGGTGGGCCATATGGCCCCGGATTGCCCTCATCCTCGAAAGGACAAGAACAAAGCGGCGGTTAAGCCGCGGTTATACGCTGTAGACGTCCAAGAGGAAGAGGGACGCGATACCCTCGCAAAAGATCAGTCGGAGGAACCCGACGAGGGAAAAGTCGTTGAAGGTGAACCCGGTCACAACGAATCTAGTGATCACAAGGAAGGATCACACTGTGACGAAGTGGAAATCGTCGACGAGTACGAAATGTACTCAGAGATTGACGATGACAACGAGCCCGTCGCATACTTCGGCGCTATACACGAAGAAGACGAAGCTGTTGCTTCCGATGAGGAGGTAACTTGTGCTATGATGCGCATTGTACATGATGACGAAGACTCGTCAAAAGGAGACCAGGTCTCCGAGGCGGGAAGTGATTTCCCAGATGCAAATGAAGGAAGCTCCTACGAGGAAGAACCTCAGGAGGAAAAATGGGAATGGTCCGGAACTTATGGAGCAGTGCACGAAGGGATGTGCGATGAATGTCGACATCGAGTCGACCATGTAGCAGAAGGGCTACTCAGTAGGGATGAGTCCCTTGCACGAGCACTTAATGTACCAGAAGAACACGCTAGGCGTGAATACCACAGAGGGGTAGGAGAAGGAAACCGCATATGACTCTCAGATGTGAATGGTAGTACGAATCACGTACGGGCTGCATTGCAGACGATGGCATTCCATCTCAGAGTCCGCGAGGGCTATCGTATGAATGCCCTGCGACAAATGGTATTGGCACGAGAGGACGTGCGACATCTGCCAGGACGCAGTCAAGAGCTACAAGAGCACCTGGACAATGCCATATTTGACATATGCCGCCAAAGCATGTCGGAGAGTGACGTCGGGATTTACCCCGATGTAGTGATAGTGAATACCCTGTGGGGTAAGGTATGGATCAACCGAGACAATACGATGGAATATCAACCATCGGTAATGGGAGGTACAGGGGGACCTCTGTGGAGTGCATCTCTGAGGATAGCAGACGAAGATATGGACTCCCAAATGGAGGATGCCATAGAATTTAATAGCGCGGTAGATACTATGTCTATGAGAAATCGATGGATTTGGTCTCCCATCTACGGTGCAATCCATGAAGAACCTTCATGCCGAGAATGTGCACAGAGAATAGAGCACGTATCCGAGTCGGCAATCGACGGAGACACTACGTTGAACGTGGCGTTGCGATACCCAGAGCAATTGGCTCGTAGGGAGTACGACCACGGCTGGGAAGATTGCGACCGAGCGCAGATGGAGGGACATGGAATGAACATGGATCGCACGCGTTATGCGATGCGAACCATGGCAGACCGGATACGGTCCTTGGAAGCCAACAGGCTTCAGACGATCGCAGATATATTAGAAATACTGGGGGAACGCAGTGGCGTGACCCCAGAAGTGCGAAGAGCACTGGAGGCAATGGAGGTTCGCCTCCAACGAACCACTGAAACTAATCGCCGTGTCGGAATATATCCCGACGATATGATAGTGGTGACCCCCCACGGTGATGTGATTATCACGAATGACGAAGGACAATATCATCATACCGCGTGATTGGCAGCAATGGATCTTGCTGCAAAGATCGAGCCGGTGACGAAGTCATTGACACGATCGTTTCGGTATGCTATGCATACGAATAATGTAGTGGGATCTCGTCCCAAAATAAGTCCTGAGTTGCGAACGTGCGCAACGTTGCAAAGCATAATTAACGGATGTACCGCATATACGATGATAGACACCGGGAGTACGGGTAATTTCGTGAGCCCGGCATTCGCCAAGGTCACGAAGATGAGGGTTTTTCCCCTTGAACAGCAGCTGACGCTGCAATTAGGCTGCATAGGCAGCCGGTCGAAGATTACTCATGGTGGAATATCCACAATGCGCATTGGAAACTATGAAGTAGAGATATACTTCGATGTAGCGAATATTGACCGCTACGATTGTATAATAGGAATCCCCTTCCTAAGACAAACTAAAGCGATCTTAAACTTCGCAGAGAAGACGATACAGATAGCAGCGGAATGCGTGCCTCTTCTCACAGAGCCTGAGGCTCTGATGACGGGTAAATCCCGTCCTAAGCATTGACTCTCGCGCCCTGCGAGGCCTCAGTCTCACGAGGGCTCTAAAGGGGGGAGGGGATCCGATAGAGTAAAAGAGCCAAGGGGCTCAATGAAAAGCGAGGAACATCTCGCAATAATAAAGCCAAAAATGTTGAGCAATGAGGATATACCTCAGTTATGGAACCAATGGTTCGAATGGTATAAGCACAGGCTTAGCGGGGTGATCCCAAAATTGCCTCCACTACGGGAGGTAAACCACAGGATCCCCCTGATAGACGAAAGAAAGCAGTACGCGTACCACCTGCCACGGTGCGCTGACGCGCTTAAACAACAGTTGTCAGATAAAATCTGACTATATACGGACGCAGAATGGTGGGTGCTGAAAAGCGTCCCACAGGCTGCTCCGATGCTATGCATCCCGAAGAAAAATGGAAAGCTGCGGACAGTCATTGACTGCCGCAAGAGAAACGAAAATACTGTGAAGGACGTCACCCCCTTCCCGGATCAGGACCAGATATGAATGGACGTAGCACGAGCGAAGTATCGCTCAAAGATTGATTTATCAAACGCATACGAACAAGTTCATATAGAACCCGAAGACGTCTGGAAGATGGCCTTCTCGACGATATATGGGACTTTCTTAAGTCAAGTAATGCAGCAGGGAGATTGTAACGCCCCTGCGACGTTTCAACGCCTGATGACAGTGATCTTCAGAGATCACATAGGACGTTTTGTATATGTCTATCTCGATGATATATTCATCTTTAGCGACACAATTGAGGATCACGAACGACACCTCAGGATAGTGTTTGAAACACTAGAAAAGGCCGAGTTCTACCTTGAGAAGGAGAAGTGCGACCTTTATGCAGAAAAATTGGACTGCCTAGGGCACATCATAGACGCTAAGGGCGTCCACGCTGACAGAGACAAAATGTCTCGAATCAGGAGCTGGAGGACTCTGAAGAACCTAAACGAAGTCCAAAGGTTCGTAGGACTAGTGGAGTATCTAGCACAGTTTATGCCAGACATATCAGCGTATACTACGCCCCTGACTGGTATACAACGGAACGAACATCCGTTTCAGTGGAGGGAAATCCACGACAGGTGCTTCCAAGTGATCAAGGATCTTGCGTGCAAGTATCCGATCCTGCAGCCTATTGATCCGCGGAAGGAAGAGCCAATATGGCTCGTGTGTGATGCATCACTCTATGGAGTGGGTGCGTTGTACGGGCAGGGGCCCGACTGGAAAACCTGCCGACCAGCAGGATTTATGTCGAAAAAGTTGAGTGATGCTCAACAGAATTATCGAACATTTGAGCGAGAAACTCTCGCAATAATCGAAGCGCTCTTGAAATGGGAGGATAAACTCCTCGGCTTCAAGTTTACGATCGTCACCGATCATGAGGCATTGGGGTACCTCAAAACCCAATGAAAACTGTCGAGTCGACAAGTCCGCTGGTTGGACTACATGTCGCGATTCGACGCAAACATCGTCTATGCAAAAGGCACGGAGAACCACGTAGCGGATTGCCTTTCTCGTTACTACGAGCAAGAAGGAGGGGACGTAGCCTCCGATGATGAAGTCGAATGGGCCGACGCAGATATACGTTTGGACCCAGAGGGGGACGACCTCCCTCAAGACAGGTGGCGAGAGCTGAAGTTATCAGCGATGAGAGAGGGAAGTACCCCTCGGAAGAGTAGCCGGTTGAAGGAAAAGGTCGAGAAAAGATATGAAGAGGCTAAAGAGATGGCCTCAGCCGCAGATCAGAGTAACAAGGAATCCCCTAGCGCAAGTGCGCAGGAAGACCCTATGATACTCGAATCTGCCGAGGCCTCTAAAGCCTCCCCAATAACATTTGGAGAAGCACCAGGCTTCCTGAATGCTATCCGCGCAGGATATAGAAGCGATCCTGTACTCGCGAAAGTGATGGCACAGCCGTCACACTATCCTCAGTTCGAAGGGGAAGATGGCCTTCTATACACGAGAAATCGTGGAGGAGAGAAGGTGCTATGCCTTCCCCATGCAAAGTACGACGGCGATGATACTATCGCCAGGGTAATCGATCAAGCACACAGGACGCTGGGACATTTTGGATCCCAGAGGACAGCGGATTATACATATCCGCAGATGGTATTGGTGGCCGAAGCTTGGCCGGGAGGTGGACAAGTTTTGTCGAACATGTCCGATATGTCAGACGACAAAGAACGACAATCAGCGACCGAAGGGTCTATTGCACAGTCTGCCTGTGCCGCGAAGACCCTGGGGGTCGATAGCAATGGACTTTGTGGGACCTTTCCCACCGAGCGACGGGCACGACTACCTGTGGGTGGTCCTGTGCCGTCTAACGTCGATGGTACACCTAGTACCGGTGACTACGACGATACGAGCGTCAGAGCTCGCGGGGATGTTCATACGGGAAGTCGTCCGACTACACGGACTACCAGAGACGATAGTCTCAGATCGAGACGCGAAGTTCACGTCGACTTTCTGGCGCGAAACGCACAGAATGTTGGGAGCGAAACTCCTAATGTCGACGGCGTTCCATCCACAAACAGACGGAGCGTCTGAACGAGCGATAAGGAATGTAGCACAGATGCTACGAGCCATGGTCCGACCAGACCAGACGGATTGGACATCGAAGATGCCAATGGTCGAGTTCACGATCAACTCGAGCATAAGTAGCTCGACAGGGTTCGCACCCTTCGAGTTAAATTACGGGTACATGCCCGAAGTAATGCAACGAGTCAGAGGGGGGACGCCCTCAACGGCACCAGGGGTGAAGACCTTCGTAAAACAAGCGTTAGAAAATCTTGAGATGGCCCATGACGCCATCATTGAAAGCAGGGTAATACAGACGTACCATGCGAATAAGAAACGAAAGGAAGGCTTCAGCCTTCGAGAGGGGGACCTCGTCTACCTCTCTACTCAGAACTTGAGCGTTCCGAAGGGACGTGCATGAAAGCTCGTGCCAAAATTCATCGGTCCGATGAAAGTGTTGCGCTGTGATAGCGCGAACGACACCTACACTCTGGACCTGCCAGAACAATTGCACCAGCAGCGCATACACCCAACGTTCCACGTCGGGTTATTACGTAGATACGAACAGAACGATGATGTTCTGTTCCCGAGGCGCGACGTGCACGCGTTCTACGATGTCGGTATGACCGACGAAGAGGAGTGGTTAGTAGATGAGATAACGGCTCACCGGTGGATGAATAACAAGGTAGAGTTCCTTGTGAGATGGAACCTCGGAGACACGACATGGGAGCCGGTGTCTAATTGTAAGGAGCTTGAGGCCCTCGACAGGTACCTCGAGCTCCAGGGTGTACAAAGTATACGCCAGTTGCCCCGAAGGGCGAAATAGTACACGTAGGCGTATGGTAACCACTAAGTGGTTAAACGTAGTCGGGAGACTACTACCGGAAGCAAACGGACAAGTCAGAAAAAACAAAAATAAAAACAAACAAAAGATAAAAATAAAAATACCGTCAATAATACCGTCGGCCTCGAGCACAGCATAGTTACCAAATTTAATTAGAGTATATACTTTCCTCCGATCACATTTTCACCGTTTCACGTGCATTAACTTTACTGATCACGTGATTTTCTTTTTACAATACTCCGTCTTCTTCTTCTTCTTCTTCTTTTTCTTTTTCTTTAACGCTCATAACGTTCTAGTATCTACAATGTCCCACCACGATCACCGTCGCAGAGACCCCCCGAGCCCACAAGGCTCTATTAGCCCCACCCCGTCCCGATCTCCCTCGCCCCGGCGAGGCAGATCCCCCGCGCGTTCCGACGCGCCTCACGATGGTTCACCATCACGTTCATACTCCCTGTCCCCCGTCGACCGACGCAGTCTGCGTACGGTCAGCAGTGGCCAGAAACGGCCACGATCACCCTCACGCTCGTCGTCCCTTGAGTATGAGCCCCGCCGGGACAAACGTTCCTGCCCGTACTGGGAATGCCACCCCCAGTTTCCTTTCTTGCGCCATCACGGCGCTTGTGACCAGTGCGTGTCTTACGCGCTTCATCTCTCCCAAGGCATGGCCTTGTCCGACGCAGGTATCATGCCTGCTATCGTTACTTTGGCTGATGAGACTGCACGTCTCATCAAACGTACCCCCTACGACGACCTATGTCGTCGTATCAGCCGTCTCGAGCGTGATCTCGAGGAAACCTCCTACGACCTCCGTCGTGCCCTCCGGAAGATCGATGATCTTCAACGCGAACCTACCCCCCCCATCCCCGCTCCCACTACGGTCGAGCAAGCTGCGCATGACTTCGAACGCGCTCGTGTCGCCTCCCTGGGGGGGCGTACTTATTCATCAAATGCGGAGGCTAGTTCCTCCAGGCTGCCGCCTCCACTGGCACCACAGCCCTCTTCTTCTTCGAGGGGGAGGGTACAGGCTAAACCTGCGTCGCAGGTTGAACCTGTAGTATCGAGAAAGGGCAAGGCGAAGCAGCTCGAGGACGATACCCATCAGGCAGCGCCTGATTACGAATACACTGCCATGGAGGAAGATACCTCCGTTCAACAATGCTACGATGACGACATCCCTATGGTCGTCGATACTGCCTCTCAGGGAACCCTCTTCCCTGAATTTACGGGAAAAGAGAACCCGTACAGAGTACGGGTCCTTGGGCAAGGCAGGGATGGCGTGAGGTCGATCCTCTTTGTGAGGATCAATGACAACCTCTACGCCTATAATGATGAGAGGCTTGGCGCTGCCCTCGCCAACATTCGCCAGGGGACCCCCCCTCCTGTTCCCCTCAGACGAGGAAACCTCGTCGCATCAGTTACCAGATGGGACAGGGGGATAATGGGTCCCATTAGACTCGTTAACACCGCAGAGGAAATCCGCAAGTTGTACGCTGAAGCGTACGAAGAACCAGAGGAGAATGCTCCTTGCGTCCGTAGGGCGCAAGATTTGATCACCTACGTTAACCTGTGGAAAAAATGCAGGTTAGACATGAACGAGGTCATGAACCTCGCACTCAAGGAATGGAGGCCGCCTGTTTGGGCCTCCCAGAAAGCGTGCCAGAGGAGAGAGGCGCTACGAGACAAGGAAAGGGCAAGGAGGGAGGAAGAAGCCCTCGCGTTACAACCCGCCAGTGGACAGCCGGCCTTACAACAGCGGATAGAGGGTCAACCCGCTGCTCCTTTGCCAGAGATGGGTCAGAGACCCATCATGCCTCTCCGCGACCGCCTGATGGTCGAAAACCCTGGGGTTCCCCAAGCCCCTGCTCATCAAGAACGACCCCCTCCAAGGGGTCGAGCGTTTACAGCGGTTTTCAAAAGTTCGGGGAAAATCCAAAAATCAAAACTTGCACGGCGGGGTTTGCCGGTGAGGACCCCGGAGGTAGCCCTAGACAGACTTGGTAGTTATTAGCAATACAAACTGTTTCCACCGCAGACTGCCATGTCGTCCCCTACTCCGGAGGGTGACGATTACCTACAATCCTTTTCCATCTTTCTTACCGTCTATTCAAAGGTCAAGAAAACATCTACGAAAGGGAAGACGACTTCCAAAGAGGAAAAGTCGACTAAAATGAAGGAACTAGTATTCAATGCTGTCGAGTCTAATTACCTCGAGTTTCTCCAAGCTATTCTCCGCAAGCATGGTTTGGTCAACTACGAGGTTACGGAGAAGAAGCATTTCCCCTTGAAATATGTTCCACCAAAGGCACGAGGGTACGTCTTTTTCTTTCATGGCCGTAGTAACTACTACAAGTATTCTGCTAGACAACGGGTGTCGGATGCGATAGATGTCGACAATGCTGCGGACTACAAGGAAATGGTGAAAAAAATATCTGAGGACAAGCCACCTGTAGTCAAGATCTTCGTGGATATGCGACACATCGAGAAGTTGCCCCGTGCTGTCAAGTCTTCTGATGACTCAGAGTGCACCTCTGACAGTTCAAAGGTATGTCGTTTATGAAGTTCGAGATTGCAGCTAACATCTACGACTACAGGGAATATCTGGCAGCGCCAAAAAAGCCAATCTCGACAATCGTCTTGCGCGATGGCGCTTGAAGCTTCAGAAAGCATACAAGAACGAGCACGACGAAGGACTCACCTACATCGGCCCTCTTGGGTCGATTCCTCTGACGCCCGCAATGATCCGAGACTGGTGTCTCGCACTAGTAAGTTTTCACTTGCATCTCACAGCGCAAACTGACATTCATGTCACTAGGAGGATGGCCAGGCTACTATCACCACTCCGCCGAACATTGAGTCGTTCAACATGGCCAACAAAGCTCCTATCCTCCACCCGATGCGAAAGGCTACCGCACAACCTGCTCCTGCAGCCCTGGATCTCAATTCCCTGACTTCGGCTATCTTGCTTAGGACGCTCGCCCAGTTTGACACTGGCCTTCATTCACCGACTGCACCTGTTACGCCCATGCCACAGACTCCCGAGCAGCCTAAAGTGAAAGACACAGACGGTGGATCGTCACCGCCTATCCCCTCTCCCAGCAAACTAGTGCGCTATCTCCAGTTTGCCGAGTCTCATCTCGGTGTCAAGCATGCTATGTCATATAAATCCGCCCTAGAATTGCATGGAATCGGTCCTGACATCCTCCCAGATGTCAGCGACAAATTATTGGCTGATCTTGGTCTCTCAGCAGGTGATGCTATCCGCCTGAAGAAAGGCAGCATTGCGTGGTGGAACGGACCTGACGCAAAACGAAAGCGAAGCAATGCGTCAGCTTCAGGAGCCCCAGAGCCATCTTCCAAGCGCCCGAATACCCAGGATAGCAAGCCGCGTCGAGTATCCTATGAGAGGAAGTACCACAAAGGAGGTGGTTGGCGTTTCACCGCACCGCCTATGCGCAAGGATGACAACCCGGGTTCGCCTCCAAAGCTAGATTACGACCTATTCTACTTCTGTGAGACCGTCAAACAGTGGCTTCCTGTTCCGCATGGCTACTCCGTAGATTTAGACGCAGAGGACTACGAAACAGAGTGATCACTATATCTACTTCGTAGTTTTGACATTACCGCACCCGCATGTTTTTTTTTCTTACACCCGTCTTACCATCTGAAAAATGCACGCGATTCGGATTGAGTTCAGAGATACATGAAGACTACAAGAAAATTGACAGTGAGGTTGCTACACAATATACCCGGAACTTCTGAAATAGCCCTCTGCCTTGTCCGGTGTAATGCTCTGGCATGCTTGGACGATCGACATCAGTGGGGGACCGAGGGGGTAGCGACGGAGGTATGCTTTGACAGCAGAGAAGGCTTGTTCAATTGGATTATAATCTGGGGAATACGCGGGGAGGTAAATGAGTTTGCACACTATGAATGCATCAGAAGAAGGCGTTGAAAGGACAGTTGAAGACTTACGATGATCATCCTCAACTAGACGGCGAATGCCGTCGCCATGGTGGATGCCACAGTTGTCCATAATGAAGACACTGCGAGGGCCGGGATATGGGTTAGTGAACGGCATCTGTTTCTCAGTTGTCTATCAATGAAAATTCTGGATATTATTTGAGTACGCACCACTTGTTCTTTGAGGAACTTGAGGAATCGTTCAGTGTCGACAGGACCCTCCACTATGTCGTACGCAATGATACCGTCGAGTGTGATAGCTGGAACGATGGAGTACCGCATTCCTTGGACGAAACGCCTCCGAGCACTGCAACGAAGACCCTTTTTTGAGCGCCCAAACTTCCTCGTCACCATACGTTCATCTTTTGCTGCTTCGTCGACAAAAATGAGCATGTTGGGGTCAGGAACTTCTTCGGCAATCCTGTTCATATACAGTGCCCGTGATAGGTCGTTCCGTTCATAGGCTTGGGCAGAGACAGTCTTGCGGGTTACACCAAGGTGATGGAGAGCGCGCGAGAGTGTTGGAAGAGTAGTGTGGGTGTTGCGCTTGATCCGGAGCTCATCCCGTAACTCGTCGAGATACGTTGATGGACGATGACTGACAATGGCAGAAATGAAAGCAAGATCAGCAGTACTGAGGACGCGAGGGCGGCCCACTACACACGAGTAGGTGTGAGGGTTTGAGGTGCTACCACACTGCTGGTAGCGGCTGAGGACTCTGTAGACGGTAGTTTTCTTGATGCCGAGGAGATGACATATTCTCTTGACAGGATATCCTTCATGATGGAGGACGGGGATGCGAGCCTTCAGGTCACTCGAGATGCCTTGTCGTGGCATGAAAGATGAGTGTTGATCGTTGATCAGTCGTGAGAAACGACATTGCCTTCAATAAGCTAGTTGAAAGTATTGCTAATAACTACCAAGTCTGTCTAGGGCTACCTCCGGGGTCCTCACCGGCAAACCCCGCCATGCAAGTTTTGATTTTTGGATTTTCCCCGAACTTTTGAAAACCGCTGTAATCCTAGAGGAGGAGGTCGAACCTCCGGAAAGAAGGGAAAAGGGGGGATCCCCGAACTACCACGAGAGGCTCCGAGCCTCGAAGCCCCAGTCGCTGACTGGGTTAAGTTCATCCACACGTACCAGAATAGGTACAACGGTTCAGACGAGAGCTCCGAGCTCTCGAGAATGTTCCCTGGGGCGCTAGGTGTCAGTGAGCGCCCCGACGACGACGAGTGGGAAATCAGCCCTCCCACAGCACAATTAGTACGAGGATTCCTCCTCTACGAACGACTGGCTCCAGTCCCCAGAGGGAGCTATGACTGGATGGTCTGGTTCCAGGAGCTAGTTCGTCTCCTCGCAGCGAAGGGTCACTACAGAGCCCTTCTGGATTGTGCCGAGGTGGCCCCTCGTGATGGTACTCGTGTCCCCTGGGAAGGGGAGTTCACTCGCTCAGCCGGTATGGCTGATATCGCCGCATACCTCGCGGCTAATGGCATCACTCCTCATGATGCCGACGATGCCCTCGTTTGGGCCAGGAGAGCGGGTAGAGAGTACATTACCCACGCTGTCGATAATGGGGGGGAACGAGACCCCAACGTGCAAGCCGCACTCGATCTTCTGAGGGCGGCAATCGACGACCCTCCAGTATTGAAGGAGAACCGCTCGAAGGAGTGGGTCGAGCGCCAGGCTAGGACCCTCGGGATCGCTACCGAGCGCATTGCGGCCTACGAGGCCCGCACAATCAGCGACGCAGAACTCCCTATCGTTAGGGACTTCTGCTCCGCTGTAGTTATCTATGACCTGCCCAACTACTTGGGGGTGGAAGGTCAAATTTCGCGGGAGAGGACTCCCGAACAAAATGATGAGCCCGAGGAGGGCGAGATGAGGGACGAGCCGGCTCCGATGTAGAAGGGACGCTACATCGGGTGCTGGATCGTCTTCTCGAGGGCGTAACCCCTCAGTTCGAGTTGTGGTACGGAGGGTTCAACACCTTTCATACCTTGCCCTGCATTACTGAAATGAGGCGTAACCCTTGGATTGGTAGTGCTGCGAGATTCAACATCTCGCGTGAATGTACATAGGGTCTTCCCTATCCTTTTCTTTTTTTCCTTTTTCTTTTTCTTTTCTTTTTCTTTTCTTCTCGTCTTACGAGCCTAAGTCGGCTCTACAGGGGGAGGGTGTTAGGGGCCGTGCCCTAATTTAGATGTCTGTAATCATCCGCAGGCATGTGATACTCCGGTATCACATGCCTGCATGTCTAGTATATAAAAAGTTGTCGTAGTGACTTTAAGGACATAATTTGTCTTAAATTTTACACTGCGAATACCATACGGTACAGTTCGCGGGTGTGAACTAAGGCAAGCCAACCTTACAGAATTCCTGCCACAATGGCATCGCAGGGTAACCTTGGAGAAGGAGAAGAGAGAAAAGGAAGCGGAGTTGAGATGGCATTTGGTTGAAGAGCACTGCTTCTCGCATGGCGAAATGTCCCTCATTTTCATCGTCAAACAACCCCACCCGTTGAGCAGCTTCCTGGAATGTTGGCAAGAGCTGTCCATCAACACGACGAAGGTCTGTGAAGGATTTCGCAGGTCGGTGTAACAGAAGTGACCGCAGGTAAAAAATTTCCCCGCATGTCGGGGACACCCACTCGACACGTGCAACTTTTTGAGAGGACACCCGACGACATGCCTTTTTGCGACTAACTCCATCAGCGACCTTCTCAGGGTAAATGTGGGATGGAAGAGTGTCGTCGTCGCGATAAGGATACAATATGTATTGTTCGTAATACTCCTCATAGTGGAGGTGAGTTAAGTCATCAGAACGAAGGAAATAGCGGTCCAGGCGAGATGTGGTGGAACGCATTCCACTGTTCCGACGAAATTGAGGGATGTTGCAGCCGGGAAGGTGGACAGGCAAATTTTCGACGGCAGGCTCTTTGCGGGTTATTTCGAAAGAAAGAATTCGCCATACACTCTCTGGGGCAGAGAGATAGCGGCCTTTTTGGTAGTCAGCGATTTCATTGAGGGGAGCTGTACAGGGAGGGTTTTCGGTTTCATCGGTGAAGGCGAAGAAGGTTGTGTCGGGACCTTTGTAGAGGTACTTATACAGGTAGCTGAATACCTTCGCTGTAAATGCGATCTCGAAGTGAAAGTGACAATCGGCAAGTTTGAGAAGGGCAGGACAATGCGGTACGACCCAAGCATCTTCGGTTTGTCGTCGACGCCACAGAACGCGACCAGCATCGTCAATTGTTGTTGTCATGCGAGGTTGTTGTGGAAATCCATAAATGCAATGACCATTGCGATTACATCGACTTCCTGCACGTGAGAGATGGTTGCTGTGGTGGATCATGTACTTGGCCACCTTCTGTCGCAGAGCGGGGTCATTGCGGGGTAGTTCCACACTGACGATACTGTCAACCACCGTGAAGGGAGGTTCGGGGTCCACCTATGGAAATGTATTAAGGAAAAACGTGGTCGTGGAGAGTAAGAAGGTCACCTTAAAGATGATATGTGCATGTGGAAACCCCCGTTTCTGGAATTCGATGACTTTGATTAGATAGACCTTTCGCCCGAAGGCCGTTCGTAAGACAGCAAGAACTTTCTCTAAGCGTGACTTGAAAACACGTGCTACAACGACAGGAGCATCATTGGCACATTGACCGGGAAGTAGGGCAGCTCGGACTTCAGGCCAATCCGGGTTGAAGGTCATAGTGCAGAAAAATGTAGGCTGGCCGAATTTTCGTCCCAGGGCCATTGCATCTGCTGTTTGTTGGGAAGTCCATGCATGTGAACCTACGAAGCTCGCAGGCAACTTGATGATGGGATCCACCTGTTCATCATCCTCGTTTTCGCTGCTGTGCAGTTCCTGTTGCTGCACTTCTTGGGCTCGAAAGTGACGTTCCCTGCTGATGTATGACAGGCGCTGCTCTTCGGTGCGGGAATACATATCGACGACATACTCACAACAGAGACGACCAAGTGCCAAGAAACGGTTGTCATCATTGGCAAGTAAGTGGCTTCGATACCAATCGATTTGTGATAGCTGAGGGACCCCTGGCACGGGAGTTGCACCCCATCCAATGTCGCCATGGGGGAAGAAAAGCACATAGTGCAGGGATTCGTAGTGGTGAGACAGAATGTTGAGAAAGTGGGGTTGTTGGTGACCATGGCGTCGGATTAGTATGGAACGGGGATTTATTGTTGTGGAGTTAGATGCATGGAGCACAGCAGCGAAGTCGGAGTTACTTGTGAAGTCTTGCAGTTCCAGCATGTGTTGGTGGCTACGGGAAACAGCGCGGAAGTGATGGAGATGTCCCACATATGGATTGATGGCTCGCAGATCATCTGCGATGGCTTGGACAACGAAGCTATGTGCACCGAACTGCACAGCTTTTTGACTACGTAGTGACTCATCATATAAGAACCAATGAATGGAATGATCTGCATATTCCGTATTGCGGAGAAGATGATAGGTTCGGCCAGTGATAGCCACAGAAGGGGGGCCATCAGAACCACCTGAAGAGAATTGTTGGAAGGAGCCAGTGACGCCTATTCCGGCAAATGTGAACAGGTTGTTAATTGCACGACTGTGTTCCATGAGGTGACGTGCATGATGGGGATCGTCAAGCAAGTGTCGCATCCGTGTAGGGAGAACATGCAGGGAAGGCAGGGCATGCCGTCCATTCCCACAGCAGAAATCATTGCTCTCAGTAGATAGCAACATCAGGAAAAACAATTTGACAGGTAGTCACGTGCATCAGGTACGTAGCGATCCATAGCTTCCGTGACACTATGTAATGTTAGGCACGTGCTCCATATTGATACCTAGCTGTCACCGAGTGACAGCGAGTGACAGCTAGTGTGACATAGTCCTCGTAGTACTGGAGCATCAACTTGTAGCACTCTGTAGACGTGGTAGCTTTCCATGAATTCTACAAAGACTACGTAGCCTATGTAGACATTATAGCAAGACCGTGAATCATATTCATAATGATGTCCGGCAGTGGAATGTTCCCTGCGCAGCTCGACTCACTGCACGCGAACGTCCATGAAGACCGAGTGAAGGATTTGATGTAGTACTAAACACTAGAGAGAAGTACTAGAGCGCGAATGCAAAAAAAGTGTCGAGATCGATGTAAGAGTTCACATGAAAAGATGAAGCCTTCTCGAGGACATTGTCTGATGTCCAGTCCATACTACTCCCACAACTTGCCTGCAGGTGGCACGCACGTACGAAATGATCAACACTAACGACTGACACGTTGGGGCGGCAGTTGCGTGTGGAACGAGTCACCACGTACAAACCAGTTACAGGATCACGACGACGGAGAGCGGTGAACCATTCGACGTAGGCGAGAGGATGCGGATGGGTGCCTAAATGGTTGGGAAGCTTGAAGATGACGCGAACTTGTGCTACTCGTACGACTAGTAGTAACCACCTGTCATTTTAATGCGATGGTTATTGGAGACAGACACAACATACCACTCGGTACCAGCACTCGAATGTGCTGATGGTCCTCTTCCAACACGAATACTGTGTCGAAGCGCGCGGGGATCTCGGCCTTACGGCCACGAACAGCAACCTTTGGCGACGCGTGGATTTTTTGCAAGCACGGGCCATGCCCTGAGATGCTGCTTGCACCGGTTTCGATGTACAATTGGTTGTATAGGTCGAATCGGTCTGATTCGATCAGCTGTATCGCCTGTTGTCGGCCCGTGAGAGAAGAAAGAAACTGTTTGAGAGCTGGGACGAAATCCAGCGCATTGTAATCACTCCGTATGCGTTCGACCGAGACTTGGCGATGGGGGGGCACCTTGGCTACTTTGTAGTACGCTATCACGGGCACGAAAGAACTTCACTAAGACACAAGTCCATATGATCGAGTACCTACCTGGAAACACGATATCCCTCTCCGCGAGTGGACTACACTTCCCGTCTTCCTCCACGACAGGTATGCGCTCTTGTAACACACGGCCTCTTGGCGCTGAAGCCACAGCGCCATCTGTTCTACGTAGTCGCGTTTGTTGCTGGCCCGGTATGCTTCTTTGGCATAATCGATATGTAAGCGCTCAGGGTATTTGGTGTTGTACCCATCGGCACTGCCTAGGGCTCGAATGGAAGCAACATAGTGTTGTAGTGAGTGTAGTTTCGGAACGTTGAAGTCTTGGCGCACTTCGAGCTCGATAAGGACGTGTTTGTATTCATGAAACGTCTTCAGGCTGTCTTGCATAGCCCCGAGGCTCACGTCCGTGTGTTTCTGGAACTGTGCATAATAGATGAAATCAAGTAGAGCACGAGCAACTATGAGAACGTCATTGGAAACTATGCCTGACAGTAAACCCACAAATACTCGTTGCATTTCCTTGTGTTCTGACCCTGTCCACTGCGAGATAGTTGATATGCCCTTCTTGAAGTGGCGAAGAGCAGGGAAATGGGTCATAGCTTGAAAGCGGGCGTCAATCACCTTCTCACCCATCAGGCTGGTGCACCACTGGACGAGGTGGTCGTGGAAGACGCCTTTGTGTAGCTGATGGAGAATGTCGGGTGTGATGCAAGCGAAGATGTCTGTGAAGGGAAGGTCCTTCCAAAAGGGTTTGTAGACCGCGCGCAAACCTTGTATGTCGAACTTTCTTGATTGTTTGTTCCTTTGCTTGCGCTGCAAGACCTTCAGTGTATCTGTCGGACTGCGCCACGCACACTCCTCAAGGTCACCACGTTTATCCGATTCGACCAAACAACGGGGGCAGCGATTCTCTTTGTTGCAAGCCACAAGACACTGCTCGGGAAAGTCGGCGACGTAGGCAGCAAGAATGGGATGAACTCGGCATAGATAACCATCAGCGCACCCCATCACCTTCCCGTGGCGACCCGCATCAATTAGTGGTTGGAGGACCAGGGACATGGCATGGTGGAAGAGCCGGTAACCCGCCAGCGAACGAGTCTTCTTCTGGAAGCACTCGAGTCTCGAGACAGGTAAGTACCCTATGAGAACCGTGGCATGCGCGCTGACTTGCCGTCTCACGTCCTTAGATATGTTTCCTATTGTTAGGTACACAGGCCACGCCTTCTTGTCCCCGCTGAACAGGGAAAGGCTGGTTTTGTCCGAGGATAGGATGACAGGAGCCACTACAGCTCCCTCAGGTAGTCGCGTCTAATTGATGGTGTGCATCAGCGGCCTATGCCCTCGTGAATGCGGGTAAGTTCTTACCTGCATATCCCACCACCAATCAGCCATCCACATCTCATCGTAGATGCGGTTTTCACCCTTCTTATCTGCATATGCGTGCTCGGGTTCATATGCCATCTGATCTCGGAATGCAGGGTTCCCGATCAACTCTTCGACGCACTCCACAGGATCCCGCCGCCAGAGCTCGAGTTGCTCATGCTTCGGAGCACCATCCTCGCCAACCACGTCCCCAACCACATCAATCATCTCACAAGTCCAGGCCGGTCCCATTCGTAGTTTATCCACTTTTTTGAGGAACGACCGCGTGTTGTTGAATGTGACTCCGCTGTTGCGAACCTAGTAGGTGGGGAGTTGATTTGGGTCATATATCCGTGAGCACCCCGCTTCTTACCATGCCAAGTTTCAGGAACTCATCCGTCCTGTTCTGACCTATGTTTTTCATCAGAAATCGAGCCAATTCCCACTCGTCTTCGTCACGGAATGGAGCCCACATGCTCTCATCATCAAGAGCCTCCGCTTCCTCCCAAGACTCGAAGAGGGTTTTCTGTGACCCTAGAATCTTAGCAGCGACTCCTTCGAATGCCTTGGTAAAGCGACCAGCGCTTGAGTGAGTAGGAGGCTCGTCAACGTCGTCGCTGACGCACGCGCGCTTAGATGCCACATCTTGGAGGATGTGAGGTTCGATGTCTGCATTGATGCGATGCCTTTGAACTATCGAACCCTCCCGAAGGTCAGGCGCATCGTTTAACCCATCCGATTCATAACAGTAGTCCTCGATGGGCGTTTCGGATGGCTCACGATGTCCATCATCGAGGTCAGACATTGAAGGAGCATGTTTAAGGTCCTCTTTCCACTGATACTGACAACGAGCTGACTGCGCGATGTGCCGCTTGACGCCTGGCGCCGTTGTGAGTCGACGTGTGGATCTATGGCGAAAACACCACAAAACCAACACAAAGACAAATGCCGAGTTGGTGGTTTACCTGCGCGGACTTTGGCTCGAGGGATCAGTTATAGCGAAATGGGGAGGGGTTCTGCACACCTAGACGACTAGGGCAGAAGGGAAGGTGCTCCTGACAAGAGGGGAGCAGGGGGAGACTGAGAAAAGCGAAGTAATATAGGCTACTCGGAGCCTAGAAGCGACGCAAGATGAAGAAGAATGACAGTAAATAGACCCTTAATGGAGCCTCAGATACTGCAAAGATAAAGAAGATAATGAGGGGCCTTAGAGCGACGACAATAAGGCAGATAACGTCGATAATGATTGGGCAATAGTCTCTCTACAAAGGGGATGGTATCCTATGCAGGGGGGCTACTTGCTTTTTCGTGTATACTTGCTGCGACGTATTGGTACTTATATACAAAAGGTAGCGCAGCCTGAAGTAAATAGAGGGAAACACTTTGTAAGGGGTTTGTAAGCGATTGGTAAGAGGATTGGTAAAGGATTGGTAAGGCCGAGCAAGGCTGAGTAAGGACAGTAAGCGATTGGTAAGTAAAATCAGTCAGCATGACGAAGAATATCACAAATCATTTGAAATAGAATGAGTCATTAAGGAACGGATGAATAATGCGACAGAAAGGGGGATGAGTAAGCGCACTGGTCACTGCTGAATAAGGGGGGTATGACTGCAAATGAGTCACTCTGACTCCTAGATCTGAGATCCAGATTCATTGGGGCGATATGCTGCGCATCCGAAAGAAGAACTGTGGGGATTTCTGCCAGGGGCCAATTTTGGGGGTCTCCAGGGTAGTCAGGGCTTAGGATTTCGCAACTTTCCCCCCTCTCTCCTCTCTGCAAAGCGACCTGTACCAGGTGCAACTAGTGCTCTGGAGGGCATGAGGAGGAGGAGGGGCCGTCTTCTCCAATGAGGGCAGGGAGAAGTGCCTCAAAATCGTCATGAATGCGATCAGATAGTGTAGATGAGAGTAGTTGGTACTGCAGCTGTCGCAATTTTGGGAGAACGAAAGACGAGATTGAGAGGTAGACGTTGCAGGGGGCAGGAAGGAAAAATCCGTAATCCTTTTCGACTGGAGAGACCGAAACAACCACATAAGACCTCTCAAGCCTGACGACAGACTTGAGGCGACCAAAGAATGTCTTCCTCGACGTCAGACTGACGAGAAGAACGCGCTGTCCCAAAGCGATAGGATGGGAGGTCATGGACGAGGGAGGGATGAACCAGGAGGCTTCGGGGCGAGAGCTAGTGGGGATTCCTGGCAGGTACTCGTAGTTATTCTCCCTAGCAAAGGACACGAGCGAAGAGACAGTCGAGGAGGTGGCCATTACAATAAATATTGGCGAAATGGGCGTTCGTTGGTAGAAATGATGCAGAAAATCGTGGAGTGCGCGGATCGTTACCAAATTTGGTAGGAAGGATGGCGTGGTCGAGAGCTTCCTGTGAGCGTGGGAATGGTGTCGATATCTTTAGAATTGACGGAGATATTCGAAAAATCGGAATGCCGTAAACTAGCGCTCAAAAAGTTTTTTCGGGCGCTCGAGCGGTTTCTTCCCTAACGTTAAGGATGGTTCTTGTGCGATGGATGACTGCTGGCAATATCAGTCATTCTTCGCATTAGGGCTAGGCTTCTCCGTTCTTCATCATTCAGCTTCTGAGTCCATGCTCACGTCGCCAAACACCTTTGGTGCGTGACACCGTAGCTATAGGTTTTAAGCAGTAGTTGCAACGGTGAGCGGGCATGGTAGGATTTGTCCTTGCAATGTTTCTGACTGGCTGATATGTTTGACAGGACTCAATATTGTGAAATGTCAAGAGTGGACCAATCGCATGACCTCCCCATCCACCTGATTCTCCGGGGTGTCCTTTTTTTTGACAGTTTTAAACCCGTGACCGCGTCAACGGTTTGCTGGACGCGCCAGTGTTCGTTGATATCTACAAACACGACCACATGCTCATAGGTATAAATGACCCGTAAGTCGCTTGAGTCTACCTCCTCTATTGCTGCGCCCGCTTTACAGTAACATCGGCATATCATTAAGACATGCCGACTTATTCCAAACTACGGCATACTTCTGAGAAGGAAAATTTCGCTGGTAGGTCGTAAAATGATGACATTCTTCCCTACTGATGAGCGCTTGAGGCGACCATGCAATGGAGATGCCTAATGGACGGGCTCGCCGCCCATCAGAAAAGCAGAGGCAACTGGAGTATGAACAATGGGAATTGGCTCAGCGCCGTGATGCCAAAGCGCAAAAAATGCGCGAGCGAAGCCACCGTCAGCAACTGGCAGAGGAAGGGAGCGAACACGATACGAACGAAGATGTCGACGAGGGTGAACAGTCTGACATCGATGACGAAGACCCTGGGGTTAGTGCTTTCCTATATCTATAACCGTATCTTACTTTATTCTAGTTTACCAGTCGTGTGGTGACGACAAAGCTTAACGAAACCACCAATGAACGACTCACGTTCTGCAGTACCAAGGT
Source organism: Pisolithus albus (assembly GCA_024613165.1). Taxonomy (NCBI): domain Eukaryota; kingdom Fungi; phylum Basidiomycota; class Agaricomycetes; order Boletales; family Pisolithaceae; genus Pisolithus; species Pisolithus albus. Next base: position 90,195 of record JANFAB010000059.1, read on the forward strand.
GCCAAAGCCTCTGGGCACTAAGGACCGCTCCGGAGACTTTGAGGTGAGTGCGCATAACGATGGTCAATTCCAGTTAGAACCACACATGGATTGATTACAGACTCGTGGAGAGACTGTCACTACAGACGACGAACTCTCCGAAGACTTACGCTGGACATCGCAGGCATCACAGATCTCCTCCGACCGTCAGTCGAGCAAACACAAGACGAGCAAAGAGAAGCGCTTCGATCATGGAACAACAGGAGTCGAGGATACCGCGTTCGTTAACTCCTGACTAGTCTGTGAATGTAACCCACTCTACTGCCTTCGCAGGGACCAAGACCGCCAGTCTGGGAAGCACAAGACCAAGGAAGTTCGCGTCGACCGTAGAGGACCCGATTCACAGGACACCGCGTATGTCACATTCATACGAGTGGAGTGTTGGTCGTTTTCACTATGGTAACTACAGGGATCATGCGACCCAATCAAAGAGGCAACGGCGCCCAGCCAAAGAAGATCTTGTGCCTGCCACGGTGAAGGCGCAAAAGCTTACAGAGAACGATGGACGCCCCCGTGCGCGAGACTATGATGATACCACTCAAGAGTTCATGGCAACTGTAATCAGGGAGTACCGCACTCGTCTCTGTACCCAGGCCCCTATGCCAGATCATGTACAAGAGACCGCGCTGCTGACTGCCTCCTGGGCCAAGGGATGCCAAGTCATGAACATGAACCTTTCCCGATCTCCCCCATTGGTGAAATTGGTTAGTACTTGGTACCATCTCTTCGTATCTTCTTCCCTGTGGACGTGTCTTCGTAGGTTACAATTCGGGGCTCTCAAATACGCGGCCAGCTCAAGACCAAGCTGCGGCCACTTGTCGAAGCAATGTATGGTTTTCATAGCAGCCAGAGTAAGTCTGCCATCAAGAAGAACCGCGCACTAGCAGAGGATCTTAAGGAAGGTATGAACTTCGCGTTCAAGGTCAGTTTTCGTTGTTTTTTGTCCGGAGGTACTCATGTCGTTCTAGCATATGGCTGCTCAAGAAGACGGACGCCGCGGGTTTCTGAAGGCCCCCCTGATTCAGAAGATCGTGAATATGATGTGGTTTGCTAACAAGCATGACGACGGGGTCACAAACCCTGATCTCTTCAAGCCCTTCCCCCACCCGGCACTCGCTTTGGTTCTTACCGGCGTATGTAGATTACTGTTCTAATATGGTGGCTGGGTTGAGACTGATATGACGTCCCAGATCGAATGTTGTATAGACGAGTGGGCGACTGGCACGCGCATGGACGTTCCATTCACCATACAAGAATATCGTGGTGTGTTCGAATCACACCTTAACTGCCTTCGGGAGTTCGAGGAGGCAACCAAACAATATGGAGTGTTGCCAGGTATATGCAATAAAATATATGAGGCCGGATGGTTCGTAGTTACCTTCGTGCGTCCGTCACCAGAGCTAACAGTCAGCTACCTTAGGATTCATTCGGGTGCGGCTCCCCTCGTCACGCAGTCACTAGCCTCTGTGTCTGCGCGAGTCATTGCGGATGCAATTAAGGAATATCAAGAGGGCTCGACTACGGATGACGAGTCAGAGTAGTAACTTTCACTGGTAGTGTACTGCTAGGTGTACAGCCGGGTCGAAATGAAATTAGTATGACAGCTATGTTGCACTATGATGCCATGGTAGCAAGTTTCTATTTGTATGTTGGTCAGCATCAAGGTAGGGCTACATAGCCTATGTAGCCTACATAGTATTGGCACTACTGTAGATACACACTAGCCACCCCCAACCAGTAGTGCTATATAGTGCTATGTATCCATGCCTGCTGCTACAGGTGACTACATATCAGGGACTTATCTACCACACTATGGGTGCTACATAGGCTACATAGTACTATGTAGTCAAGTGGTTTTTTCCTGATGAAGAGTGCATTACAATGTGGGCAGCGGTGGTTCCATGCTGCTGGTAGAATCACGGGGGGAGGATGTCGCTGCAAGGTAACCCACCATGGCACCCCCCTGTCAGTGCATGGCATGGAAGGCGATGCAAGTGGTGATGCACTGCGTGCACGTAGCTGCAATGGCAGATGTCACAGAAAAGTTAAAGGAAGCAAACCTATGCTGTACCTTTCCGTGCCGTGCACGTTGACGCCGATAGCGCTGACGATCACGATCTGCGGTAGCAGACAAAGGCATTTCATAGATTTAAGTGACAGTGGGAAGGAAAAGTGCAGAAATGAAAATACTACCCAAAAAGTGACATCGTATTGCTACGTGCAAACGGATTGGGAGCTGGATGATGTAGGCTGCGAAGAGGAAGGCTGATCTTTGTCGAAGTCATTCTCATACTTGGCTCTCTTCGCTCCTTTCCCCTTCCAGTCGAAGCGACCCAATGTCATAGATGGAGGCGAATCACCAGCAGGAGAGACGATCTCCCCCGGCCCAAGAGAAATGTCTCTGACATGTATGAGGCACCTTCCATGATCGAACCCAGCCAAATATCCGTGAACGACAACATGTTTACTGACATTGGGAAGAGGCGTTTTGACGAAGCGTGAATGGGAGCTGGGGTAGAAACAGCGCAAACGAATCAATTGTTGAGGAGCAGCACCATACTGAGAGACGTCAATGTCGAAAGCTCGATTTTGATCGACTTCGAGGTTTGAACGACAAACTCTACCAACTACAATGAATGCCGGGGAGGGCATTGGAGCTAGTGATTTGCTCGGCCCGGCCTCAAGCCCCGAGCCGAGCCGAGCCGAGCCTTCCTAGGCCGGGCCCAGGCCGAGCCCTTAGGACGGCCTGAGGGGGCTTTGGGCCCGGCCTGGGGTTTGGCAAAGCCCGAGCCGAGCCCTCAAAAGCCGAGCCGAGCCTTCAAGCCGGGGCTTTGGTGGCAGTACAGTATTTTCCATATTTGGTACTAACTTCCCATTCATTGGTAGTGATGCCACCTACTCCCTCGTCACTTTGCATGCCTGCATGCCCCCGCTACGTCCCTTACTACCCTCAAGATGACATTTTGAGCAGGTAATGTTAGTCTACTAGTCATACGAACTTCCACACAATTGATTCCTGTCACCCTTTATAGGTCACTTTTGAGTGGTGGATCGATGAGGGCTGGACTTCGAGAGTGAGTGTACCAGTGACATCAAACTGACCTCACCACTATCTACAGGAGTCTCCCCTAGTCTCGTCCTAGTTACTTTTTATCTTTCCACATCTGGTAAACCCACCTTCTCCTCATACCCCGGAATTCGTATGCGCGTTTTCTCGCGAACCGTCGTGCCAAATCTCTCGCAAATTGCAGGCCTAGGACTACTCAACGAGACCTTTCCAACGGTATATCTTTGGTCGCGTTTGCCTCAGCGCTTCTGGAGATATCGACCATTTTCTGGTGGAAGGTACTGCACGACGAACTTTGACATAACTCGGTACTGGGTGCGCCGTTTTTCTTATTTCTACGTTTTCCCGTCTTCCCTTGATGCCCTCTACCACCTCCCGAGGTCTCTTAGAATTCCGCCTAGTAGTTGTGCCTTGACGCACCACCTCTCCCCCTGCCTCTGAGGTCATACTGCGTTTTCTGCCGAACCTTCGTGCCAAATATCTCGGTTTTCTAGGACGTGATTCTAGTCGACTAGGCCTTCCTGCCGATATACTTTTCGTCACTGTTGCCCCAGCATGTCCGGAAATATTTATGGAGAGAGGCCCAGTAGGACAAAATCTGGAATATCTTTGGACCGGGCAGCAGGTGCGCTTTTTTTTTCTAATTCTTCATTAGTCCAACTCTTATTGATGCTCTCTACCACCTCCAGGAGTTTCGCATGGTTTTACCCAGTGCACAATGAGTATACTTTAGAGCCACTCTTACTACAGCAATGTTTCCCTACCAAATCTGTCATGTCGCGTCGTGTACCATTAACTTTTTCTTCTGGTCTCCATAACCACTCGTAAGCCCCGGCTCAGGCCGTCAGGCTGCGGCTTTGGGCCGAGCCGAGCCCTTATATAGGGCTTTTGGCGGCTCAGGGCTCGGCCCAACTTTTTTTGAGGCCGTGAGCCCCCACAGGCCGGGCCTAAGCCCCGGCTTTCAGGCCGAGCCGGGCTGGGAAAACACTAATTGGAGCATCTGATTCGACAGCAATTGGAGGCACGGCTGCGAAGTCCTGTGAAAAGTGAATATGAGGTGAAGCTGGGAAACGATGGAAGACTGACATCCGTTGCAAATAATTGCAAGACAGGATCCGTAGTTTCAACGTTGGTTCCCACTGTTGTTTGGGAGACAACACGGGCAATGCCACTGTAGGGCCCATCGTCGAGAGGAGCGGGATCCCCGCCGAATGTGAAGAAGTCAACAGCGAGGTCACCGGAGGGAAGAGGCAGGAATCCGTCATGTTTCCAGAAAGTCTTGCCATGGGCATAAGTGAAAGCACGACCATTGCGAACCCCCACCACTCCATGAACATTGCAGGAGGTAGCCATGACGATGAGATGGGAGTCACCAAAAAACACAGATGCGCTACCCATTGGGGGGGACGGGTGATGATGCCATGCACGACGAAAGCTCGATGTCAACATCGATCGACAACGATCGACGAATCACACACGTCACTCATGAGCAGTGTAAAGTTTTGTCCTTCTGTCCCACTTAGTTACTGGTCACTCGATATGAACACAACCGGTGTTATATTCGAGTGTCGAAGTAGGGTAGAATAGAAGTTAAGGAAAAACCTCTATGTATATCGAGCGCCCGCTATGTGCTGGCGCTCACCATTATGTAATACCTATACAGTACCGGAGTCCAACGGACTCCGCACTGGCCCCTAGACCACATAGGGGCAACACGCCCTTCAGTTCTAAGTATGTATCTACAGTCAGTAAGGAGGGGCTTGCCCTCCTTACACCCTCCCCCTGAAGAACCCAACTATGGGTTCTTCGAGCACGAAACCTGGTATCGAACAGATGACTGAATTAGAAATCACACTCATGTAGATACATAAGTGTGAGGCGAGACAGAACTGGATGCATGTAAGATTAAAGACAAAGAATAAAAACAAAGAAACAACGAGAAGAGGGGAGGGAGAAGGTGAACGCCCGGACCCCTACATGGGGGCCGGGCCAGCATCGTCGACCTCCATCGGCCGCCCTCGAGCATTGCTGGCCGTGGGCACGTCGAGGTCCCAGTCGTCGTCGTCGTCGGTGGCGGCAATCAAGCCCCCTACTACCTCGACCCCGCCCAACGAGTCGACGTTCGCTGGGACGGCCTCGACGTCCCGGAAGTCCGGAAGTCCCAATTCTTGGGCACGCTCCAGGTAGTACTCGAGGGAGCGTCTTTCGGCCAACCGACTCTCCCGCGTGCCGCGCTGGTAGTCGCCCCTCGTCAGCCCGTCGTGAGCGTGCTGACCCTTTTCCTGCAACGCGTCATTTTCGTCTACGAGGAAATTGACGCCGAACGAGTAGAGGTCGTCGGCCTCCTGGAAGCTCAGCCCATTCTTAGCGAGGTAGCGGGCTATGTCGGCGGGTGAAGGCGCGACGTCGGTGGACGCGTCCCAGTCGCACTTGGCCCCTGGGACGATGGTTAACCCTTCGCTCTCGACAATGGCCCTGTACCGGCCCGAGGTGGCGAAGAGTCGAGCGAAGTTACGACGCCAACCACGACGGTTGGATTCGTAGCGGAAACGGGGTGCGAAGTACCCCTCCAGTATGAATCCTCTGATTCGTCGAATCAGAGTGGCCTCCTTGTCCTCTGCGAACTCCTCGAGAGGGCCTGGTACTCCCATGAAGTACGACGTCTCGTTGATGTCCAGGTACCTCTGGACGTGTTCCTTCCACTCGGGGAGTGGCGCCCCCCAGTGCGGGGCCTTTTTTGGGCCTCGGTCCTGCAGCCATTTTTTCTTGTAGTCCCGGCGATCAATCACCGGCGGGACCACGGGGACGGGATGTGCCGTGACCTGGGGTGTCACGGCGGCTGGAGGTGGTAGTTCGACTACCGGTGGGGCCACTTCCACCTGGGGGACAGGGATCGGCTCGCGAGTGATGACCTCCTCTCCTCATACGCCGGGGGTTGGTGATGGGCAAGCCCTGTGGCAGAGGGCTTGTAGTTTTCGCGCTTGGATTTTCCTTTCGCGGCCATCCAAGCGGGGGGGTGCCACTGTGAGAGTGCGTAGGCCGCGACGGGATTCTTGGCCGGTTTTCTTCCCGTGTGCTTATCGACATCGGCCAGGTACCTATTGATCCAGGTGACCAAGCGTTGGGCTGCCCTGGCGTTCGGTGCGCGACCTTCGTCGTCTTCTCTGGTTGCGCGAGCGTAGACTTCGTCTATCTCGCGGGTAGTGTTTAGCAGGTGCACTGCACCTGGGGGGATCGCTCCAAACATGGCTGGAGCGTATCCTGTTGATATTGCCCTCTCCACGTCGTCGCGGAGAGGGGCTTCGAACTGGTAGAGGGTCTGCTGGACCCGCACATGCAGGTACTTCCTTCCATTCAGCAGGACGAACGCTTGTTGGGGTCGTTCCCCTTGACCGATGGGGAACATGGTGTGTGCCTCCTTGAGGCGATCGGTCAGGAGGGGGCGTTTCATGCGAGGCCGTGTTTCCACGGGCTCGTCGGTGTCGATGTTTCGCGTCTCGTGGGGCTCCTCACGAGACGCAGCGGGGGCGACTTGGGGTGTGGTGGCAAGGCGAGGGGGGGTCTGGGGTGATTGGTGATACATAGCGGGGGCATCCCCGCGCCCTCCCCCTGAAAGACGAGCCACGAGGCTCGATGACGATGGCCCCGCTCCGGCGGGTTGGGGCGGGCAGTTGTGGCGCGGTTGGGACGCCAGCGAGGCCAGACGAGCGCGTTCGAGATCGTGATCGTCCTCGAGGCGCTCACACTCGTCTTGGTAGTGGTGAGCGCGAGTCCGCCAGTAGTCACGGTCTGCACGCAGGCGATCGACCTCACGTCGCAGTGTGAGGCCATCATCGAGGCCGAGTAGCTGGGACAGCACACGCACGCACTCGGAACGCGCGTGTGCGAGGTCACTGGACCCCAGAACCAAGTCTTGGGCCATGTGCCGTGCGTACTGCGAGCACGCATGGCACCCATCTGGCTGGCCACAGTCGTCGTGAACGATCACGCCGAACTCACTGGCATGCCAGTGTCGGCGTGGAGGGGAGGCGGAACGCTCACGGCGACGTTTGGCGTCGCGTGAGCGTGAGCGTGGGGGTGAGGGGGACCGCGAGTACGAAGGCGAACGCCTGCGTGGGGAGGTAACATCCCACGCAGGCCGTTTTGAGGGACGACGGGGCGTCCTGTCGTCGGGGGACATCGAGACGTCCTGTGGGGTGGCAGCGTCCTCGCGAGAGGACGCTGCAGTGGGGCGGGAGGGGTGGGCGTGGTAAGACATACCTATCTGTGTGCGTACGGTAGCTACGTAGTAGTGAGAAGGAGAGAAAAGGGATGAACGCGAGAAAATTTCGAAATGGGAACGATTGCGTAATCAGTCTGATAAGGTCCCGTCAATCTAAAAACAAAAAAAAACCGGCGGCAAGTCCAAAATGAGGGTGGCAGTGTAGGTACGTGTGGGTCACGTGCGTGAGACTTGTGCAATGCGCAAGTCTCTGCGTCTCTACGCATTTGCTTCCGTGGGGCGCCGACTGCGTTTAGGCAGTCGGCGGTGGTCGTCTACTCCGTGCAGCTCGAGGTACCTATCTAGGGCCTCGAGCTCTTTGCAGTGAAGGTATGGTTCCCAAGTGGAGTCGCCTAGGCTCCACTTGACTAAGAATTCTAGCTGACGGCCCACCCACCGGTGGGCGTTTATTTCGTCGACCAGCCATTCCGCGTCATCGGGTACGCCCACGTCGTAGAAGACGTGGGCGTCGCGTTTGGGGAACATCGCGTCGTCATTGGGTTCATGACGACGCAGCAGATTTGTGTGGAAGGTGGGGTGGATGCGTCTTTCCTGGAGCTGTTTTGGCAGCTCCAGCGTATAGGTGTCTATGGAGGGGTTGGCGTGGACGATTTTCATGGGGCCGATGTACTTAGGGAGTAACTTTCGAGCGCGGCCCTTTGGCAAGGTGAGATTCTTCGTCGATAGGTATACTAAATCTCCCTCAGCATACTTCACGCCTTCCCTCCTTCGTTTATTAGCGTGGTGCGTCTGCACTACGCGGGCTTCGATTATTGCATCGTGCGCCATTGCCAGGTTTTCCTTCGCTCGGCGGACGAAGGACGTCACCCCAGGGGCAGTCGTGGTCGACTGCTCCTCGACGTTGGGCAGTGATCGTGGTAGGTATCCGTACGTCAGCTCGAACGGTGCGAACCCCGTCGAGCTGCTGATGCTCGAGTTAATAGCGAATTCGACCATCGGTAGCTTTTCGGCCCAATCTCGTTGGTCTGGGGCGACCAGTCCTCGGAGTATCTGCGATACGTTCCGTATCGCTCTTTCGGAAGCTCCATCGGTCTGGGGATGGAAGGCCGTGGACGTCAGTAACTTCACGTTCAGGAGCCGGTGCACCTCGCGCCAGAACTGCGAGGTGAACTTGGCGTCACGATCGGACACGATCGTGTCAGGGAGGCCGTGTAGCCGCACGATCTCCCGAATGAAGACCCATGCGAGTTCGGACGCTCGTATGGTGGTGTTGACCGGCACTAGGTGGACCAGGGATGTCAGTCGACACAAGACGACCCATAGATAGTCGGCGCCGTTGCTTTCAGGGAAGGGGCCGACGAAGTCCATCGCTATCGAGTTCCACGGCCGTTTGGGGATCGGCAGGGAGTGTAGTAATCCTGCCGGTCGAGTGTTGTCGGTCTTGGTGGTCTGGCACACCAGGCACGATCTGCAGAATCGGTCGACGTCCTTGCCCATGCCAGGCCACCAGAAGCGCCTACGGATGTAGTCGCCCGTGCGCAATGCTCCAAAGTGACCGAGCGTCTTGTGTGCATGCTCGATCACTTGTGCCGTCAGTCGGTCGTTTCTCCAGTCTACGCGGGGGAGGCAAAGTACTCTGTCTCCTGCCGTGACTTTCAAGTAGACCAGTCCGTCCTCTACGTCGAATCCTTTGTGGTGATCCGGGTGTTGGATCACCTTCGCTATGACAGGGTCTGTTGGATACCCTTGTTTCACGCAGTCGAGGAACCCACGCTCCCCCTGGAAGTGGGTGACGAGCGTCTGTGGATCCCCCGCAGAGTCGAGAAGAGTGGGGTCCTCACTCGTGGGCGCACGAGTGGGTTCTTCTCTCCTCTGCTCTGCGTGTTCCCTCAGCGCGTCGGCCTCTACCCGACGCTCCTCTACTGGTTCCCTGATGTTGGGCGTCTCGTCCCGCATTGCTGCGAGGCGCAATTCTCGCAACCTGTCGATGGGGAGGTCGTCCCCTTCTGGGTCGAGTCGAATGTCGGCCGTTGCCCACTCGACGTTTTCTGGTTGCGCGTCGTCTCCCCCGTCTGTCTCGTAGTACCGAGACAGGCAGTCGGCTACCTTATTCTCCGTTCCCTTGACGTATATGATCTCGGTGTCGAAACGCGACAGGTAGTCCATCCAGCGCATCTGGCGGCTGGATAGGCGTTGCTGCGTGCGGAGGAACTGGAGTGCTTCGTGGTCCGTGATGATTTTGAAGTGAAACCCCAGGAGCTTGTCCTCCCACTTCAGCAGCACCTCGAGTATGGCAAGGGTTTCTCTCTCGAACGTCCGATAGTTGTGTTGGGCGTCCGTGAGCTTTTTCGACATGAACCCCGCCGGTCGGCAGCCTTGCCAGGTCGGTCCTTGTCCATATAGCGCCCCTATACCGTATAGGGACGCGTCGCAGACGAGCCAGATTGGCTCGTCTGATCTCGGGTCTATTGGCCGCAACACTGGGTACTTGCAGGCGAGGTCCTTGATCGCCTGGAAGCATCTGTCGTGGATTTCCCGCCAGAGGAAGGGGTGGCCGTTCCTCTGGATTCCCGTCAGGGGTGTCGTGTACGCGGATACATCTGGCATGAATGGTGCCAGGTACTCTACTAGGCCCACGAACCTCTGTATTTCGTTCAGGTTCGTGGGCTTCCTCCAATTGCGGATGCGGGCCATCTTGTCCTCATCCGCGTGGACGCCTCGGTCATCGATTATATGGCCGAGGCAATCTAGCTTCTCGGCGAACAGGTCGACCTTATCCCTCTCAAGGTAGAAATCGGCCTTCACGAGCACGTCAAGCACGAGGGACACATGCTCCACGTGTTCTTCTATTGTATCGCTGTACACGAATGCATCGTCTAAGTATGCGTGTACTATCCTAGCAATATACTCCTGCAACGTCACCGTTATCAGTCGCTGAAAGGTGGCTGGTGCGTTGCAGTCTCCCTGCTGCATGACGTGGCTCAGGAAGGTGCCGAAGACAGTCGAGAAGGCTGTCTTCGAGACGTCGTTGGGATCGATCCTGACTTGTTCGTATGCGTTCGACAAGTCGATTTTCGAATGGTACTTTGCTCGTGCAACGTCCATTCGGATCTGGTCTTGGTCGGGGAACGGGGTGACGTCCTTGACCGTGTTGTCGTTGCGCTTCCGGCAATCGACGACCGTTCTGAGCTTCCCATTTTTCTTCGGGATGCAGAGCATCGGCGCTGCTTGCGGCACACTTGCTCTCTCCCACCATCCAGCCTTCGTATACAGCTGGATCTTCTCTGCCAGTTGGGGTTTCAGCGAGTCCGGGCAGCGCGGCAAATGGTAGGTATAACGCATACCCTCGTCGATCAAGGGTATGCGATGATTCACTTCTCGGAGTGGCGGCATCTTCGGCGCCACTCCCCTCATATGATGCTCATATTTTTTGTAGAGTTCTTCCCTCAGACGGGGGATATCCTCGTCTGAGTATTTTCGCGGCTTCATGTGTGCAAGCGTTGCTTGCTGTTCGCCCTCGGCTACCGACGTTGGAGGCTCAAGACTTCGTTGAGGCGGTGTGGGGCCAGGTGGGTTCCTCGTCGGTGTGGCCCCACCCGCAAGTCATGTGCTCCTTGGTGTCGGGGACGACACGTCCTTGCGTCGTCCCCTCTCCTTTGGTCGATTTTCCACAGAACTGGACAGGTCCAGTTCTGTGTGTGCAGGGACTGACACTCCCCCGACCTCTATCGTATTTGTATCAAATTTTAATCGCACGCCGTGCGATCGGAGGAAGGGGATTCCGAGGATGCAGTCGTATCGATCGATGTTCGCGACGTCGAAGTACGCGTCGCATGTGAAGGCTCCCAGACGCAGCTTCGTCTGGGAGCCGTGCGTAATCTTAGAGCGGCTCCCGACACATCCCAGTTGCAGCGTCAATTGGGAGGCCAGTGTGAACGTAGGCAGCTTGGCGACAGTTGCAAAGGCAGGGCTCACGAAGTTAGTCGTGCTCCCTGTGTCGATCATGGTCAACGCTTCACAGCCGTTGACCTGGGCTTTTACTACTACACAAGCGCGTGCTTGTGGGGGGACTGCTGGTCTCGGGGTGACTGTACTATTGGCGCGCATCCCGTATCGGAATGCGCGGGTCGGTTCTTCGGTCGGACGGAGTGCCATCAATCGGCGGGTCTCGTCTGAGTTGGTGGCCATTCGATCTGGGATAGCCGGGGCCTCCACGTCCACATACGAGCGTGGTTCTCCACCAAGGCTCTCGCGAGCCCGCGAGAGCCTGTCGGCCAGCCTTCGGAGGGCTCCTCTAAGTTGTTCGCCCTCCTGCAACGCCTGCTGCATTCGCCGCTCGTTGCGAGTCATTGCTCCCCAGATGCCTTGGATTAGTTCCCCCGTCCTATCGACGTCTGTTCTCGCTATCCTCATCTGCCTCAGCGAGGGTGGTGCACTCGCTGAGGCTTCATCCTCTCTGGGATGTACCGCCTGGCGCGTTCTTACTGCCAGTCGCCTCAAACTGAGGAGCGTCTGGTTCATCCCCTCGACGCTGACTGTCGGCCAGTTCCCTTCCATCGCGCCTTCCAGATGTTCGAGGGCGAGGTCGATTATATTCTCGGCAGCATTCATCTCTGACAGTACATATCCTACGCGGGGGCCTAGCGTCTCGCCAGCCGCTTCTTCTCGGGCATCCCACCCTTCGTCGTACGCCCTGCGCCTCAGTTGCCGAGGGACCGCCCGAGCGACCAGCAGGGATGGCACCTCGGCGAGCTCATCTCTTATGATGTGAGCTCGGTGGATCTGGCACGTCTGGCAGTCATCGATGTGGGTCAAGCCGAATCGTTCCAAGTAGTGCCAACTGTGGTCATCCGCGCTGGGCGGCATGGCCTCATTTTCGATTGCGTTCACTACCCCCCATGGATTGCCCATGACTCCTTCGATAGCGCTTTCGCCAGCCGACGCTTCGTCGTCGTCTGGCCCATCCTCTGTGGGTTCTCCCTCTACAACGGATTCCTCGACGTCCATTCGTGCGTAACGAATTGGTTCCTCCTCGATGTCGCTGCCCGCGTCCATCGACCCGAGGTATGCGATGGGTTCCCCGTCGTCCTCGCTGTCATAGTATTCGCCGTAGATGTCGATGACCTCGTCGTCGGCATCTGCTTCCTCCTCACAACTCCGATCCTGGACTTCTTCGTGGGGAGGCGCTTCAGCCTCTTGGGTATCGGGGGTCGTGTCAGCGTCACCGTTCTCGATCACCTCGGCGGCAAATAGTCTGGCGTTGCCAGCCTTAGTGTCTTTCGAGGGATTTATTTTTTGGTTGCACTCGTTGGCATAGTGCCCCTCTTTCCCGCAGCGGTAACACTTGATCCCATGCCGCGGCGGGCCAGGGTCCTTCCTCGAGCTCTGGCCTATGGGTCCATTCCTCTTCTCGTGACCAGTTACGGTCACGCGTTGCCCTTGCGGTTTGGGCGGTTCCCCTTTCTGGAAGCGTGCGTTGTCTATCGCCTTCCTGTACAGCACGTTCCCCTTCTGGGTGTACCTGTACTCGCCATCGCTGTACTGTCTATTGGCAACTCGGTTGTCCGAGTTGACGGGTCGCGTCCCAGGCTGTCTAGCCTGCTGGACCCGGGTGTGATTGTTAATCAGTTTCAGTGTGCTTTCCATCCTCTGTACTTCGATCAGGATTTGGTCCATCGGCGTATGCTCCGCCGATACACCTCTCGATTTGAGGACTCCTTCTGCTATAGGCAGGGGGAGTCCATTGACGAATTTCCTTCTCATGGAATATTCGTCTGGTGGTTGGACCATCCTGGATGCCCTGCGCTTCAGGTCGTTATAGAAGGCAAGTACTCCCTTGGCCGGGGAGTACTTGGTGTTGTCGTAACGTTCCGCGGCATTCTGTGCGGACGCCTCGTGTATGAATCGGGTGAACATGGCGCACACGAAGTCCTCGAACGTCCAGTCGCGTATCGTGCGATCTGGGCCATCAACTTCCTGATCGAACCACTGCGCGGCCATTCCTTCTAGACAGGTTCCGGCATACATGATGCGGTCCGCATCACGAGCCGGGCCTGTCACCTTATATATCTTCAACCAGCGTAGTATCTGGTTGACCCATTCGTCGAAAGCGTCGATGTCGTCCTGGCCTTTATAATATTTAGGTTGCGCGATTTTTATCGCTTTTACTTCTGGACCTGCGGGAGCCGTGTGGCGGCCCACCGCTTCGTATATTCTCTGACGATATTTTTCCAGGAGCGACTCCGTGTAGCCACTCATGCCGGGCGTCATCCCCCGGTGTGAGTGAATCCCTTGCGATCGCCCTCGGAATTGGCGATCGCGTTCCTCCTCGTCTCTCTGGGCTCGACGAGTAGGCGCTGGGGGTCCTCTTCTCCCGCGATCGTCGTCACGATTATCGCAATTGTTTCTTCGACGGTAATAGTCGTCCGGATCGTCGTCTGGGTCGTCGTCTGGGTCGTCGTCTGGGTCATCATCCGGGTCGTTGCCTGGATGCCCAGTGGCGGTTCCCCAGGCATTGGTTTCCTCTTGCTTGAGGCCCCTTTCCATGTGAGGTGGGGCATCTCGATCCGGCCATTCAGTAGCTGATCTGCTCCTGGCTGTGTCCACTCCACGAGAGTTCTCTCCTCGTGGAGTGTCTTCGCGTCTGCGGTCGTACCTTGCAGGCACGCTTTCGTAGTGGACTTCCCGTCGTGTTGCACGTTCGGGGGCTCGGCTGTCTTCGCCGGTTCCGTCATGCGCGCTCTCGATGTCGGGCCTGTCCACCAGGTCGTATAGTTTTCTGAAGGTGCGTAGTTGGTGACCCCGCTCAGCGTGGTCACCAAAGTGCTCCCACTGGGAGGTGCACTCCTGCAGGATATCTTTGAGTTCTCGGACGAAGTCGGGGAAGGTAGGTGGTTTGGGATGTTTTTTTCTGGTATCGAGTACTTCTCTTTCCTTTCCTCGTCCCGATCCTTCTGCTCTCGTATTCTCTGCGAGAGCAGTTTCAGTGGTCAGTTCGGTTAGGGCGCTAGGCCCATCATCTAGGATTATGGCGATGTCGGCCTCCTCGGGGGTCTCTCGCGCGATCGTCTCGGACGATCGTGCTTGCGGGTGTCCGTCTGTCCTCTCCGATGGTGGCGGATCGTCACCATACAAGTCCTCTCGATCCTTATCGGGCTCGAGAGGTTTTGATGCGCTGCGAGAATTCTTTTTCTGCAGCGCGGATCCCTTGTTCGACTTGGGTGCCATAACACGTTCGGATGTTCAAAAAATGTAAAGTTTTGTCCTTCTGTCCCACTTAGTTACTGGTCACTCGATATGAACACAACCGGTGTTATATTCGAGTGTCGAAGTAGGGTAGAATAGAAGTTAAGGAAAAACCTCTATGTATATCGAGCGCCCGCTATGTGCTGGTGCTCACCATTATGTAATACCTATACAGTACCGGAGTCCAACGGACTCCGCACTGGCCCCTAGACCACATAGGGGCAACACGCCCTTCAGTTCTAAGTATGTATCTACAGTCAGTAAGGAGGGGCTTGCCCTCCTTACAAGCAGCATCACACAACAACCAATGAAAGAGAAAGCAAGCCGTCGGAAGCAGCAGCCAATGGGAACACAGGGAGATCACGTGGGTGGACGCACCCGGCGGGATCTCCATCTTACAGTATTAGATGAAGATGGACAACGATGGCAGGAGAGGCAAAAGCAGGTAATTTGCTGCAGATTGATCCTCCGAGACGCCACGTTATTGCAGGGATAGGTCTTTCATGGGCGGGGAGGCTTGTTTGACGTGCAGAGCCGGAAATCCAAATGCCATACTAATATGCAAAACAAAAAAATTGGAGGAGGACAAGATGGCGTACATTCATGAAGACAGAGAACATCACGTCTCCGATAATGACTAAGTCTTTGTAGAAGAAACACCCTAGTGAGATGTAGAGAGAATTGTTCTACAAATTCGCGCAGGCTAGATGCCCGTGCAACTAACCAAGGTCCACGGGGAAAGCAATTCAATCCCGAACAGCTGCAGTATCCATCCCTTGGAAGGAAAACATCTGCCGCAAGAGGGAGTAATCCACGCAACGCCGTTGATCTGTTTCTGCAGTAATGCCAGTTACAAGCTCGTACTGCGAACAAGTCTGTGTACTCCCCGCAGGAAGTCCGACATCTCCACACTGAGTGGGATCTGCACAATTCTCAACACCCGCCGCGGCGGGAGGATGAAGTCCTCCAAAAGTGGGACGCGGAAGTGTTGCACTTGCAATATCACCGTCCATGACCGTAGAGCGAAAGCATGGAAAAGAGGAGCATACGCAAGCAAGGCGTCACAACTGTTGCAATTTCAATTCCCGGCCCGCCGGTGCGTCACGGGAGATGATGCCGATTGTCACCCATACCAGGACTGCTTACGCGTCCTGGAATACTACTAGGTTTGACATTTTCCATATTTGGTCGTAAAGTTTCCCTATAACCGCCCTACCAGGACTTATCCTTTCAGCGCTGATAATTTTTGAGCATGACATGATTGTTACATGAAGAGCTAAGTAAGCCTGGTGTACGAGGATATGCGGTAACCTCGCCCATTCTATGCTTCCCGACGCTCGACAACCCGTTTTCTGATGACAACGCTGACATTCTTTACCAACAAATTGAACTTCGGAGTCCTTATCTGTTTTGTGAACAGACGTACACCACGAGGACACAATAATTGACGTAATTGGAACTGGAATGGCAGGATCTGCGTTATCCAAGTCGGGAAAAGATGCGATGGAGGCCCTTCTCCGCAGCTCTGGTGACCCAGTTTGATCCATATTCTTATCAGCCAAAGAGGCGTTATGGAACACGAGGGAACCTCATGTACGCGTGGGACGAATGATATATCTTGACAGTCCCGTTCAACTTCGGTCTAACCCTTCCACAGCTGTCGGTCGTGCGTCGCATACCAAACAATCACACGTGGGCACTACTGCTCTATCCACTCACTATACCAGTGAACATCCACTCGAGGATTGTAGTGGAGGCATCCACTCCGTAAAACGGTTCCACCAATGAGGGTTACTTTATACTTGCACAAAGCTGATGGTTTCGGAGAATGGAGAATTCTTCTAGGGACGAGTGGAGCGAAGAAACTGCGAGAGTTCCGCAAAAGGGACATAAAGAAGTTCAAGACTATATATAAGAAGATCAAGTATTTTATTTTTTCTTCCACCATCGATTGTATGGTGACTCTGGTGTAGGGAACTATCAAATGGGCAGTTTTCGGGCGATAACCAGAACAGATTAGATGGGACCCGCTCGGGAGTCCCCATCTTTGAGGCATATATGGAACGAGATCTGAGGCTTGTGGTATGGAGATTCCATCTTGTGTTTCTAATAAATTTACTGATGTTCCATGGAGTATCAAATCGACTGTGTTCAGGATCATCATGGCACAGTAAGTAAATCGCTCGATTCCTCGATCCTATCGCCCAAATCGTTTCAGAACGAACGACAAGGTAGTCCCTACATGTCGTTTCTATGCGTACATGCTCATTGGGTATGTATATCTGAAGTCATAAGGGTATACGGGATATACGCCCACACTCAGCGCGATGGCGTTTGGGATGCAATGAGTCGTCACTTGGCTAATAGAGGCGAGGAATATACACAACGGTATTGACCCAACCTCTACGTTGGAAAAATGAAGATGGCGAAGTTTACTCATCTACAATTGCAGCTGCACGCTCAGGAACCCACCCATCCATCCCGGAGAACGGGTATACCTACCTGCTGTATTCCCACCCCAGGTACAGGATGTGGTCATCAAGCCTCCACCGCTGGTCCTCAGTGATCAGGAAATGGACCAAGTATGTCCATTTATATCAGCTACCTATTGTCTTCCTTCACTACGGTCACTGACGCTGAACTCCAGTTGCACTCCCTTCTCGTGTACGTCTTGATGTATATGACTGCTTTGTAGTCCATTCACGCCTTTGTAGTCTTGATAAATATGTTACCCTCTCTCAGGTGCGTTGGAATTGATTTGCCTTGTTTCCATTCTAGCTCAGATGTGTTTTGTAGGCCCTGCTCAACGGTTTGAGAACTATTGTCCTTCGTCACGATCCAATGAAGATAATAATGTTATTGCAGGCTTTATTGCCAAGAACGACGTCCAACATGTATTCGAACTCACGTTGGTGCACTCTTTCTGGTCGCTTCACTTACCTCAAAATCTCCGCAGCTCACAACAACGCGAAATTGTGGAATGCACGACATCGATCTACGTTTTGGGTCGAAGTGGAACGGGGTGGGTTTATTGTTGGAACCGGTATCAATAAGGTACTCACCACCCAAAGGAAAACTACGACGATGTTGTTTAAAATGTTGGGGATCCAGCAAGCATGGCAGCTTCATTTCGAAGGCTCAGACATACCCCGGCCGAGGCAGATATTTGTTACGACGTCTCACGTGCTCGCAAACAAAGTGGAAAATTATTTCATCAAACTCATGAACTCCCTCTCGCAGGCAGGATGTACGTTGGACGATTTGGCAAGACTGCAGTCTAGACGCACGGATCCTGTACTGATTGACAGTGAAAATGTCTCGGACGCTCTCCCTCAGAGATATAGTGAACTCGAGGACCATCACTTTCCGTTATTTTTACCGTTTGGGCGGGTATGTATTACTGGCCGTACCCATTACAATCACTGCTCATGGTCAGCTCCATAGCTGGCAAGGATGATTGCAGCTGATATGTTAGATGCAGACCACCCAGGGGCGGAGCATATGTTCGTGCATTTAAATGACTTTGACTCCTTTGTTTCGTATGAAGTTTTCATCAACAATTACTGGCCGCAGTTCCCTCCATATCTCACAAAGGGGCAAGGTCAGGGAGTTGTTTTGTGTGTACTCTCAGTAGCTGACAACTGTTCAGATCCGTGGCTGGTGTTTGGGGAGATTGTAGGTGTGTCCATCAATCCTGGCGATGTGTTTCGGGCGTCAATATACAACAGGCACCATTGAAGGCTCAGAAAAATCACTTGGATTTCATGATAGGGCCCTGGATAAGAACACGTACTGCAATCTTCCGTCACGCTCAAACCCAACGTTCTCCAGTCAAAGGCACATTATCTATGCCATATATGAAGCCTACTCGAAGTTGAAACATCAGCGTGGACATCACGATGCTGCAGACCGGTTCGTCAATGTTCTCGAGGAGTACAGCATGACTATGATTGATCGGTCATAAGGACCCATGCAATTCTAAGGATTTTACTTGGCAGCACGCCATTTCAAGGACGCCAAGTAGATTTCCTGTTTGTACATCATTCGTGTCAGCGAACAGGCTACTGATGAGAATTGGGTTGCAGCTATGTGGACGAGGCACAAGACAGCTTGCTCATAGATGCCCTGTGTATGTATTGTCACCTATAACCAGAAACTGCAATTGAATGTTCGCAGTGTTAAGGCTCCTATGCAGCAATCCAGAAGGTCTGTTTTGGGCAGGCGATACAGCTCAGACCATATCTCCAGGGAGCTCGTTTAGGTTTGACGATCTGAGGGCATTTCTCCACCGTATCGAGGTAGGTGTCTTTAATCTTATAGCATTCGTAAATTACACGACATCAGATGGACCAAGCTTCAAGTTCGCACATTGTCAGGGAGCAGGCTGTTGCCCACCCAGCGTCATTCCAGCTTGCCATAAATCACCGGTCTCATGGCGGCATACTGAACTGTGCGCGCTCAGTGATTGAATTGATTTCCCACTTCTGGCCGCATAGTATCGATCCCATCCAACCTGAACATGGCACTGTTGATGGTGTGAAACCGGTGTTTTGCACGGGATGGGACAAGGATAGTAATTATGAACAGTTCCTCGTCACTGCTTCGTATGTATTTCTTTTCTTAACTCTCATTTCGAGAGGACTCATATTGCCCCACCATGAAGCAGCAGTCACAGTGGGTTCGGCGCGCGGCAGTGTCAGTTGATATTTTTCATGTGATATGCCGTTTTTTTACGCGGATTTCACAGGCATTCTCGTACGCGACGAGAAGGCTAAGGAGAAGCTCGAACAACAACTGGGTGCTATTGGAATGATAATGTGAGGACACGAGTGGCTTGAAGTCGGAACCAATTGATAGCCAATCACGGCAGGACCCTTTACGAGAGCAAAGGCTTGGAGTTTGATGATGTGGGTGTACATCTTGCCTGAGAAACATACTGATCCCCAGCACTTGCAGGTACTGTTATACAACTTCTTCGAGGATTCAAACGTGGATCTATCGCGCTGGCGTTTGGTACTGGCTGCCATAGACAATGCAGTTGAGGGTCACAATCTGCGCTGCCAACAGGCGCCTCGTTTTGAAAGGGACACAAGCCGGTATGCAGCAGTATGCAGTGAGGTACGTGGATGAGACCACTTTCGTTTGTCCATTTCGTCCACCGGCGTCTTGTTTTAAGCTGAAGTTCTTATACGTGGGAATTACACGAGCGTGTAAGAGGTTGTGGATCGTCGACAATTCAGACAAAGCCGAGCCTATGAAAGTAAGGAATATCTACCAAGTGATTCCACAGACAGACGTAAAATGTTGATGGTTGTGATACGCAGTTATTCTGGACGTCTCGGTCGCAAATCCAAACCTGCACGCCTGACAGTGGTGTCCCACAGATCGCAGTCTCTTCTACTCCTGAAGAATGGGCAGAATCTGGACATTCGCTATTCCAGCTCGAGAGATACATGCAGGCGATGCGTTGCTTCTGGCGTGCCAACATGCCACGTGAAGTGAGGATTGCGGAAGCGTATCATTTCCGAGAGGTTGCTCGCGCAACTATCGGGGCTGCCAATCTCAGTGAACAAAGGCGAGCGTTTGCCAAAGCCGCAGACGCATTTGTCACCTGTGGCAGCGAAGCATCTGGTAGGGAGAAGATGCACTACTATCGTACAGCTGCGGAATGTTACATTCGCGCGGCCGACGACCGTAAGGCGGCAGATGCATACCTGAATTCCGAGGAGTATGAACTGGCGGCCAACTACTGTCACAAGGCTGGGATGCTGGACAAGACAATCGACGTTCTCGCGTCTCACTGGGAAAAGGTGTCACGTACTTGTGCGGACGAGTTACTCACAGTGTGTCGGCTATACTATTGCAGCAAGATTGATGAAAAGTGGGTGCCTGTTCGTTGTTATGGGAGTGAACTGAACGTTTTTCAGACCACCGTCACCTCTTTTCATTTCCTTTGAGGAAGAGCTAGAATTCCTTGAGACTTATGGTCTGGATGTGGCGCTTGCGGCTCTCTACGAGTCCCACGGAAAATATGTCGAAGCTGCAGAACTTCTTCTAAGTGAAGACAAACCCCTGCACGCAATCAGGGTTTACCTCAAGGACAAAACTAACCCGCATGCAGTGAGGCGCGCGGCAGATGTAGTGCTAGAATGTTTATGGAAACATTGCTCATTCGGAGTGGCACGACAGGAGCTGCATAACGGGGTACCAAAGTCCCTTATCTCGTTAAGCCATCAACTGCCCTTGGATCCTTTGTCGCCTCGGACCCGTGAAGAAGTCAGTATTTTTTGTTTGCCTGGAAAGACTCTGGTTGATTTTTTGCACCATCTAGATCAAGATGTTTCAAACCGCAGCGGCGGATGGGCTTGACCGTAGAATGTTGGAAGCGTTAGCAGAAACCTTTGAAGAGCAGGATGAAAGTGCAGCTGCTCTTTGGTGCCTGAATCACTTTTTTTCGCCCCTACCCCAACTCCTATCTGCAACCTTGCAGGAGTTTAGGCTTTTCCTCCGAAAATTCTACATTTACTCTCACTTGCTTTACACCATTGCATCCCACAGCGATCCCGTGGGAGTACACGGTCTTAGAAGGTTATTTGGCATAACTCAACTTTCGGACGAGCAATACGTAGTGCAACCGGGGTCCTTCATTTTGGCGACCCCGATCGCGAAGTCCACTACAGAGGGTATCGACGCACGAACAAACCCATCGTCGTATTCTCACGGACAAATCACTGATGCCTTAAAACAGCGCATACGGTCGTACCTTCGCTACCAAGTTGATGCTGAAACCCGACTCTGCTACAACTCGAAGATCCTGTCTCGATGCTTCGTCTATGCCACAATCGGTTCTTGCACCTATACGAAGTGCAAGCGAGAGCATGACCCACTTTCCTCTCTGGACTCTGCGCAGTACAATGCGCGGATCGGCCTTCATCTACAACAGATGCGTATACTGCAGGTCGTGTATTCTGCATTCCCCGAGATGCGAGAGTGGAAGACGTAAGTAATCTTACAGTTATACCATGCTCATCCGCCGATTACTCTTGTGATTTAGCATAAAAGGAGGGATCGCTGACTGGATAACCCGCCTATACGAGGCATTTTTCCCACCCTTCCGTGCGCAAGGGTCTCCTGCAAATTTGAACTGGTCAAGCATTGAGGGGGCTCATGACGGTATCCGAGTTACGAGAAATTGCGTCCGCGGCGCAATATATTCCCTAGACCCTCGAAATTCTGCCGACTTCCTTACCGACATACTGCGGTTGATCAAGCTCGGCTCAATATTTGGCGTAGAAGATGCTTTGCAGTACGCCAGTTGTGTGCAGCACTACCGCCCCAAGACACTGCTTCGCCATGGAGATCGCTACATTGTAAAAGATATGATTGACTCCGTCCAATCTTTTACAGAATTAAGCATTTCTGCTGGGGCTCTTGGGCTTCAGTAAGGTGTTCGCTCCTTTCAAAGCCACGACTTATGACCTCTGTCGTAGCCATATTATCTGCAACGACCTTCAAGTGGACTTGTCGGTTCTATGTGACTACATAGAGGAATTACTCAGTGCCTATGTGATAACGCTCCGTTTCAGAAATAATCCCGGTGTAGAGTCGTTGCATGACGTCGTTTTGCCCCGTAGCTGGCTCATCAGCAGCTACAAAGTCGATGCCCGTAAAGATGTCTGGCTTCTCGATGCCCTACTGGACGATATAGAGTATTTCCTGGAAGGGTTGCAGTCTGACAATGCAGAAGGTTATTCTCGTGTCTTTTGAGCAGTTGGACATCCTAATATTTTGCACAGAAAGTCTTCGGTCGATACACACAAACGTTACACCTGTTCACCGAAGCGTATTCATTGCACGGATGTAAGTAATGTAGGGACTGTTATGTCGCTTGAAACTAATAATACCCTAGCTGCAGAATGTTGTGTCTTGGTGGGTAGCTTGCCAAGAGTTGGAACGCTCCTGACTCCCATCAGTTTCTTACAATTGTCCCCCTTATTGTGTCGACCTGAAAGCCAAGGTTTCAGACATCATGTCCGGCCTGCGGTCAAATGACACTCACACCACCGGTTTGGCGTCAAGCATCTATGGGAAGTAGGTACCTTTACTATTCCCCATCATCAGGGTGTCGGTGACAGAACTGTCGTTCTAGGTACGCGGAAGCAGCCTATGAGGACTATCTGCGAGTGATAGTTGCCTATGACGAGAACCATGTTATACCGAATCTTGTTCATCTTGTCTGCGAAGGAACGAAGCTTGAGACTAGCAACTTCCCAGCGGAATGGCGTATCGAACGACTTAGTTACAGTCAACTCGACGAGATACCAGTTCGTTTAGCGTCTCCCCTGATTGCTGCACGCTCTTCGCCTCTCGTGGAAGCTCCCCTCGCCGACGATAACCAGGCTGTACCGAATATTGCAGGTACGGACGAGGGAGAATCCGCGGCCTGCTTAATACAACGCGTTTACCGTCAGCATTACCGCAAACAGAAGCAGCAGCTGAAGAGGTCCACGCTCGAGGCGGAGAGATCTGCTATATTTGCTGCATGTCTGAAACACGCTCAAGCCTCAGCCTTTCCCCGAGGATTTTATCGTCTCCTATACCTAGGACCTTTACCCCACTTGCTTCTGGCACTGAAGAAGGGAATATCCATTGCTACATCTGTCAAAGCTAAAATCAAGATTCCTGGAGTCTTACTGAGAGAAGGTTATGAACGGCTGCAAGAACTGGGACGCCAGAGGAGTGAAATATCGTAAGTCTTGATATTCTGCTCCCGCGAAGTTTCTCACTTGCTTGGAGGTCGACTCTTAAACAGGGGCAAGAACTGCTAAAGACATTGAGTCCTGACTCCCAGTTTCACAAGAACCGCGACATCAGCGCCCTGAAGGATGCGGTGCTGCAAGTTAAAGAGTTCCTCCGCAGAATCCCAGGTGGTACGAGGGGGCCCCTGGAGGAACTGAACATCGCATACAAAGCCATCGTTACTGAAAGCACGTTCCCGAACAGAAACCGTCCCTCAGGCCTCAGCGTTCAGAGTCTCTTTACTTTGGGGTATTAACGCGAAACGCGGAATGATCCCTGATCTCTGGTGTATTGAGCATTCCAATTGTACCCATACGCTACTATCCCAGTTGATCCTGCTATGCTGAAATGATAGCGAGTCTTGGACTTTACCTGTGCAGGCTGCCAAGGAACATTCGCCATGTTGTGGGATCGGTGAGAGTCAATACGCGAAACTCAAGGCCAGTATGAGGATCTGTATTTCTCCGGTCTTGCTCCCGGACGTTGCCTTCATAATAAAATTACGAGTCGGATGACGCGAACGAGCCACTCACCCGAGGAACCGATAAGCCTACTGCATCCCAACATTTCAGCTCAGACAAGGACGCCTTGTTTCTTGTCTCAACGTACAACTGTGCTTCAAACGATCAAAACACTGAAAGTCCGGTTCTCTAAAGCGAAGAAATGCGGATCGTTCCATGCGTCGATCTCATCCCGTTGAATACAACTCACACCACGTACTGTCATAGCGATGGAGACGTGGAGTGAGTAATGTCATCAGCTGAAGGAATGTGCGCCAAAACCCGTTAGCTCTAGTAAGTAGTGATGCGCATCTAAAAGCATACAGTGGCACCCACAAGAATATGCTCGTCCTTTACCATACAGCGGGAGCATGGGTGAGGAAGGAAAGGACACAGATGATCCCGGAAGGTGAGTAGAGAGCGGTCGGAATGCGCCAGGGTTAGCAGGCAGTACTAGAACAGCCTGAGTGGAACAGACTTTAAGATTCTCTTCGTCAAAAAAGCACAGGTACCAATCCACTGTTGGTGCGGAATCTCAAGAATTGGGCATTTGAGCAGGAAATGTTATGTCAACCTATATTTGTAACGGCAGATAAGTTTACCCACCCCAACTCTTCAATCCGAAGGACGTCTTTGCCTTATCATTCCTCGTCCTCATCAAGGCCGGCAGAAATAACACTCGTCGTTGCCATCATCTTCGATATGCGTGGTCGATAGTTTCTCTTCGGCACACTGAAGAGGATCTTCCGTCATCCTCGTCCTTCTAACCCGCACCCTTTATAGTGGTATCAAAGAGTCGTTACCACCCGCTGGTCCTCGCCAGGCTTACTTGTACGTTTGGCGACCATCAAATCCATTTCAAAGGCCTCGACATACCTGGCTTTTACATCGCCCAATCTCGGTGTTTTGAAACTGGTGCTGTTGAATAGGAGCAGGAAAGCGGAGCGTGTTCCAGGGTATCTAACGCGCGCAAACAAGAATCTTTTTATGCCCAACTCGCGTCTGCATTTGCAGAGAGTAGGATGATAGCAGAAAAAGAGCATGATTTGGAACGCGCCTTGATAAGAGGTATGATCCCTTCATAATACGACAGTTGGTCATTGTCAGAATATCCCACCATGCCAGAACGACACCAACCTACTCGACGTACAACAGTTGTAAAATTCATCAAGCTGAACAACTCGACATTCCCCGGACATTCGACTCCTTGTCGAAGGTGGGGACTGCTCCGCGCTCGCCCCCCTCTACGGTGCAGATGGCACGGAACGCGCGATGAATCACGTGAGAAAAGTACACGGGAACAGCCGCGGGGTTGCTAAAGCTGCCGAGCCACGGCAAAAAGCGGTGGCTGTGATTAGGATCTGCGCTGGCCGAGTCTGGAGGGTTTGTTCTTCTCCACAATTCCAATACAAATCTGGTAGCCCGCGCTAAATTTGACTCGCACATTCATATCAGTTTGCGTTCTGGAACACCACATTGGAGGGGTAACCGGTAACCTCCGTCTACTAACCCTTGCCCAGCTAGTCTGTACCCACCATGGTACACGTCGTAGATCTTTCTATGTTCGCTGCCGAACGTGTGGCAGACCCAGTTGGGCTTGCTGACGCACTTCGTCACCTCGAGCTCTTGTTAGCAGTCTCCGACACGGACGCCGCCTTGGCACAGATTGTTCGTGAGTTACTGTCCGTCCAGAGTCTCTTTGGCTTCCTCATCTCGGGTAAGTGAATAATGCTCGCACAGAACTATGGCTCACGCAACTCACGGCCAGTCTGGCCTGGCTCGAAGAAGCTGACCGATCGTATCGTCAGTACCTTCCCGAGCGATCCAGCCCTTATACCCGAGTCTTTGGCAGGTGATCTGTTGTTTGGAATATCCCATACTTTGTTCTCGATTCCTCCCGACCTCTTATCTACGGACCTGTCCAGAAACATTGGCGAGTCTAGGCAATACGTGGACAATGTTTTGCCTATCCTGGCCATGTTATGCCGCGCAGATTTCACCAAAGAAAGTTCTGCTGTAGACAGCGATTTCGAGTTAGTCGATGAAGACATACCCTTCTTCAAGCAGAGAGTGAAGAGGCAACGACGGAAGGTTAAACGAGAAGCTCCGCCTGTCAATCCTGCCCCGTTTCACAAACTTGGGGTACCTGTACCCGCTACGAATGAAGAAGCCCAAAGGATGGCCAAGGAGTTTGCGGCCGAATTAAAATCGGTCTTATTCGTACGCAGCCTTCTAAGCCCTCGCGACTCGGTTGACTTTCGCCTACAGTTTTATCTGACCGCGCTCTCAAGCCCCGAACTTGCAACACCTCTCAAGAATGCGTATATTCCTTTATCCGATCACACTACCAATGAACGTCCTCAGATAGTAGTGGATCCAGCCACTGCTGTTGTCGACACTCGGTCTTCAGCATACCCTACGGTCCAACCAATGAAGGCTGCTCTATACTTCGATAATGCTGATGGTTTTGGAGAGTGGAAAGTTCTAATAGGGACGAATGCGACGAAAAAATTGAGAGAGTTCCGTCGAAACGACGGAAAGAAGTTCAGGATTGTAGTCAAGAAGATCAAGTACGTGCTCTGCTGCTTTCTTCGGTACTTGTGTAGTGACACCGGCGCAGGGAACTCTCAAATGGCCAGTTTTCAGACGACAACCAGAAGAGATTAGATGGATCTCGCTCAGGCGTGCCTATCTTCGAGGCGAAGATGCAACGGGATCTGCGGCTTGTGGTATGAATTTCGTTTTGTGTGTCGATCGAAACCATTAAGGTTTCACGAAGTATCAAATCGACTGTATTCCCGATCATGATGGCGAGGTAAGGTGAATTACCTACTTCACTGACCCTAGCACTCAAATCACTTCAGATCGAACGACAAGGTAGTCCATAGGCGTCGGTTCATGTACACATGCTTATTGGGTACGCGTGAAGTCATCAAGATTTATGAGATATGCACGCACACTCAGCTTAATCGCATTTGGGATGCAATGAACCACCACTTGTCCGGCAAAGGCAAAGAGTATATACAACGGTAAGTCGGCATTCTTCATTCCCACAAAATGAAGACGGCAGAGTTCGTTCATTCTACCTTTGCAGGTGCACGTTCAGGAACCCGCCCGTTCATCCCGGAGATAAGGTATACTTGCCTGCTGTGTTCCCACCAGAGGTGCCCGACGTGGTCGTCAAGCCCTCGTCGCTGGCCCTCGGTGACCAAGAAATGGACCAAGTATGTCTATTTATATCAGTTTCTTACTGCCTTCTTCCGTAAGAGTTACTAATGTTGCTACAGCTGCACTCCCTCCTCGTGTACGTCTTGATATGCATGACTTGTCCAGAGTTCATTGACACCATGGTAGCCTCGACAAATACATCACCTTCTCCCAGGTAATCTCGAATTCATTCTCCTCGTTTTTGTCATTACTCATATGCGTTGCACAGGCACTGATCAATGGTTCGAGATATGTTCCTTTTCCTGACCATCTAACCAAAATGACAATGTTGCTGCAGGTTTAGTCGCGAGGAAGGATGTTCAGCATGTATTTGAACTCACGTTGGTACACCCTCTCTGGTCACTCTACCTGCCTCAATGCCTTTGCAGCCCGCACGAGCGCAAAATTGTCGACTGCACTACATCGTGCTATGTGCTGGGTCGAAGTGGGACCGGGTAACTCTAACGTTGTGACCGAGATTGATAGGACGCTCATCGTTTGAAGGAAAACGACGACTATGCTGTTCAAGATGCTTGGAATTCAAAGGGCATGGCAACTTCAATCTGCAGGCTCCGGAATGCCCCGGCCAAGGCAAATATTCGTTACGAAGTCTCCGGTCCTCGCAGACAAAGTAGAGGAGTATTTCGTGAAACTCATGGAGTCGCTCTCTCTCGCGGTATGCACGCTGGAGGAACTGGCAAAGTTGCCGTCAAGAAACACGGACCGGGGACTGGTTGACACTGACGATGTCCCGGACTCGCAGAGTGGTATTCCGCAAAGATACAGTGAACTCGAGGACCACCACTTCCCTTTATTCTTAACGTTCGATCGAGTACGTAGCGTTGATCATATGTGTGGAGCTCATCACTCACAGTCAATTTTGTAGCTGGCGAGGATGATCGCAGCGGATATGTTGGACGCAGATCATCCGGAGGCTAAACGCGTAGCGAAACTATTCATTCCGTCGCAAGACTCGGAGCTTGACTCCTTTGTTACCTATGAAACTTTTGCCAACACGTACTGGCCCCGCTTCCCTCAACCGCTTACGAAGGGTCTAGGTAAGGTGGTTGGTTTCCGTGTGTACTCTCTAACTGACCTACCGTTCAGATCCATGGCTTGTGTTTGGGGAGATTATGGGTGCGTCCATCAATATGGTGATGTTGTCCACGTATAATGTATGATAGGCATCATCAAGGGTTCAGAAAAGTCGCTTGAATTTGATGATGGGACACTGGATAAGAAAACTTACTGTAGTCTCCCGTCACGTTCAAACCCGACGTTCTCTGGTCAACGAGAACTTGTCTATACTCTTTTCGAAGCCTACTCGAGGCTGAAGCGTCAGCGCCAACATCACGATGTTGCAGACCGGTATGCTAATATTGTCCGGGAAGCATATATTGTGATTTTGATCGATCTCTCACAAGAACTCATGCGGTTCTCAAGATTTTGCTGGGTGGCACATCGTTCAAAGGGCGCCAAATAGATTACCTGTTTGTTCATCTCTCGTATTCATTAACATGTCGCTGATGAGGATTGGGCTGCAGCTATGTTGACGAAGCACAGGACAACTTACTCATAGACGCTTTGCGTATGTTTTTCATGTCTAATAACCAGCGACTACGATTGAGATTTGCAGTTTTGAGGCTTATATGCAGCAACCCGGAAGGCCTGTTCTGGGCAGGCGATACTGCTCAGACTATCTCTGCTGGCAGCTCGTTTAGGTTTGACGACCTGAAGGCATTTTTATACCGTATCGAGGTCGGTGCCATTAATTGTACAGCATCCAGAAACTGCACGACATTCAGGTGGATCACGCTTCACACGTCGTGAGAGAGCGGACTGTTGTCCAACCGCAATCGTTCCAGCTTGCCATAAACTACCGGTCCCATGGCGGCATAGTCAACTGCGCGCATTCGGTGATCGAGTTGATCTCCCATTTCTGGCCGAATAGTATCGATTATCTACAGCCCGAACATGGCATCGTCGACGGTCTGAAACCCGTCTTCTTCATGGGATGGGATAAAGATACTGTTCGTTATGAGCAATTCCTCTTCGGTGCTTCGTATGTAATCTGTTTTGCGCCTCACTTTAATATTCCTTACCGATGTTGATCCATTACAGCGGTAGTCACATAGAGTTCGGCGCACAACAGTGTCAGTCGATACCTTTTACCATCGTTCCCTATTTCTTAAATGAAATTTTTAGGCATCCTTGTACGCGATGAGACGGCCAAGGAGAAACTTCGAGAGCAAGTGGGCGATATCGGAGTTATCATGTGAGGACGATTTACTATTTGATGTCTGAACTTTAATGATGGCCGCCTGCTGCAGGACACTTTATGAGAGCAAAGGTTTAGAGTTCAATGACGTGAGCGCCCATTCACTATCAATTCTTCTGTAGCATCCAACAGTGTTTCTCTGCATTCGCAGGTCCTTTTATACAACTTTTTCGAGGACTCGAACATGGATTTATCACGCTGGCGTGTGGTGCTAGCCGCCATTGATGGGGTCAGTGAAAGCCATAATCCAAGCCAACTGCAAGCGCCCTGTTTCGAGAGGGACGAAAGTCGATATGCAGGGGTATGTAGCGAGGTGTGTGAGCAAGATTGCTTCTGTTTGACCATTCCGTTGGCCAACGCTCTGTTCAAGCTGAAGCTTCTATACGTGGGAATTACAAGGGCGCGCAAGAACATGTGGATCGTCGATAAGTCCGACAAAGCTGAGCCTATGAGAGTACGGAGCTCATCCCGAGTATCTCATCAAAATGAAAAGCTGACACATTGTAACAGATATTCTGGGCATCTCGCTCTCTAGTCCAGATTTGCACACCCGAGACTGATGTCCCACGTCTTGCAGTCTCTTCGACCCCTGAAGAATGGGCAGAATCAGGTCGCTCGCTATTCCATCACAAACGATACACCCAAGCGATGCATTGTTTCGGGCGTGCCAACATGCCACGCGAAGTGAGGATTGCGGAGGCGTATCATTTCCGAGAGCTTGCTCGCGCAACTGTTGGGATTGTTCTTCTCAGTGAACAAAGGCGGGCGTTTGCAAAAGCTGCAGATGCATTTGTCACCTGTGGCAGCGAGGCATCTGGTAGGGATAAACTGCAGTACTACCGTACAGCTGCGGAGTGTTACATTCGCGCGGCCGACGACCGTAAAGCGGGGGATGCATACCTGAATGCTGAGGAATATGAACTAGCAGCCAAGCGCTACCGCAAGGCCGGAAAATTTGACAAGACAGTCAATGTGCTCAAATCCCACTCGGAAAAGATGTCCCGTGATTGCGCAGACGAGTTGCTTACGGTGTGTCGGTTGTACTACTGTAGCAAGGACGATGAAAAGTGAGTAGTCTTGTCAAATTGGATGACGACTTAAACATTTTTAGACGACCATCGTCTCTTTTTTCCTCATTCGAGGAAGAGCTGGAATTCCTCGAAACATATGGGCTGGACGTTGCGCTTGTGGTTCTATACGAGTCCCACGGAAAATATGTCGAAGCTGCAGAATTGCATCTGAGTGAAGACAAACCTCTGGACGCGATCAGGGTTTTTCTCAAGGACAAAACCAACCAGCATGCTGTGAAACGCGCAGCAGACATCCTACTAGAATGTCTTTGGAAGCATTGCTCATTCAAAGTGGCGCCGAAGGCATTCCAAAACGAGATACCAAAGACCCTGATAACGTTAAGTCATCAGTTGCCCATGGACCTCCTGTCGCTTGAAGTGCGTAACGAAGTAAGTGTCACTTCCTCACTTGGAGTCTGCGACTGATTTCCACCCCCATAGATCATGATGTTCCAAACCGTAGCTGCGGAAGAACTCGACCGTTCGGTGCTGGAAGCGTTGGCGCAGTTCTTCATGGAGCAGAAAGACAATGCGGCTACTCTTTGGTGCCTCAATCACGTTTTTTCACGTCTTCCTCAACTTGTTTCTGCAACACTGGAGGAGTTTGCGCTTTTCCTGCGGAAATTCTACACGTACTCTCACTTGCTCTACACCGTTGCATCTCAGAATGATCCTGTGGGAGGACGTGGCATCAGAAAGTTATTTGGCATAACTCAGCTTTCGGACGATCAATACATTGTACAAACGGGATCCTTCGTTCTGCCGATTTCGAACGCGGAGTCCACCAATGAGGATGAACGAACAAACACATCGCCGTATACCCACGCAGAGATCACTAATGCCTTGAAAGATCGCGTACGCTCTTACCTTCGCTCCCAAGTCAAAGCCGAAACTGCACTTTGCAATAGTGCAAAGGTCTTTTCTCAGTGCCTCCTTTACTCTATCAATGGTTCCTGCAGTTATGCGAAATGCGAGCAACAGCATGTCCCACTGTCCTCCCTGGATTCCGCACAATACAACGCCCGGGTTGGCATCCATCTGCAACAGATGCGTATACTGCAGCTCGTATATTCTGCATTTCCGGAGATGCGAGGGTGGAATTCGTAAGTAGTATCGCGTTTATCGCATGTTCGTGCACTGATTGTCCGCGTGATATAGTATAAAAGGAGAGATCGCTGACTGGATAGCCCACCTATACGAGGCCTTTTTCCCGCCTTTCCGTGCGCAAGGGTCTCTTGCGGATCTCAACTGGGCAAGTATCCAGGGAGCTCACGACGGTATCCAGGTGATGAGAAATTGGGTTCGCGGCGCGATTTATTCCTTGGAACCTCGATATTCTGCCAACTTCCTTACCGACATACTAAGGCTGATCAAGCTCAGCTCAACATTCGGTGAAAGCGATGCTTTGCAGAACGCCAACTGTGTGTTGCGCTACCGCCCCAGGTTCCTGTTCCGCCATCCAGGTCGTTACATCGTGGAAGACATGATTGAGTCCATTCAATCTTCCATAGGAACAAGCATTTCTGCCGGCATCCTTGGGCTTCGGTAAGTTTTCCGTTCTTTTCAAGTTTACACTTTATGACCCCGCCGTAGCCACGTTATACGCAATAACCTTCAAGTGAACTTGTCTGTTCTATGCGACTGCATAGAGGAAGTGTTCGGCGTTTATGTGATAACACTCCGTCTCAAAAACAATCCTGGCGTGGACTCGTTGCATGACGTCGTTCTTCCCCGTAGCTGGTTAATTGGGAATAACAAATTCGATGCGCATAAGGATGTGAAGCTCGTTGACCACTTACTGGAAGATATACAACACCTCTTGGAAAAGCTACGGTCTGACAGTACAGAAGGTTGTTTTTGCATCTTTGGAATAGTTGGACGTTCTGACGTATGATGCAGGGAATCTTTGGCTGATGCACACAAACGTTACACCCGTTCACCGAAATATATTCATTGCGCGGATGTGAGTACTACAATGATTATCCTGCTGCTACGTATGCCTAACAATGCCCTAGCTGTAGAACGTTGTGTCTTGGTGGGTAGTATTTCACAAGCCTGAACTTCGCTGACTCTCCTCAGCTTCTTACAATTGTCCCCCTCATTGGGTCGGCCTGAAAGCTAGGATTTCCCAGATGATTACTCACTTGAAATCGAATGATCCCGCTCGGTTGACGCCAAGTATCTACCGGAAGTACGTATCTTCACGATTTCCCATAATCGACTAGACGACGTACCTACTGTTCTAGATATACGGAAGCGATGCGTGACGACTATCTACGAGTGGTAGTTGCTTACGACGAGAAGCATGCTATACCAAATCTTGTTCATCTTGTCTGCAAGGGAACGAGACTCGGGACTAGCCGCTCCCTCACGGGGTTGCGCATCGAGCAAGTGAATTACAATCGACTCGACGAGATACCACTACTTTTAGGGTCTCGCCTGATAACCGCACGCTCCTCTCTGCGTGTGGAGGCACCGCCATTCGTGCCTCGGTCCGGTATTTTACACCAGACAAAACTAGTTGAAGATCATACTGCCCCACCCCTCGGGAATGAACCTGACAAGCCCGTCGAGGACGAGGAAGATTCGTCTGTCGATGACGATCAGGCCGTACCAACTGTTAATGCTACAAAGGAGGAAGAGTCTGCAGCCCGCTTGATACAACAAGTCTACCGTCAGCACTGTCAGAAACAGAAGCGGCGATCGGAGAGGTCCACGCTCGAGGCGGAGAGATCCGCTATATTTGCTGCCTGTCTGAAACACGCTCAAACCTCAGCCTTTCCCCGAGGGTTTTATCGTCTCCTGTACCTGGGACCCTTACCCCACTTGCTTCTGGCACTGAAGAAGGGAATATCCATTGCTACATTCGTTAAAGCTACGACCAAAATTCCTGGATTGTTATTGAGAGAAGGCCATGAACGCCTGGAAGAATTGGGACGGCAGAGGAGTGAAATATCGTAAGTCCTATTGTTCCTTTCCCGTGAATTTTCTCACTCGCTTGGAGGTCGACTCTTAAACAAGGGCATGAACTGCTCAGGAATTTGAGTCCTGACTCCCCGTTCCACAAGAACCGTGACATCGGCGCCCTGAAGGATGTGGTGCTGCAAGTTAAAGAATTCCTTCACAGAATTCCGGGTGGTACAAGGGGAGCCCCGGAGGAATTGAATATCGCATACAAAGCCATCGTTACTGAGAAACAGGTCCCCCGGAAGGAGAAGCCGTCCCTCAATGTCGAGGATCTCGATCTGTATGAATACTGACGTGTGTATTACAATTCCTCATGAATCGAATGCATTCGGTTGGCAACTACAGGGTACCATACCTAGTCTATCCGACTCATCAGAAACGTAGCCAGAGTAAAACACAGAACATGGCACGAAACACGTCTAGGCGAGAGGCAGGAAATCGACAGCGTGGAACCTTCACCGTTGCATGAACTTCCAGGATCGGACTCGTATTCAACACATGTAGCCGAAAAAGCAGCCCTTAGAAGTCAATTACCATAATATTCATGGATTGTGAATCCTTCCATGTACTCTGCCAGATGTGTAGTGGATTCGGTCGGGCCCGCTGGCGCGCCTCGTCACTTTTAGCAGTTTCTAACTGAACGCTGAGTAACAGCGACGTCGCAGATCGTGAATATATAGTCCGCCCGCCGTCTGATATTCCTTGTGTTGTGCAAGTAACGTTCAGCGCTCAGCCTTCGTCCAGATCCTTCTCAAGTGAATGACCAGCTTAGTCGATCTCTGCAAACCTAGTCAGTCGTATCTTCAGTGCTTTTCCGAGGGAGCTAACGATTATACCAATGCCCACCGCAGGACCATTCACGTTCCGAGGGCTAATGAGCTACAAAGCACGATGCACCGTTATCGTGTCCTCTGGCTTTGTCTGAAACTACGATGTCCAGCAGCCTCAGACTGGATGCCTGGATTTTGTACCCGTAAGCTATACGTACAACATCCAGGCATCCTGTCAAAGTCCGTATGGACAGGTCTTCCCCTGTCAACTGACATGCTGTAACACGCTGTGCGATGCATTGCAGCACAAGGTAACTGTTAAAGAATGGCAGAGGTAGTAACCTAGCGAGTGAGCCAAGAACTTCCGACGTGCTTTAAAGGTAGGCTCCCGATTCATCGTCGACGTTTGTTCTTCTGTGTTCGAGTCGGGTGAAGGCGGTCGTAGCATTTCATAGAAGTGATCCAGGAAGATAAACAACTTTGAAACGACGGTGGCCCTCTTCGACCCGAGATTATTTGCTGTTGTTTGGTTCTTTCTGTGCGGCCGTCGTCCCTGGCATTAAGTGTGGCTTGGACGCCGTGCTCTCGAATTTTGTGTGAATGTTGTCGGTGGGTTTGTGGTGTATTTGTGAATGCGTAGATGACCTTTGACAGTACGGGTCGGTCTGTAGTGTCTTCTTTGCTCACCGTACTTGCTTCCTCCATCTTTGAGTTCTGTGGGGCTTCTGTGTGTTGGGGCTCAGAGGTGTTATATGCCATGAGTCTGTGGGGTTGTCTTTCTCAATTTCTCAGGATGCACGTAGGGTTTCTACTATGTAGTTTGTTATATCCCAATACCCCCGCACCCGGGCATGGTGCCCGTGGAAGAGACTCGCCATTACCACTTCAGATACGTCATTGATCGGCTTACGATCGTAGCCGACACGCACTTATTTACTCCCCCCGACCGACGGCTGTCGAGGTGGTGGCGACGGTGAAGATTGTGGAGCAGTCGGATGCTACACAGCAAGTGTAGGGGGAGGGAGGTTTGGAGGCGTTGAGCCATTTGCAACGTTAGTTGTTATTATACGCAGACTTTGTTCGCACTCCTCGATCACTCTCTGAACTTGATCAACCATGTTGCGAAGAGTTATGAGATTGATGACGCATTGAGGTGAGGTTGAGGGAAATTCCCTTTGTTGCCTCACTGTTACAATCTGATAAAGAACCTTCTAAACAAAAGATGCCTCTATAAGGTAGACAAAGACCACCTACAATGATGGCGTATTTGCGGATTATCTCCTCGTTGTTTATGATGTTCCAATACGTTGGGAGCCTATTGTCCAGGTCGTCGACCAGCTTACCGGCTCGCTCCAAGAACTGCCTATACTCAAGGCGCTGATCATCGGGTATGACCTGACGATGCATTGAATCAAGGCCTGTCGAATGTGTTAGTATCTTGGGAGAGTAATTAGTGAAAACTCGCCACGTGTCACAATGGCGTCTTTGAACTTGCTAAGAGCAGCCCTAGCCTGATCTTCCGATAAAGGTTTGTGTTCGCCAACTGGGATGGACGATAGAGAGCCGGGTATCGGTTGGGGGGTTGATTTCATGTCACGCGCAGGAGGCTCTGGCGCACCCGATGGACGGGGCATAATGTGGGTTACTACTCCATCATCGCCACTACATTATCCATACGACACGTATCTGTAGTCGGCTGTTTGCTTCCGAGCACGGACTATGCCGAGGATTTCCTGGTGTCGTCGTACTCGCTGTGCGCCGTCCATGTCTGGCGCTGCTACCGTGGTATTCCGTTTTTTTCGTGATGGGGATTGTCTGAAGACGTTTGGGGCTGGTTTCTCCACTGCGACCTATCATAGTACTTACTGGCAGTCTCGAGATACAGTAGGGCCATTCTCCGTGGGAAGAGTTTGCAACTTCGGGTCACTTCTCACTGACATCCTTGGACAAGTAACCCACCAAGACCAATTGCCAGCTCCTCTTTGTCGAGTGTAAACTAGCCCTCTGCGAAGTCGTGCATTGTTTTGAAGGTGAGGGTAGTCCAATGTCAAGAACTACCTCGCCTTCTTGGCATTTCCGTAGCAGCGGCGGTGACAGGATCTTCGCTGGCCGAGTTGGGCAAACCTGTGGCAGAGTGTTGCCCTTCTGCGCAGTCGGACAATGCTCAAATCAGGCAGACAGAAGCGCTAAATCTCTTATCAGACGATAAGTCGTGTCGTGGAATAGATATATTCCCATCTACCGTCCACCCCTTCCACAATACCCCACCATGGTGCACATCGTCAATATTTCTATGTTCTCTGCAGAGCGTGTGGCAGACCCAGTTGGACTTGCTGACGCACTTCGTCACCTCGAGCTCTTATTGGCAGTCGCCAACGCGGGCACCGCTGTGGCGCAAATCGTCCGTGAGCTGTTGTCTGTCCCAAGTCTCTTTGGCTTTCTTATGTCGGGTAAGTAAGTAGCGCTCGGACAGAGATATAGCTCACACGTTTCTGGTTAGTCTGGCCCAGCTCGAACAAACTAGTCGAGCGTATCTTCAGCGTCTTTCCTAGTGAACCGGCGCTTATACTGGAGTCTTTCGTGACCGACTTATTGTACAAGTTATCGCATACTTTGTTCTCTATTCCTCCCAGCCTCTTGTCCGCTGACCTGTCCAAAAATATTGGCCAGTTCAGGCAATACGTGGACAATGTTTTGCCTGTTCTGGCCATATTATGCTGCACAGATTTCACTAGTGAAGCTTCCCCCCAAAAAGAGCATTCCGAGCTAGTAGATGGAGATATCCCATTTCTCAAGCAGAAAGTGAAGAGACAGCGACGAAAGGTCAAACA
The DNA here is from genome assembly GCA_024613165.1 of Pisolithus albus. Classification (NCBI taxonomy): domain Eukaryota; kingdom Fungi; phylum Basidiomycota; class Agaricomycetes; order Boletales; family Pisolithaceae; genus Pisolithus; species Pisolithus albus. The sequence goes on from JANFAB010000059.1 coordinate 127,190, forward strand.
AGGAACCACGGTTGCTAACTCTGCCCTGTTCTTCAAGCTTGAAGTTCCTATGCCTGCTACGAATGAAGAAGCCAGGCAAATGGCCAACGAGATCACAGGAAAGTTAAAATCGGTTTTACAGGTTCGCGAACTCCAACACCGTCACAACTCGGGTTTGACCATTGTCATCAGTTTTATCTGGATGTTCTCTCCAATCCTGAACTCGCAACGCTACTCAAGCACGCATACATCACTTCACCTGATCACAATACCAGTGAACGTCCTCGGATTGTAGTGGAAACATCCGCTTCCGTCGTTGACACTCGGCCTTCAGCATATCCAACGGTTCAGCCAATGAAGGCCGCTCTGTACTTCGAGAATGCTGACGGCTTCGGAGAATGGAGAATTCTGATTGGAACAAATGCGACGAAGAAATTGAGAGAATTCCGCAGAAACGACGCAAAGAAGTTCAAAATAGTAGTCAAGAAGATCAAGTATGTTTTCTTCCACTTTCTTCAATGGTTGTGTGATGACACTGGCGTAGGGAACTTTCCAATGGCCAGTTTTCAGATGATAACCAGAAGCGGTTAGATGGAGCTCGTTCAGGCGTGCCTGTCTTTGAGGCAAAGATGCAACGAGACTTGAGGCTTGTGGTATGGGCTCCCATGCTGTGTTTCGAACAGAGCTATTAATGTAACGTGACGCGTGAAGTATCAAGTCGACTGTGTTCCTGACCATGACGGTGACGTGAGTGAATCACATCGTATGTCACCCTACCTCTTACACTCCATTGCTTTCAGATCGAGCGACAAGGTAGTTCCTACCATGGCAGACCTGCGCCACGTACTGATTAGGTACAACTGAAGTCATAAAGATATATGAGATATGCACCCACACTCAACTCAATCGGATTTGGGATGCGATGAATCATCACTTGTCTGGCAAAGGCAGAGAGTATATACAACGGTAACTCAGCTCTAATACTGACAGATTGAAGCTTACAGGATTTGCTCATCCCCCCATTCCAGGTGCACGTTCAGGAACCCACCTATCCATCCCGGAGACAAGGTATATCTGCCTGCTGTATTCCCGCCGGAGGTGCACGACGCGATCGCCAAGCCCCAACCGCTGGTCCTTGGTAATCAGGAAATGGACCAAGTACGTCCTTTATCCTACTGCCTTCTTTCATCACAGTTACTGATGCTGTTGCAGCTTCACTCCCTCCTTGTGTACGTCCTGATGCATTTGACTTCCCTGTAACCCATTGACACCACCGTAGTCTTGACAAATATATTACCTTCTCCCAGGTGTGCCCGAGTTTACCCGCTTCGTCGTTATTCATGTTCTTATGTGTTGTGTAGGCCCTGATCAACGGTTCGAGATTACTGTCCTTTGTGATGATCAAACCAACCAGATAACGTTGCTGTAGGTTTAATTGCGATGAAGGACGTCCAGCACGTTTTTGAACTCACGTGAGGGCTTTTTTTTTTTCTGGCCACTTGACTTACCTCACTTACCTCAATGGCTTTGTAGCCCACAGGAGCGTAAGATTGTCGAATGCACCTCGTCATGCTATGTTCTGGGCCGAAGTGGCACGGGGTGAGTCTACCATGTGATGGGAATCAATGGCACGCTCATTGCTGGAAGAAAAACGACGACGATGTTATTTAAGATGCTTGGAATTCAGCGGGCGTGGCAGCTTCAATCTGAGGGCTCCGGCATGCCCCGGCCCAGGCAGATATTCGTCACGAAGTCTCACGTGCTCGCGACCAAAGTGGAGGAGTACTTCGTGAAACTCCTCGAGTCTCTCTCACTGGCAGGATGTACGTTGGAAGAGCTTGCAAGGTTGAAATCAAGAAACGTGGACCGAGGTTTGGTTGATAACGACGATTTTTTGGATGCTCGAAGTGGTGTTCCGCCGAGATACAGTGAACTTGAGGATCACCACTTCCCGCTATTCTTAACATTTGATCGGGTATGTAGTGTTGGCCACACGCATCGAGTTCGTCGCTCATGAACTTTCAGCTGGCAAGGATGATCGCAGCGGATATCTTGGACTCGGATTGTCCGGAGGCCGGACGTGCAGCAAAACTATTTGTGCAGTCACAAGACCCGGAGGATCTTGATTCCTTTGTTACCTATGATGTTTTTCTCCACAGGTATTGGCCCCGCTTGGCTCATCTTACGAAGTGTTTGGGTCAGGTCGTTGGTTTGCACGATATTCCTTGTGACTAACAAGGCATACAGATCCATGGCCAGTCTTTGGGGAGATTATGGGTATGTCCACCATTCTGGACGATGTCACCCGAATGCTAATGTGTAAACAGGCATTATCAAAGGCTCAGAAAGGTCACTCGAATTTGACGACGGAACTCTGGATAAGAACACCTATTGTGATCTCTCTTCACGCACAAACCCGACGTTTTCCGACGAGAGAGAAAGTGTCTATGCCCTATTTGAAGCCTACTCCAAGTTGAAGTGTCAGAACCAACATCATGATATTGCGGACCGGTTTGTCAATGTTTTCGAGGAGTGAAGCATGATTATGATTGCTCTGTCATAAGGACTCACGCGGTCCTCAAGGCTCTGCTCAGCGGTACGTCGCTGAAAGGGCCGCAAGTCGATTTTCTGTTCGTGCACCTCCCCTGTCAGCAAACAGGCTACTGACAGAGGTCGGATCTGCAGCTACGTGGACGAAGCACAAGACAACCTGCTCATAGATGCCCTTCGTACGTGCTTTATGCATGGCGACCGGAAACTATGGTTGAAATGACTGTAGTTTTGAGGCTTATATGCAGCAACCCCGAAGGCCTATTTTGGGCAGGCGACACGGCTCAGACCATTTCCGCAGGGAGCTCTTTCAGGTTCGACGATCTCAAGGCGTTTCTATACCGTATTGAGGTAGGTAATTTCCATCCTACGACATCTACCAACTACACGCTATTCAGGTGGATCAAGCCGCACACCTTCTGAGAGGACGAGCCGTCTCCCCGCCAGCGTCATTCCAGCTTGCTATAAACTATCGGTCCCATGGCGGAATAGTCAACTGCGCGCATTCGGTGATCGAATTGATCTCTCACTTCTGGCCGAATAGTATCGATTCCCTCCTGCCTGAACATGGTGTTGTTGACGGCCTGAAGCCGGTTTTTTTCACTGGTTGGGATAAGGATACTGTTCGTTATGAACAATTTCTTTTTGGTACATCGTATGTAGTCCATTTTGTGCCTCGATTCCCCACTGACATCGTCTCTCCACAGTGGCAGTCACATTGAGTTCGGCGCACAACAGTGTCAGTCGGTATTTTTTTTCAATCATCATTCGCCATTTTTCATGCGAAGTCTTCAGGCATTCTTGTGCGGGATGAGAAGGCTAGGGAAAGACTCCAAGAGCAAGTGGGTGATATTGGACTTATCATGTGAGGACCGTTATCCATACGATTTCTGAGCCCTACTGATGGCTGATTGTGGCAGGACACTTTACGAGAGCAAAGGTTTAGAGTTCAACGACGTGGGTACACACTCGGTTTGTCTTTGTCGCATTAAACAGCGATTTCGCAGGTGCTTCTATACAACTTCTTTGAGGATTCAACTGTTGATCTATCGCGCTGGCGTTTGGTGCTGGCCGCGGTCGACGGTGCAGTGGAGGGTTACAAGCCGTGCCAGCTACATGCGCCTAGTTTCGAGAGGGATGAAAGCCGGTATGTGGGATTGTGTAGGGAGGTACGTAAACAAAACCAGTCTTGTTTGTCTATTCCGTCCATTAACCTCAAGCCTCGTCTAAGCTGAAACTCCTATATGTGGGGATTACAAGAGCCCGTAAAAACATGTGGATTGTCGATAAGTCAGACAAAGGCGAGCCTATGAAGGTAAAGAATTACCTCCCAATGGTTCATCCAAAACGATGAATGTGGTTATGACAGATATTCTGGACATCTCGCTCTCAAATCCAAGTTTGCACACCCGAAACCGATGTCCCCCATCTCGCAGTCTCGTCTACCAGTCAAGAATGGGCAGAATCTGGTCGCTCTTTGTTCCAGCATAAGCGATACACTCAAGCGATGCATTGCTTCGGGCGTGCTAACATGCCCCATGAAGTGAAGATTGCCGAGGCGTACCATCTTCGGGAGCTCGCTCGCGCAAAAATTGGGATTGCTCTACCAAGTGAGCAGTATCGAGCGTTCGCCAAAGCTGCAGACGCCTTTGTCAACTGTGGCAATGAGACGCCGGGTGAGGAGAAGCTGCAGTACTACCATACGGCTGCCGAGTGTTACGTTCGTGCGGCCGACGATCGTAAGGCGGCAGACGCATATCTGAGTGCTGAGGAATATGAACTAGCGGCCAAGCGTTTCCGCAAGGCCGGCGTATTTGATAAAACACTCGAAGTCCTCCAATGCCATTCGAGAAAGATGTCCCCTAACTGTGCAGAGGACTTGCTCACTGTGTGTCGGCTGTACTACTGCAGCAAAGATGACGAAAAGTAGGTGGTTTGCTTGTCGTCTTAGAGGCGGGCTCATCATTTTTAGGCCACCGTCAGCTCTCTTCTCCTCCTTCGAGGAAGAGCTTGAATTCCTTGAGACTTATGGTCTGGATGCTGCGCTTGTGGTCCTCTACGAATCCCACGGAAAATATGTTGAAGCTGCGGAGCTGCATTTGACTGAAGATAAACCATTGCATGCGATCAGGGTGCTTCTTAAGGATAAAACCAACCAGCATGCTATGTGGCGCGCAACAGACATATTACTGGAATGTCTTTGGAAACATTGTTCATTCGGAGTGGAGCCAAAGGAGTTTCATTCCGGGATACCAATGACCTTGATCTCGTTAAGTCATCAATTGCCCTTGAATTCTTTGTCGCTTCGAGCCCGCAACGAAGTAAGCATTCTTACTGGCCTGTGGCCTCCGACTGAGCTTCAACCACGTAGATTACGATGTTCCAGGCCGTGTCTGCAGAAGAACTTGACCGTATAGCGCTAGAAACGTTGGCAGATTCCTTCATCGAGCGGAAGGAGAAGGCGGCCGCCCTTTGGTGTTTCTACCATGTTTATTCGTGTTTACCTGAACTTCGTTCCGCAACACTCGACGATGTTGCACGCTTCCTCGGAAAATTCTACGTTTACTCTCATTTGCTCTACATCGTTGCGTCTCACTACGATCCAGTGGGAGAGTACGACATCAGAAGGTTATTTGGTATAACCCTACTTTCAAACGACCGATACGTAGTACAACCAGGCTCCTTCATTCTGACGACCCTCAGCGCCGAGTCTACTAGCAACGACGCGCAAACGAATGTGCCATACACGCACGCACGCATTACTGATGCCTTGAAAGAACGCGTCTGTTCCTACCTTTGCACCCGAGTCTATGACGAAGTCCGGCTCTGTTACAATCCACGATTCTTCTCTCACTGCCTTCCCTATGTCAGCAATGGTTCCTGCAACTATGCCGTGTGTACGCAACAGCACATCCCACCCTCCTCTATGGATACTGTACAGTACAATGTACAGATCGGCATTCATTTGCAGCAGATGCGAATATTGCAGCTCGTATATTCTGCGTTCCCTGGGATGCGAAGACTGTATTTGTAAGTGATAATGCGCTTATATCATGCTCATGTACTGATCTTCCTGTAATACATATAGTGTAAAAGCCGAGATTGCCAACTGGATAACCCACCTATACGAGGCACTCTTCCCACCATTCTGGGCGCAAGGGTCTCTTGCGGATCTTAATTGGAGAAGCATCCAGGGAGCTCAGGACGGTATCCGGGTGTTGAGAAGTTGGATCCGCGGCGCGATTTTTTCCCTGAACCCTCTCATATCCACCGACTCCGTCACTAACATACTACGACTGATCAGGCTTGGCTCAATGTTTGGTGAAAGTGATGCTCTGCGGAATGCTCATTTTGTGCGGCGGTACCGCCCCGAGACATTGTTCCGCCATCCAGAGCGTTACATCGTGGAAGACTTAATTGACTCCATCGACTCCTCTGCAGAGACGAGCATTTCTGCAGGCACCCTTGGACTTCGGTAAGGGTCCCACCCCTTTCCTCGCCGTACTTCCTGAATGCTGGGCCGAATTGTAGGCACATTATTCGTAAAAACCTTCCAGTGAACCTGTCAGTACTATGCGACCTCATGGAGGAAACGCTTAGCGCCTACGTGATAACGTTCCTGCTCAAAAATAACCCGAATGCAGACTCGCTGCATGACGTTGTTCTGCCTCGTAGCTGGTTAATGGGGAACAAACTTGATCCTCGTAAAGATGTCAGCCTCATCTATCACTTCCTAGACGACGTCCAGTATCTCCTCGAGCAGCTAAAATCAGACCATGCACCAGGTTATTCGTACACTATCTGAATTCTAAGGCATCCTAACGTTTAGCGCAGAGATTTTTTCGCTGATGTACCGAATTCTTACGCCCGTTCACCGAAATATCTTCATTGCACGGATGTAAGTAGTATAGAGATTAATATGCTGTTTGAAACTAACATAACCCTAGCTGTAGAATGTTGTGTCTTGGTGAGTAGTTTGCGAAGAGATTGAACTCCACTGACTCCTCTCAGCTTCTTACAACTGTGCCCCTTACTCGGTTCGCTTGGAAGCCAGGATTTTGGACATGATTACCCGCTTGAAGTCAAATGATCCTAATCGGTTGGCACCAAGGATCTATCGGAGGTACGTATCTTTACGATTTCCCGCCCAATTGATGACGTACCTACTGTTGTAGATATACAACAGCAACAAGTGATAATTATCTACGAGTGATAGTTGCCTACGATGAGAAGCATGCTGTACCGAACCTCGTGCATCTCGTCTGCAAGGGAACGAGACTTAGGACTAGCCTATTCCCCACGGAGTGGCATATCGAGCAACTTAACTACAATCGACTCGGCGAGATACCAGCGCTTTTGGTGTCCCTGGGAGTTGCTGTACGCTCCTCAGTACGCTTGGAAGCAGTACCTTCCATGCCCCAGGCGAAACCGGAACAACCCGGTCCATCCGTCCGTACTGAACCTGCTAAGGCCCGTGAGCTGGCTGTAGAAATGAAAGATCTCCCCGACGATGACCAGGCGGCCACGAATGTTGCTGCTATGGAGGAAGAAGAGTCTGCAGCCGACGTACAACGTGACCAAGAAGATCAGGTCGATCTGTCCCTCGAAGATGAACCCGAGAAGGCCTATGAGCCTGCTGAAGATACGGAAGATTCTTCCCACGACGACGATCTGGCAGTGCCTGCTGTTGTTGCTGCGGACGAGGAAGTGTCCGCAGCCCGCTTGATACAACGTGTTTACCGTCATCACCGTCAGAAACAGAAGTGGCGGCTGAAGAAGACCACTCTTGAGAAAGAAAGATCTACCCTTTTTGCCGCCTGCCTAAAACATGCTCAGGCTTCCGACTTCGCGCCAGGGTTTTACCGCCTGCTATACCTTGGACCCTTGCCCCACTTGCATTTGGCCCTGAAGAAGGGAATCGACATTTCCACATCACTTCTAAAGGTGACGAAAATTCCTCAATTGTTACTGCAAGAGGGCCATGAATGCCTGGAAGAAATGGGGCGTAAAAGGAGTGAAATATCGTAAGCCTTGGTACTCTGCGCGCGCAAGTTGTCTAACTTTTTTCGGAGATCTATTCTTAAACAAGGGCGTGAACTGTGGAAGAGGCTGAGTCCTGACTCTGACTTTCATAAGAACCGCGACATCGGTGGTCTGAAAGATGCGGTTCTGCAAGTTAAGGAATTTCTTCAACGAGTCCCAGGTGGTGCAAGAGGAGCCCCGGAAGAACTGGATATCGCATATAAAGCCATCGTTGCTGAGAAACAGGTTCGTCGGGAGGAAAAGCCGCCGCTCAATGTTAAGGATCTAGATCTCGGTCCGTACGGATACTGACTTCTGTAAATGAATCGATCCCCAATGCATAGCATGTTTAATTTTTTTTATAGACTACTGTTCCTACTTTACCAGACTGTATTGATCATATAACGAATCTCAGAATGCGCCTTAATGATCGGCTTCAGTTAGGTCGACCCCAATGGATCCCGTGACGCGGGTATGTAGTTAGGGGACTTACAGCCACGACGGCAGGGATAAGACAATTCTCAAGCCACTGCTGGAATTTCCAAACAATAAGATTTAATTGCGTTTCGAAGTAGTGAAAAAGGCGTCTCCCATACGATACGATACAAAAGCCGTGTTAAATGGTTGAGGCCAGGCACAAAAGCGCCAATGGTAGTTGAAAGGGGAGGAAACCGGATCAAACAAAAGAAAAGTCAAAACCGTAACCTGAAACGCGTAACCGATCAACATTCCAATGTCGGACCGAAAGCCTACGGAACCACTTGTGGTTTTCTCAGTAGCGAAGGAACGTAGCGTACAGAGAATGTAATCTTCGCGTGAGAAAAAGTTAGCCTGGCACCTCTTTTCCTCGAACCGCTCTCTAGCGCCTCAAGGCTCAGCTGAGCCGCTCGCCCGTTTCTCGTCTTTCTTTGCACCCACCCGCCGCTCCCTCTCACAGGCCGGCCAAACTAGCCAGCACCCACCAGTTTGTCCGACGCCCCGAGCTCGACGTGCACTCGAAGCTGACCTGTTCGGTGCCCAGCCCACCCTCACAGCTCAGCTCGACCCCCTCGGGCCTGGCTTCGGGCCGGAAAACCTACCGGTTTTCACCCAAACCCCCCAGTCTCCTCACCAAGCTATCCCTTGTCCACTAGTACCTTCTTCGTACCTCACTCCAGCTAACGGTACGAACGCGTAGATATGATTCGGCTCAAAGGCAGTAGGCCGTTGCGAAGATGCTTACAGCAAAAGTTTCCTGACAGCTCTGGCATTTCCCATGTCTGTTTGCAATGTACTATACAGTACGTATGGGGATTCTTTACTTAGTACCGGGTACTGCGTAATTTCTGAGAGAGACAACCTTCATTATTACAGGTTGAGTAAAGTAACATATGGAAACACGGCACCAGGGGAACAGGAAAGTCATAGCACTCAATGAAAGCTGATTTTCACTGCTGTACGAACTTTTGATATTGAAGATCAGCCTCGTCGCTCAAGCAGTTTACAAAAGAAAAAGCTTACCGCTTCAGCAACGGAGTCGGGCACCAGAGATATCGCCCCAACTTCTTCTGCCTCCGACGAACTGATAAGACTTATACTGCGCCCTAGCTTCTTCACCTCAGACCAGAATGCCTTGTTTCCTGTCTCTGAGGAGCAGTCGCTCTTCAGACCCTTCAAAATACTGCAGAATTACCGCACTCAGGCGTGTAAGATTTACAAAAGCAGACAAAGGTCACTTACTCATTCCACGCATCGATCTCATCTTCCTAAATGGCCCTCGTATCAGATTTCTCCTTGCGACTTGTAAATCGTAGCGACTCACCTTCAGACAAGTCGCCCTCAAAGCACGGAGGCACTCTAACATCTCATCTTTCCTCCTCCCTGCGAATGGTCGCCCCACAATCTCCCTGATGACCGTACCCATATCCTCCACGGCCTTCGTAACCACGTCTCCGCGTGAGAGATTCACACGGAAATCCTTCAACGGAAAGGTGCTGCCGATAATGCGTCCTGGAGCACGTTGTGGGTCCAGCTCGGGTTCTGGCGACGCAGTCGGCGTCGGCAGACTAGGACCAGCCTTAGAAAACGCCTTCGGCAGCGGCAACCTTTCGTCTTCGGATTCCGTCTCCGTCTCTGAGTCCGAGGCAGCCCGCTTTTTGGGTACTTGCGATGGGCCGGCCAAGGAAGGAGTGGATATTTGGGCGTCTGGTCGCTTCCTCGCAGGTCCTTTGCGGTCTAGAAGGATCATATCCTCGTCTTCGTCTGCTGCACGGACGTGACCATCCTTTCGTGCCTTTGGCGCTTTTCTTGGAACTGTCAAACCAACATCTCAGGTGAGCTTATATATTTTCCCAATGTGAGTCCATGACGCACCTTCTTTGACCTTGAACGCTTCCTTACACGCTTCAAAAGATTGTCTCGCCCGCTTAAGCACGCGCTTCGGAGGTTCGAAGTATTTCGTGAGTTCAGGATGAGGAGGTGGCAAAGGATACGCGGCAAGATCTGGAACCACCGCAGCATGGAAGAGAGCTTGCTTGGTCCGGTGTATAGCAGGATTGTAAGAAAGTCGAGGATCGAACCATGGTTGTCGATCACTGCTATCCTGATCAGTTTTGTTCCTTTCTCAATATTTGGCCCAAACTCACCCTTTTTCATCCTTCTCACCCGCATCTGACAGGTCCATATCGTCGATAAACCTGTCCATCGCTTCGAGTTGTTCTTCATTGGGGAGGTAAGGGTGCTTGGTGATGCGTTCCCCGGTTCGGGATGTGAGAGTAGTTAGCGAAGGAAACGTGTAATGTCTAATGTCATCGGCAAAAGGCATCTGCAACGAAATTTGTCAACTCCAGCTAGGGAGCAACGAGCAACAGAAGCACACATACTTGCGCCCACAGAAGTAAGTCCACCTTTGGCCATACGATTGGTGATAATACGCCCATCTTCGGCTCTGTTCCATCACTTCTTACCATCCGAGCGATTGCAAGGACACCCCTTTCGTACATTGCCTGAACGATGGAGGAAAATGCAATTTGGTCGGGCGCCGAGGTCGGGGTGGCAAAGACATAGAAAACCTCGGAAAGTGGGTAGGAGCGATTGAACTGCATAAAGTCAGGAAAGACGCAAATGAGTGACAGTATGATCCGCGTGTGCAGCACAGAACATACGTTTTTCCTCGTGAAGAAGCCACATATCTATACCTTGCCGGGTTTCAAGTTTCGGGAATTGGCCGTCTGGACAAGGAACATATGTCGACCCGTATTTATAACCGCGGACAAGTTGCTCCTTCTCGACTTTCTCAATAGGACGATCGTCTTTTCCCTCTCGCTCTTCGTCCTCGTCAAAGTCGGCTAGGGTAACGCTCTTGTTGTCGCCATCGCCATCACTTTCGAGTTGTGCGCGATCAATGACATACTCCGTGCGTTTCTTCAGCTCCCTGAATACGACTTGTCTTTCGTCCTCCTCGTCCACACCCTTTACGGTGGTACCAAAGAAACGTTTCCACCCGCTAGCTCTCGCCAAGCTTGTACACTTGGCAACCCTGACACCCATTTCAAGGGCTTCCTCTCCCCTGGCCTCCACGTCGCCCAATCTCAGTATGTTTGACATCAGTGCGGATTTGGTTTCTTTGATGTTCGGGGACGAGAGGGAAAGGAGAGCGTGTTCCAGTGTGCCCATGAGTCCAAGGTTCTCCGGGAGTGCAGATACAAGTTGAGCATAAAAAGATTCATTTGCACGCTTTATTGGGGAGCGATAAGACTAAGGAAAGCAAGCATGTTTCTTTTTAGACGTACCTTGATAGCAGGCTTGTTCTCTTCATGATACGGCAAGTCGTCATCATCAAAATCTACCCCTCTGAGCCAGAGAGATGACGAGCATGAGGGTGAAAGTCGAGAATGGATACTGATCACCCAACTCACACGACAGTCAGAGAAACTGTCAAACTTGACATTCTCTTCACGGTTGCCTCCCAATCTTCGATTTCTAATGGAGATGCGCCATCTGTGACAATGACGATCTTTCGCGTCCAAGTACGTTTTCTCTCGAGGTAATCATCTTGTGTTTCGATTCCGACTATCAGAGCGTCGATGGCTGGGTATCTCGCCATTTTAGATGGAGAAAAAGAGGGAGAGGAGGGTTGGAGGAGAGAATGAAATTCTACTCACCGTCTCCAGCAGTCTCCGAAGGCTCCAACTCATCCAACTTCGCCAGCGTTCTTGCGCTCGGTGTACATATTGGGATGTACTCCGACACATGCTCATATCCGCCATGCTTGTCGTTGACTATGTTATCCGTTCCTATTGTCGGTTTCAGCGTTAGAATCATTATATGTGACGAGTAACCCAGATGTTCCTCGTATCTATCCCAAGTCCGAAAACAGTGGGCAAAGGAGAGAGAGTCACCTTCCGAACCAAATACTATCACACCGCATTGATCCGTCTTGCGTCCATGAAATATCTAAAACGAACACGTTCACGCACCCACACGCCACAAGAAAACCATGTCAACACTCGACTAATTTTACAGGGAAGGAGGAGCGCGAGAGCAAACCACGAACGACGTGGACGTACCATTTCTTGTATTTTCAACTTCACGAACTGCAAAGCCCACTCCAAGTTGGTCATTTCGACGCTTCTTGGTTCCCCGTTGGGACCAGGGGCTTGCTGCACAGTTCTGGTCGCCCCCATAGAGGGGGATATGTCGACAAGAAACACAGTTACGGTATACTGAATAGCACGGGCGACGACTAGTCCGTAACGATATCACTGGTGAAAGACAAACACGACGACTTACCCCTGCGCGCTCTGCTGGCATGGTTGTGGACTGAGGAGGAGGCGATTGGCACGTCGCGTCACACTCATTAAGGACACGTGATGCACGTGACTCGAGAACTAGTCACCGGCACGTCAAGCCGACAGTGTTAAAAACGTTGAGCGAGTCCTGCAGAAAGTATTACAGTTGTCAACAGTCCTATGAGTAATAGTAAAAAGTATTATCTCCAACTCGTGTGACAGACCAGAAACGACGAATGAAAGAAATACAGATCAGAATACACTTAGCCTAAACAGCCACACCACCATAGGGTATCACCCACTACTACTACTCCTCATCGCTAGGGGTGAGATACTCATCGTCACTCACGACCAGTTTCCGACTATTACCTCGAGGTCGACCTCGCTGCTGCTGCGGCCGCTCGTCCTCATCCATCGGCGTCAGAGCAGAATCATACGAGCCAGACGCAGACGGTGCATTCGGTGACGGGGATGCACCAGGAAGGCCGGACCCCGCAGTCACCTTCTCGAGCGATGTGAAGAATACCTTTTCCATCTCCTCTGCGTCAACGTACACCCACGAACCCTCCTGGTTGTAAGTCCGAGCATTGTCGAACATCAGCTTCCAGTCCTCCTTGAACTGTGTGATACTCTTGTAATACCCTGCGTTCACGCGTTTTCTTAGTGTAGAAAGGGCGATGGGTTGCGTGATCAGCTGGTAGTAGTCGGGATAGTCCTAACAAAACCATGAGCGAATAAGTGCGGGTGATTGGAATATGTCGTTTCTTCACTAACCCTCTTATCAGGCAACTCTCGGAAGAGTTCACATCGCTTCCGCCCGTCAGTGTCTTCGCATGCCAAGACCGCCTTGTAAACTTCATTAAACGCCTTCTTCATCTTGTCTTTCACGACAGGAGGCAAATCAGGCGCCTTCGTTTTCCGACGTTTCTATATATAAAAAATGCATCAGCACTAACATGCCAAATATCTTGTCGCTACGCACCGAATCACGGTCATCCTCTTCATCCTCGTTGACAGAGGGGGTAACAGACATGGCCTTAGTACCCCGTTTGCGCTTTCCAGCAGCGGCAGGGGCTTCATACTCAGGCGCCTTCCCCTTCCCCTTCTTATTCTTGCGTCCACCACGACCATCCGTCTCAGACACGGGAGTACTCCGTCCCGGTGTCTCGGATTCTTTGAGTAACCTATTGGCAATACGTCGCTCCTTCTTCCCCCGCGTGCGATCAGCCAATTCTTGCAGATCCTCACCATCTTCCACAGCCTGTATGTGGGGAGCCACCCAGCGTAAGCAACATCCATGCTAGATAAATCGGAAACTGACTGACCATAATCCACTGCTCGTCACTCAAGCCATCATTATAGTTGACTACATTCCTGCGACGCTGACCGCGTCCCTCGATCGCATCCTCCATCTCCTTCGCCTCAAATGGTTCGTCTGTCTGATAACATTCGGGAAGCTCCTCGAGCTGCATGAGTGGTGGTGGAGGCCGTCCACGATTACCCGCCGCACGCCACTTGTCAACGGCTTCCCGCTCTCGCTCGATATCCATCCGGCGGAAGTATTCCAGTTCCTTGTCGTCGCGTGCGATAATCTCGTTAAGCTCCTCATCGTTCATGTCACCTGCCTCTTCGTTTTCCTCTTCCTGATCCGCTTCTAGGATAGAACGCTACAAGCGTCTAAGTTGAGCGTGCCATTGCCAAACCGCAATATACACTCACGAGGAACTCCTCCTGTTCTTCTTGTGTGGATTTGTTGTCGAAACGACCGGCTTGGATGACCTTGTCATCGATGTCTAGCTTGAAGCGCGCTCTTGCATACATCGCCTCCTCTACACTCTTCTCCGTGATGAAACGCAAGATACGGACGGCTTTGGTTTGACCGATACGATGCGCACGATCCTGAGCTTGCAAATCCGCATGAGGGTTCCTAAAGAAAAAAAAAACGTCAGTTCAAAGTTACCAGGAAAGTATTACCCGCCAGCATCAAGCTCACCAGTCACTATCGAAGCTGTACAGTCGAAAACATTCAGCGTCCAATCCATTGGAAATGAAGGGTGGTGACGAACATAATAACTGTATCTGCAGTCTGCAGGTTGAGACCTAAACCACCGGCTCTCGTGGACAAGATAAACACATGGATATCCGAGTTCTCCGCATTGAACTGCTGTACGAACACAGCACGCTCATCCGTCTTCGTGCTTCCATCAAGCCGGAAGTATTTCCATTTCATCATCTTCAGAAAATCCTCCATGATGTCCATGACCTTGGTCATTTGGAAGAAGATAAGGACTCTGTGCCCCGTAGCGAAAAACTTTGGGAGAACGCGCGACAGAAGTTCCAGTTTTCCAGATGTCCGGATAAGCTTGTCGTCGACCATGCTACTAGGGTTGATTTTGTCCTCGACGCTCTCAAATAGGAATGGATGCTGGCAAATCTTGCGGAGCTGCATGAGTTCATTGCTAAGACCTTTGTAACCACCGCTTTTGCTGTACGAAACACCGTCAATGCGAAATGCAGAGAACAAGACTGCGCTTGTATGCGTACCCTTTCTGATCCTTACCGTCCGCAATCATCTTGTACTTCTTGACTTGCTTGTACAGCTGCGATTGGAGGGCACTCATGCGGACCTTGATGACCTTCTCCACCTTGTCTGGCAACTCACTCTCCACGTCCTTTTTCAAGCGCCTCAATAAAAACGGCCGCAGGACCTTGTGCAACCGCCGGATGATCAGCAGCGCCTCTTCTTCGTTCAGCTCGATCTTGTCCCCTGTCCCAGAATTGGCGAACGGTGTGTTGAACCATTCGTCAAAGGACTTCACCGAGTTGAAGATCTTCGGAAGGACGAAGTTGAGCAGTGACCACAGTTCTGGGAGGTTGTTCTGCAGCGGTGTACCCGTGAGGATGAGACGGAATCGGGAGTGGTAGTATTGAGAAAGGGTCTGCGACAGTTTACTCTGTGTGTTCTTCATCCGGTGTCCCTCGTCTGCACACACACGTCACGGTCAAACGCCCTATACAGAAAGACCAGGCACTCACCAATGATCATGTGTACCCATTTTATCTTGCTCAGAAATGGTCGGTCCTTGATGATGTATTCATAGGTAGTGAGTAAGACCTGGAACTGTCCTTGCCGTAGCTGCATTTGTAGGTTACGACGCTGTGTCGGATTGCCCTTGTACGACACAGTGACCACGTCCGGCGCCCACTTTTGAAACTCTCCAGACCAATTAGTCATCGTACTCAAGGGGACGATGACAAGGTAAGGACCCCATTGTTTTTTGGATTCGATGAGGAAAGCCACCAACGAGATGGTTTGAATGGTTTTCCCGAGACCCTGACGTCATGTAGGCGACCTTGTACACAGACCGGACACGAACGTGACTTACCATCTCGTCTGCCAAAATACCGTTCAGCTTGTTATTGTATAAGCTCACCATCCACTGCAGACCCTTAAGTTGGTAGTCTTTGAGAGTCCCACCGCGTAGCAACGTGGGCTGCTTCGTGATTCTCTCGGATACCCGGTGGGCTACAGCGTAGTAATCTACCTTGCCTTTCTCGTCGGCGAGGTCTTTGTTCACCTGAGCACCGAACGTCGCTTCGCTGGTCGGGCCATCCTCACTCTCGATGGGTACGCCTGCTTCGTTCTGTTGGGCAATGACGGCCTGGGCCAATGAATCCAGGTAGGCATCTGTCTGACGAAGGAGGTGGGTGATACGCGTATCCTTGGCGGTATCGATGAGTTTCATGTACGCCTCCTCATCGTCTGCCTTAAGAGCCTTCAAACGCTCCTTTGAGATGCGCTCGATGCGTTTCTGTTCCTCCTTCTCCGTATATACGTGGAAGTTGACAACAGCTCTGCCCAGCTTCACGATGCGCTCTTGTGCTTGTCGACCGGCCTGCAACACCTCCCTGCCATGTGCACAAATGACGCCGAGCTGTTCGACGTGTTTGTGCTTTGCCCGACGCTCGCGATCGACCCGCTGTCTTCTCTCCGCCTGCTCTGTCATTCGTGCATCGCGAAGCGTGGGCTTGCGTACACGCCTAAAGTCTGCGCGATTGAGTGGCAGAAGCGTACCCTGGATGAGTCTCTCTGCGACGAATGCACGCATGGTTCGCTGTTTCTCCAGCAGACGGAGAGACTTGAGTTCGATCGTTGCACGTAGTTTGCCATGTGCATTTGGTGCGGGATGTTTGGTATCGGAAATGGACGACGACATGTGGACGTCCTCCTCGTTTGTACGTTGTCCCAGGATGTCGTCGGCGACGCTATCGAATCCGCCGTCGGCGATGGTAGCCTCTAAGTTTTCGAGTTCCCGGATGCGCTGAGCGACTCGTGCCTCTATGAATCTATCTCGTTCGTTGATGATCTGATGGACGTCTAGACCGGGGGGCATAATAGACGGTATAAGCAATCTTTGCAGACGAGTGGCGAACAAGGAAGGATCCATATCAGTGGGACGGGTGAGATGTGTGAACGGCATGCGGAATGCGTTGTATGGATAGATGTTCGAACGAGGGTCGTCGTCGGCGAATGGACCCTTGGGTAGATCGGAAGGGGATACGGTTGGGTGAGGAGTGGACTGTGTATCCTCGTGTTTCACTTGTAGATCGGTGTGGGACGGCTTGCTGGGAGCATCGACGCCAGTGGGTGGGACGACACCCTTTTGTGTCTTGACGGCAGCGTCGACGATGCGGGTTGCGACATCGGTTGGAGCAACGATTTTTTCGAGTTCGAGGACGACGTTGTTGTTGAGTCGGATAGCGTGTTGCAGGTGTTCTGGGATAGGCTGACCCCTGGAGATGAGTTTGAATGCTTGTATTTGAGCACGGAGAGCGTTGATCTGGTCGGGGGTGAAAGACACGGGACTGGTAGGGGGCATCGGCGCAGAGGGCACTGGCCCTGACACAATGGTTTGGGATGCAGTGCCATTGAGTATCGTTTGTTCGGCGGAAGGTGCGCCATTGAGGATGGGTGGATGTGGGTCTGCGAAGTTCCTGTAAGACTCGCCGACGGTTAGTGAAAAAAGACTGACTGAGTTGTTGTTGTTGTTGGCTGAGTGCACCGACGTAGTGGAGTAGGTTCCGCAATTCAGGCGAGGATTCCGTAGTATGACCGGCCTGTTTGAGCTCGCGCGCCCGCTACACGGTTCCTGTATTTAGTTCCTCTGACGAGCTGTTGGTATCCACCTTACCATGAGCAGCGCCTGGAGTGTATCCTTGGGTGCAGTGACATTCTGACGTGCACTGACACCGCCGCCAACTGGGAACGGCATCTGACTCGCAGCGGCCATTTACAGTCCCCGTCCTTGTCTCTGTTGTGCTGCTTTCTTGGTGTCGAGTGCGACACGCTAACCCGTGCCATTCACTGAGCAAACACGTCCAAATATCTTATTCATCGCATCTCACGTGATACAGCGTATTATGTCATCATCACTTCCGTCCCCACCACCCTCCCAGCAACCCACTCAGCCCACTCTTGGTCTGCACGGAGGGCTCGGGCGTCTCCGCTCTAACCACCTCTTCCCGTCTAGATTTGACGGGCTGTGGCATTTCTTCTTTGTTCTGCTTGCTTGGCGCCTTCCCGGCGCGCTCTAGCAGCCTGTCCATGTCCAGTTGCACGTAGTTGAGCGCAATGTCAAAAAACAGGGGCTTTTGGTATGCCTTCGGGTCTCCGTCCACGGTACCTCCATTATACGCAAACCACTCTTTCTTGATGCTTTGTGAGGCTTCAGATATCGACGCATCCAGTGCGTCGACAACATCCGAGGGCAGCGCATAAGTTGCGTCCACTGCAGTGGTGACACCCGCAACAGTAGATAATGTGGACCGCGTCTCCCGGAGGTGAAGCGTAGCATGTTGAATGAGCATCATCGCCTCTGCATATCTTTTCACGGCGACGTAGCACTGCGCCAGATAGAAACACCTATTCGTAACCCCGTTAGCATTGTGGAACTCTTCTGGTACGGCCAACGGCCTACCTTCGAGCTTTCGTGAAGGTCAACCTCGCCTCCACATCAGAGGCAAGTTCGGGACTATCGTCCACGATGCTCAGACTTCGCATTTGAGCCAAACTCTGAACGACCGTCTCCAGCAACTTCACTACCGCAGGATATAACCTACCGTCCACCTGCTGCTCCTTCCTTGCCTTCGACGTGTTTTGGCCTGTAACGGGTTGGTGTGAACTGAGCAACGCAGAGACCAGTAACAGATCCCGCTGGATACGACGAGACAGCAACTGGAAAATAATGTAAGCATGCACGAACTGAACGTCGCGCGTGCCAGCCGCAGATGCCCCGGCACTGTTGGTACTCTGTCATAGTCAGTAGACCGCTGAGCAACCAACGGCCGCCCCATACCTGTTGAGCTTCCACAAGCTTTCTCGCCACTTCCTCTGCTTCGCTCAGAGCAGACAGGACTCCGTCGTAAGCTGCAATACCTTTCTTTGACCCAGCACCTTTTCCCCCCTTGCCTTTTTGTTTCTTCCTGTCATCCTGTTTTTCCGCCGCATCGCGAGGGACAGAAATTTTTGCCTCCGACTCCTGCACCTTTAAGAACACATCCACAAGCTCTGGGTTGCGCACCGGAATGGGCTGGCCTTCCCACATCAGAACCTGAAGCTTTTTCTTCGCTTCGCTATGACCAGATCCGTCGCTCTCCTGCTTCAGTTTTTGCAGTAAAGATTCACACCCCTCCACGATATCACTCCGGTGTTCTCCTGCCAATTCCGCGACGATCGCATCGACATCGTACGCCTTTTCCCTTCCCAACTCGTGCGCGCAATACCTAATCTCAGGGCCGATCTCGTCCGCAAACAGCGTCGCAAGTGCCTGATCCCTACTCGTATCCGCCCGATCAGCCAGTTCATCCAAAAGATGTCTCGCCACGCTCAGCTGTACAAGTGCATCCTCGAAATCGTCCCGATAACGCAAGAATCGACCGTTCAATATCAGAGTGTAGACGATAGCCTGAACGAGGTTTTCCGCAGAGAGCCGCGACGTCGCATGCAGGGCCTGACAGTGCGAGAGGAGCTGCGTGGCCCAGTGCACGGATCTCCTGAACCGACCCGTCGCGCTATGACGCAGTGTCCCTGCGTGTGCTGCGTTGGCTGGTCGTGTCGACTGTGCGATGAGATCCTGCGCATATGCCCATGCACGCTCGGCTTCGAAGAGGAGCAGTTGAAGGCTGAATACACACACATGCGATGGGAGGTTGCATGAAACGAAACGTAGCGATAGCCAGACTTACTGTCCGTCTTTGACGACATCCGTCGTCAATGGCGCCAGCTTCTTAAACTCGCGCCCCTTCCCATGGGTCATTTTGAGCGTCGACCGGAGTCGGTGGGTTCGATTGGCACAGTGTTTTCTGTACCGCGTGACATCGTTGTATCTGAGACCGTACGCACTGCGGTGCTCGTTGGCGAGCTGGAGTGCTAGGCGAAGGAAGTCACTGATCCGAACTAACAAACTGCATGGAGAGATCGCACCTTGGAAAGACACTCTGCTGTCGGACATGGCTGTCGGTGACTACTTTTATGTATGTACTGTGCATACGTGATCGGCAGTCGGTGGCGCGGAGGTCCATCAGCGACCCTCTTCCCAACTGAACGACGACCATGAGTGACACGTCCGACGAGCAGCAGCTAGCACCAACGCTTCAGAACATCCTCGACCAAAGGTCTCTCAAGTGGATATTCTGCGGTGCGTCTCGTTCTTTCTTCTGTTCGATCACGCGGCTCACTCTTCTCGTACGTGTACACCAGGTGGTAAGGGAGGCGTCGGTCAGTACATGCACACCCCCAGTGAATGGACGAACGGACGACTGATTTTCTGACAGGCAAAACCACCACTTCATGCTCTCTCGCCATACAACTAGCCCAATGCCGCGAATCCGTGCTTCTCATCGTACGTCAGACCATAAACGTATCAGTTATCCTCCTGCAGTTTCCTGAGCACGCGAAACGCAAACAGTCCACAGATCCCGCGCACAACCTCTCCGACGCCTTCGGTCAAAAGTTCTCCAAGGACGCGACGAGAGTCAACGGATTCAAGAATCTCTACGCAATGGAGATCGACCCGACCAGTGCAATCCAGGAGATGATCGAGCAGTGTAAGCGCTTCCTTGGCACTCTTCACCATACTTGTGCGGTTTGGATGCTAATTGTACTCCGGCCCATCGTCGAAATGAAAAGCCGACCAGAATGGCATGATGGGGTCCATGATCCAAGATCTTGCGTTTGCTATTCCGGGTGTCGACGAAGCTATGAGTTTCGCCGAGATCATGAAGTCAGTAATTACCTTCATCGGCAGCGGTTACCCCTCGTCGAACATAGATAGATTCATCTATGACTGACCCTCTCCTGTAGACACGTGAAGTCCATGCAATACTCGGTCATCGTCTTCGACACCGCACCGACCGGTCATACCCTCCGCTTCCTTTCGTTCCCAACCGTCCTCGAAAAGGCTCTCGGCAAGCTCAGCAGTCTTAGTGGTCAATTCGGGCCGATGCTCAGACAGATGTCGTCGATGATGGGTGGTCAGCAAGATTCTCAGGAGGACATGTTTGCTAAGCTCGAATCGATGAGAGCCGTCATCAACGAAGTCAACGCTCAGTTCAAGGATCCCGTGCGTGCTGGCTGTCTACCCAAGATCTTAACTGTATTCGCTTACTGAAGATTTTTGTTCGCTTCAATTATAGGAAAAGACGACGTTCGTCTGCGTATGCATTTCCGAGTTCTTGTCTCTCTACGAGACGGAACGTCTCGTGCAGGAGCTCACGACATACGAGATCGATACGCATAACATTGTCGTCAACCAATTACTTTTCCCAAAGAAATGTCAGTTTGCGCTCCCCCTCGTTCTAAACTCAACTAAATTATTCTTTGCAATGACTAGCATCGAATTGCGAGCACTGCATGGTTCGTCAAAGGATGCAGCAGAAGTACCTTGCAGAAGCACATGAACTCTACGACGAATTCTTCCACATCATTCAGCTTCCCCTTTTGACTGAGGAGGTTCGCGGTCCCGAGAAGCTGAAGGTTTTCAGCAAGATGCTGGTGGAACCTTATGTTCCCGTGGATGACTAACGTGGAAACTACGAGCACGATATGAGGAAATACAGGTTGGATAGTCTTTCCCCCCTTTTCTCTCACTCCTCTTAGATAATTCACTCATTGTGGGGCGTACTCATAATACTAGTATTCCATCGGTTCTCCCCAACCGAGCGAACCCTTTTTGCATATTGCACGGACGATGGGGGAAGGCGTAATAGAACTCTTTCCAAGCAGGTATGCGGCACTTTCCAGAAAGACAAAGGGGGTCCCCACCATTCCCACGCGGACGGAAAACCTCGCAAAGGGGAATTTTTGCAACTTGTACCCAACACATTACCATGCCTCGCAAAATCCGGTTTTTCTATGACATGGGTCGGGAGCTGAGATGTGCATCTATCAGGCTGGATAACAATGAGGCTGAAATGGATGACATCGTGCCCCTAATTGCTGCTCGTCTCTCAACATTACTCGCCAGACGAATCGCACCGACTTGCATTTGCTTGTGGAAGGTAAGCTTGGCCTGTGATACTCGACCACAAAGGCTCAAACCTTCCCATATAGCTCAACGAGCCTCAGCGAGTCTACCGCAATGTGTCTACCATTGCGCCTTTAGAAGATATTGCCACGATGGTGGAGATGAATGGAGCAGTTGCCCCATATGTTTCTCGTGACAAAGAACCGGTCAGCTTGGTTGTGCAGCTACTGCCCCCATTTCCCAGACGTAAGACTTGTCTGACTGGTAAACTTTTCCCCGATTGATGTGACTTGAAAGTGGGAAAACGTCCTCTTGAAGGGGCCGGTAGCGATGTCGTGGAGGTAGTAAAACGTGCCAAAATCGCGACCATGTCCCCATCAAGTCTGGCACAACCACAAACTTTCAGAACATTGCACAGGAAGCCGGAGGAACCTATTCTCGACCACCGCCACGTTGACGATCCCGAGGACCCTTCCGACTTCCTGGACAATCTTCCTCCCATCTCGATTCATTATAAGGGGTTTGGTGTCTTTCTCGACATCTTCCGTGGGGCCCGGGATGTTCGAGGCTTGGAGTTCGTGTCATCTCTTAGCTCACGACGTGCTGTCGACGAATTCGCGGAAAGGATGTCGCTTATCTACGAGAACGAACAAGTCAGAGAAGACGAAGGCTTAGACGCCTTAAATGACATATTTTCTTCGCGCACCGACGATTTCCCTCTTGTGTTGATGGAGGCGAACGGCAGTAACAGCAGCGACTCAAAGGGCCATTTCCTCGGACCTCACCAAGCAGCATACTGTGTCGTCTCATTCAAAAACGAGTTGGGCTGTGGTTCGGCTATTCCGTATGTCGAAATGACCGGCCATTTTGCTCATTCGATGAGGGAAGCAGCCGAGTATACCAACCCCGCTTTAGTAATGAGGGGTTGGAACTTCCCGTGCCTTGGGTTAAGCATTACTGGCATGTTCTATGTTGTGTTAGTATTTCTCCCGCAGCTGACAATCGTGCATTGCAATTAGGCCACACTATCACTTTTTATGCGATCATCTTTGCCCGTCAGTGGCGGGTAGTCAGCCTCACGCCTGGACTGTCATGCATCCGGGCTTCAGGTGACGGTGACGACCGGACCGCACTCTACAACGCCTTCGAAGCGGCCTCTGTTCTGCTCGCCCACATCCAAGGAGAAGCCACGGAGCTGATTCACAACCCTCCTCCTCCGATCGAAGAAAGCTGCCGCATTTTACCTCCCATTTCAAGCCTACGCCATCCTCATTTCCGTACCCGTATCGAGTTCAAAATTGTTGAATTTTTCCACGACCGAGCTCCCAACCGATATTTGTATAGTGCGCAGACTACTGGCGGCAAGCAGATCATCGTCAAGTTTGCACGCCGCTACTCATATGAGTTGCACATGTTTTGTGCAGATCGTGGATACGCCCCTACCCTCCTTGGCTTCGAGAGACTTCCTGGAGGTTTTTTCTGCGTCGCAATGGAATTTTTTCAATCTGCTTTCTCTATCTCACACACCCCAAATATCGAACAACACCGTGAATGGGCGGACGAGTTGCAGGAACTTGTTGAATCTTTCCATGCTGAGGGTCTTGTCCATGGGGACCTTCGGGCTCCGAATATCATTTGCGATCGGAATAGGGTAATGCTTGTTGACTTTGACTTGGGCGGGAAAGAAGGAGAGGTATCTTACCCGGACGGTCCGCTGAATTTTGATCTGACGATTGGACGAGTCCGCATTGATCGGATGATCACTAAAGATGATGACCTCCGGATCTTGAAGAGGACACTGAAGAGCGTGCGGTTGAAATGATGCTATGCTAGTCTTGCCACAATCTCATGTCGCCGGAAGTTCGTTAATATGACTCCGTGCGGGTGCACCTAACTAAACGCGATCATCTTTGACATGCGGGTCTCAGGATATCTTCTCTACAGTCCCGGCGTCCGGACAAATTACACTTGCTTCTATCGTCCATGCGACGTACTTGGGAGTAGCTGGGCCACTAGTAGGGACGTGTTGTGATCTGTATCTTTCAACTGTTTTACTAGTAGGACATGCCTTCCGCAGATATGCCCAACGTGTTATATACAATTCCGCTCATCCCACGGCACTTCTTGCGGAAAACGGGTATCGGTGGTATCATCACAGGATGGAAAGAGTACTCAAAGTTTGTCGCATTTCATCGGCCAATTTAAAGTGCTCTACATGAACTAAGTACCATACTCTAATGATGAATTGACCAGGAGTCGTTGTAATCGGAAGCAAACGTTGTGAGGGAACTTCATTCAGCTCACCCACGGCTTTCGATTCACCTTGCCTATACAAGGGAATTGCTAGTGAGACCGGCACTTGATTTATCAGTTCTTGCCATGAAGGATACACTCCCATAAATCTACAAAGTTTGTTCTGCTATATGTTTTATAGAGCAACCAATACCAGAAGAAGGGTAAGTGGGGGAGAAACACATACTGAACATACACATCATACCAACAAGCCGCATAGAAATAAGCAAGGGACTCTCCTCAAAATTTTATCCAGAACAGAATGTGTATGTGTCAGTGCTAGGTGGTTCGACATGGATAGACGGCTCTACACAGGAGCATACAGTTACACCCTAAGGAAGAAATCGATTCAGCGGATCTCGCACATAAAGAGGATGACCGACTTACGTATCATCTAGGACGACAAATTGGACGAAAGATATCAGCGCAGCTGTATTATTGTCATTCTATTGAATCTCACCGTCATACTGGAAGTGCGTCTGCACCACTGGGGTGAGCACCGAGAATGTTCACTAGAACGAAAGGACACGTACTTTCTTCGGATTGTCAGGTGCAGTCCGTACGTATCTGTCGTTATCCACGGGCCTAAACCAGACTCCATTAGGTTGCGCGTGGTGGGATCGATGAGGAGACGAACCGTTCCTTGACCTGTGGAGGGACCTCTCTACTCTAGCGCACAAAGAAGAGGTGGGATCCCTCGTACCTTGCAAGATGCGAGCATGCTCTGCAGCGTGACGCACACAGCGGACACACTCAACACTGGGGACCACTCCGTCCCAAGAATAGATGCGCATATCTATACATGTTCAAAAAATGGGATACTCTCCAATGTCGGGTACTGATAAACGCTTACATGTCCATTAGAATATATGTGCTACACAGAGCGTCAGCGTGCCACGTAGAGATAGCCAATTGGGAGAGAAGATCGAACTGGGTGGATGGGCGCCTCCGCTGTCTGATCTATGACAAACTGTACCGCTGGTGCTGAAATAGGGTAATTGGCGTCGAAGCGAAACATGAGCTTGAAAACCTCTCCCTTGTCGCGCGCGCCCATAAGTAGGAGAATATCAGGAATGTGTATATACATACCTGGTATAAACTTTCGCCCAAGACCTCTATAGAGAAGAACCAAGTGTCGAAATTATCTGCGCTAAGGAGCTTGATCCCTGCGCCAGCGTAGTATCTCGGCTCGAAAACGAAGCGGAGGGGAAGAACGCACCAGCTGGACATCCTTCGACGTTGATCTCGCTGAGTTCCTTGCGTAGACGTCGGGCCGAGATGGACGCCATGCCAGTACTGTGTGGTCAGAGTCATCACTGCAGTGGGGGACACATCCCAATCGGGAGGAGACCAAACAGATGCAAATGTCTCAGTATAAAAGGGGGCGGGTTTTTCTTGACGAAAACAATGTCATTTTCGAATCCTCCCTGCCTTAGAGTCACCTGCTGCCCGTGTCATTTCCAAGGGACCTGTAGGCGCTCGTGGGGAGGTAGATCGACACTCTCGCTACTTCATTTGAACGTCGTTGGTTTATATCGCCATGGAACGTCGAACTACGGGTGGACATCTGACTACACGAGTTGATATATACTATGAATACAGTTATCGTCTTCATTTCTCCTTTGCTTCGTTCGCCCGTTTCGCCCTGTCACGACCGACATCCTCGAGGATTGCTCCGGCCCCATTGTCAATCAACAAAGTAGCCAGCTTGTTACCCAATCGTTCCGCTTCTTCTGGGCTCTGCACGGTCTCTGCCAGCGTATCCTGAACGTGTAAAGAGCCGTCGATCGACGTAACGCAGCCGGTGATTTGCAGTAGACCACTTCTCAAGCCCGCTTGCTCGCTCTCCACATGAGTGAGCGAGGTGGTCACGCCGACAGGGACACTGCACCCTCCTTCCAGTTTACGCAGCATAGCACGCTCGGCAAGACACTTCCACTGAGTCTCGCCGTGTGTAAGAGCTTCGCAGAGCTCCCGTACTCGAGAATCGCCTGTCCGGATTTCAACAGCCAGCGCTCCTTGCGATACGGCGTGGTAGAGAACTGGCGCGTCTAAGTTATCTGTGATGCGATCACCCATTCCAAGGCGGACGAGGCCGGCTTTGGCGAGGATAAGAGCCGTGAATGGACCCTCCGGCGCATCTAATTTCGCAAGACGAGTGTTGCTGAAAGATCATTTAAGTTGCGGGCCATAACACAGTTTGGAGACCTACAGATTTCCCCTCTGCAGTAGTTATCAGCACACCGGGTGAACACCGAGAGGTCGATGATATTCCACTCACCACATCCATGAACTGCAGTCTCGGAAAGGTTCTGCGCAACTGAGCTACCCGACGCACGCTGCTCGTGCCGATCACGCTACCGTCTGGCAAGTCATCCAAGTTCCTGTAGGGTAACCCTTGTTTCACGACCAAGCTATCAATTGCATCCTCTCTTTCCAGGATAGCTCCGATCTCGCATCCGTCAGGAAGGATTGTTGGGACGTCTTTGAGAGAGTGGACCAGCATGTCCACAGCTCCATCCTTGAGTGCGATCTCGAGTTCCTTTGTCCACAGTGCCTTTCCACCGAGTAAATACAATGCCTGTGATTGATTTTTGTCCCCCTCCGTCGACATGAACGAGGTCTCGAAGGAAAGAGAGGGAAATGCTGCTTGGAGGGCATCGCGTACGATGTTGGTTTGGATCTGGGCGAGCTTGGAGGCTCTGGAGGCTAGAATAAACGTCCTGCAGGGCTTCGATTCGACATCGTCTGTGACTCCTGGCGTGCTCGTCATCGTCGCACCTGGGTATCCTCTGACGGGCGACCAAAGCGCCGCTGCTGTGCCTGTTTTTGAGGTGATTAGATTGCAATTAGCCACACCGTCACTGAGTCGGACACTGCAGACGAACGTCCACGCTCATGGTACTCTTGCGTTTTGCACCTTCGCCCACTGGCGCACTACATCTCGGGGGACTCAGAACCGCGCTTTACAACCATCTCTACGCCAAGAAATACGGTGGCAAGTGGATACTCAGAATCGAAGACACCGACTCCGTACGCCCTTGGTTTGGAATGCCAGCGTTTTCCGTAACATTCGCGTTTCTAATGCAAATTTTATCCGCTACAGACTCGTTACGTGCCTGGGGCTGTTGAAGGTATCCGAGCTGCGTTAGAATGGACTGGTTTGGAGTACGACTACGGTAAGAAGGAGTGACGACCTTGCAGTTGTCTCCCGTCTGACAACGTTCCGGATTCCAAGGCCCAGGACGGGGTGGGCCTCACGGCCCATACTATCAGGTATTCGAACTCCCATTTTCATACACCCTTCAAATGGTCTGACGTCGAGGGCAGTCTGAGCGGCTGGATCTATATCGAGCTTACGCACGCAAACTCCTCGAGGTATGTATGTCTTATTGCCCGCATCCAGAAACGTCCATTATGTCGTGTCTTTTACTTTACAGACAGGCCACGCCTATCGCTGTTTCTGCTCTCCAGACAAGTTAGCATCCACGAGGGAACGACTCGCTCGTACTGGATCCAACGCAACCTATGACAAGGCGTGTCTCCATCTTACGGAGGAGGAAGTGGTGCGACGCGTACGTGCGGGAGAAAGCTCCATAGTGAGGTTTAACGTATGTCTTCCTCACCGAACGTTCAACCCGTATGTGCCGCTGCTCACCTCGGGGTGTTTTTTTTTTAGGATGATCGGCTGCCCCAACGTGACACAGCAATAGACTTGGTATTTGGGGTTCTCCGGGACGCACACGCGTCGCTACCGACAGACCCCGTACTTCTCAAGTCTGACCTGTTCCCCACTTATCATCTCGCTTCCATCGTGGATGACCACGAGATGGGGATTACCCATGTGCTACGTGGAGAGGTACGCCTTCCTCGCACGTCGCATTCGTTGATATACTCACTTTCGACCAGGAGTGGCTTCCTTCCCTTCCGTTGCACCTGGATCTATATGCATCTCTATCACTCAAGCCCCCACAATTCGCGCACCTTCCGATCCTACTCAATCCAGATGGTTCCAAGATGTCAAAACGTAAGGGAAACGTTTCCGTGCTTGACTTCATGGTATGTATGCCTCCGGCTTGCTCCCTTCTCTCGCAGTCACGTCTTTTTGCAATTGACCGTGTGGATAGCATCGGGGGTGGGAGCCTGAAGCTTTACTCAATTGGCTGGCGTTGGCAGGGTGGGGGACACAACACGACCCAAACAAAAAACCATCTCTCTTCGGTGACTCTCAAGCCCCAGACAGTACTGCTGTCATGACGTTGCCAGAGCTCGTAGACCAGGTGCGTATCTACATGCGTTATTTTTTTTCATACCGCTCGCAATTTGGGCCTGACCATACCTTTGTGGCCAAGTTTGATCTGAGCGCGTTGACACACCGCCGTAACATACTTGACCCAGCCAAACTTGGCTATCTGAACAGGCATCATCTGATGCGCAGTTGGAAAAATAACGAGGCAACGGCGCGTCATGCGCATCGGATACGCGAGCTTGTCAAATCAGATTTTCCAACGAGGTATTTACGAGCTCCCTTCATCCCTGCCGCGCTCTTCGATGCAACCAACCATTTTTTTTATAGTCAGTACGCTACGCCAGACTATATCGCGAAGGTGATTCGAGTGCTCCAGGTATGTACGTACCTCTCATCGAATGAACCATGCTCCGACCTTACATTCTAGGGACGGATAACTAACGTCTTCGACGTACCGTCGCTCGCACCTTTCTTCTTCGTGGATCCAAACTACGCATCGCCAGAGGCAAAGTCGATGCTCAGACCCGTATCAAGTGACGAGTACCGTAAGCAATATATCTCAAACCTTGTTCATTTCCCCAGCTCACGAAAAACGCTTCGAAAAGTACTTGCACTGGAATCGGCGATTCAATTCGCTGAACTTATTCTTGTTGAAGACGATATATCGCAGGTCGCGGCGATCATTCACGACGCTTGCAAGGCTACCGACTTCAAGCAGAAAACGTTCATGGTCTCACTTCGTCATGCTCTTTCGGCGATGAAGGTACGGCCTCCGCCCCTTGCTACATGCCCATCCCCTAGGCAGTGAGACTGACACATGCTACCCATCCCTGCAGACCGGACCTAGCATCCCCGAAATCATCAGTGTCCTTGGCCGGGAACGAACGATTGCTCGGTTGAGGAACGCAATCTCTAGTGTGTCGGGTAAGACATAACATACATCTCGTATATATGATACACACTTTATGTTACTGCTGTCTAATACACAACGTGCTAATACCGGGGTGACGAACTACATCGACAGAAATTGCCTACAAACTGCTGCCAGTTCACTAAATGACGAACCGATGAGATGGAGAGCAGAAACGACGAGAAGAAGAAAAAAGAAACCAATCAAGCAGTATCATATAAACAAATATTCTAAATGCAGCGCCCAACTTAAAGCGTCTCCCAGCCACCATTGTCCACGGTACTTTCTAGTTTGCGGGCGATGGTGGTAGGAATGCCGTGGCTAAGCCACGTTTTACGTATTTCTTCCCACCTCGGCCAGTGTATGTACTGTCGTCTTCCTCGCCTATTAGAGTTTGTCAGCGCGCATGCGTGGGGAGAGGAAAGGGAAGGAGAAAGAAAAAAGTGGTCACTCACCTCATGGAAATGTCGACCTCACCATGCACGTCCAAATACGGCGATTGTCCAAACGATCCGTTGTTCGCGTACAGATAAAGCACCGAACAGCGCTTCACGACAAAGTATAGACCGATCGCTCCACCACATCTAAAAAAAAGACAACGACCATCAACAACCAATCCAATCCAACAACGAAAAAGAGGAGTGGGATCGATCCAGAAAACTTACTCTCGCATGTGCATATTACACTCGCCTCGTCCGCCCGAGTCGATGTCCATACAACAATTGCTCAACATGCAGCAGGTCACACCGCAAATCAGACAGATTGCCGCATCGACGGGTACGGTATTGCACCGCGCGCATCGCATCACCTTATCGCGTCCATTGAAGAGATTATCAAGCACGACGGGCAGGCGGGCCATGTGGTACACTGCAGGATATTCGAGGACGACGCCACAGTTGAGTTGTGACGCCGCATGCGAGTGTCCATAGTGTGCACACCAGCCTGACAATGCATTTTGGAGCGTATCTTGGTTGGGCAGCTCTGATAGGGGTGGAATATTGAGGAACGACAAGAGGCGCTGATACTCGTTATCTTGGTGGGAACGCGAAGACGACGCGTAGGACGAAGATGTCGAAAATGCGTTGGGGAGAACCGATCGACACAAGATTGCTGCTCGACGAAGGAACGGAAGGGTAAACGCATAAAGCATCTTCTCAATACGCCCCTCTCCAAACGTCTCAAAGACATGCGTGGCAGTGTGTTCGAAAATGGGCGAGTGCCGTACAGCGGACATGAAAAACATTCTGACATCACCAAAAAGATCGGCGTGGCTACGAGCAACCGGCTGAAGAGCACTGCACGACCTGGCCTTGTTGAGCACGTATACCATGCCGATGACGGTACGCGCCAAGCAGGCGTAGTAGCAAAGAACCAGTACGTGCTGAAGCATTTCTGGCGCGACGGCCGCGGTCTCCACGAGGACGCTGAGCGGATCGCGAAGAAGGAAAGGATAAGAGAACGACGAGAGTGATGTGCGGCTCCATTCAGGCAGCAACCGCTTGACGATAGTCTGCTTCACCGATTCCCTACCACCATCTGGTCTTCCCTCCAGCTCCAACCGGGCAAGAGCAGTAAGGCAACCGAGCAACCCGCGAATCATCCGTTGCTGCGTCTCAGACAAGCTATCAGCGACGGTGCCGATGGAAGAACCCGTACCACGAGCAGCGACTTCTATGGAAGAAATCGTGTACCCGATTACTTCCTCGGGGACATAAATTCCCGTGCCTCGCTCCCCCGGCTCCGGCTCTGGTCGATCTCGGAGATGACGCGTCTGCTGAGATATGACTCTTGCTACGCTCATAAGACTATCAAGCATTTTGTGACCCTCCGCTACTTCAGCACGTCGCATGTGATTCAGGTAATTCGGATCTTGGGCACTCCAGAAGACGAATTCACCCGTGCCATTCCTGAACTGAAGGGAGTCCATAAGAGGATCTGGTTTGGACTTGAGAATGGATATACTGGCAGCTCGGATCCAGTCGTGGAAGGGGACGCTGCTCGCTGGCATCGTGGAGGGTCTGGATATAGGAAGAATGATATTTCCTAGACTCTTGCACAGTGGGCATATGAACTCCTTGCGAAGTATGTTCTCTGGATGGTTTCGCATCATATAAGCGCGATGTCGTTGCCGAATGGACACGTTGTACGTCGAGAAACACTCCATATGCATCAAATGACCGCACATAGACGTGTGTATACCGAAACGCGTATACAACGACGGAAATCCACCAAAGTTGGGCGGGAAAAGCGTGACGTCTTCGTACGTGTCCGGGCCAACAGGTGGGAAGGTAGACGGGTGTGCAGGTTGCTTCGTCCGGTCTAGTGACGAAGGCATCGTCATTAAGTCACTCAAGTAGGCGCTATGTCCATCGGGATGCTTCCGCAGCAGTCGACTCGGTTGGATGAAACCCAACATTCCAAATGACTGGCTGTCGTTGAGGTCCTCCTGACACACGATACAAGACCCATACGACACATTTTCCTCATGGGCCATAGCCGCATCTTCGTCCTCCTCGTCGTCTTCGTCCTCAAAGTTGATGGCGAAACTTGCTTGCTGTGCCTTCATCTGTGCCATGATCGTTTCCTGGCGTGCCTTGGCAGCGCGCTTCCGCAAACTTTCCGCATCAGCACCTGGCTTTGGCACGTTAACGACCTTGCGCCGCGCCTGCACCTCTTCCGGAACGAACTTCGAGATCTCTCCCAGAATCCAACCTATCCTGGCCATGTACGGTTTGAAGTGCTCGTTGTGCTCCATAGCGCATATCACGTCGATAAGATTCTTGCCATCGTCGTCGAACGCTTTGATAGCTGCGAGATGGCTGAATACCGAAGCGCGTTCCACGAGTGCAAGCATGACAAGATAGAACGCCTGGTCGAGGATAGCCTCGGACGAGGGGGGTGTCATCCCCGCGGCTTGGGTGAGCGTGAGAATATTGTAGATCGCGTAGAACATGACCTGCAAAAGAACCTCCGACTCGAGCAGTGACGGAAGAATTGAGAACGGGCCGTGGTCGATGCCGATCGGTTTGGGCACGATGACGGGGTCTGCCACGCCTGTCTTTTTCTTCAACCATGCACGAAGGACACCCTCGACCTCCTCCCGTCGATTACGTGCATAGTGGTAGTAGAATGGGTTGACCTCGGCGTACAACTCGTCTCGCAACTCATATGTACCCGTGTCCGACGTAGATTCAGGCGCTCGGAAGTGCGCCACTTCCTCCAGCACGTGCTCGAAACAGACATCGTCTACAAACCGCTCTGCCACACGTTTCACGAGGTCGGTATACGAACAAGGTCCAGGAGCGAGGGCGTGAATGATTTCACGACGGACAGCGGTGGGGAGTGGCATTTTCGATGCACTCGCTTTCTCGGTGAGAAGGGTGATGATGACGTAGAGCACTTCTTCGACCATACTGGACAACTGCGCACCCTCGTAGACGGGGTGGACGACTGAACCACAGAAGAATTGGAGAAGCCCAAAACGGTCCAGAATGCTGACGAAGACCGTGTTGGGATCCAAAATGATGAGAGACGTCTGGAGGACGAACAAGTCTTGATCATAGCACAGCTCGCGAAGCATGAAATCACGATAGTGCAGAAGCTGTCCGCGTATCGGGAAGCCGTTGCGTACCCAGAGACCCGAGCGAATCTGCGCTACCATCGCAAGTACTATTTATGTCGAGTCAAGGTCCATCATCAGTCTATCCACGCAACTCGTCTAACACTTACCTCGCAACGGAAAGTCTATCATGGTCAGAATCAACGACTCCGTCGATATTCGCATGAATAAATCCCTGACACTCGCAATGCCGACTTGCAACAACGACTCCTCCGAAAGGATGTCGACATGCCTGAGCAGCTCGGCCAAGAGCCAGTGCAATGAGTGGTGGAAGCTGACCCATTCCTCCAGTACGTCGAAGTCGATGACAATGTACTCGACGTCACCAAAGACGACAGTGTGGAACGAAGGAGCCGAGAACTTGTTCTTGTCGAGCTTGTCATTGTTCAATGTACATACCGCAATGATCTCGTGCACCACGGTAGTGATGGCGCTTATAAGTTGGGATGGGGTCGCCCATGCGAAAGCTTCACCGTACACCTTGATGACACGAGACAACGATAACGTGACGTTGAATACGCTGATCCATGCATCCGTCTCGTACTCTACGTGACTGGTCGCCGCACGCTTATTGGGATGAACACACATGAACAGTTGGCAGACCTTGGCGAACTTGCGTATGAAGGATATGTTGCTTGCAATCAGTTTTTGCACGGGTTGGTTGTGGCAGAGGTAGCGAAGGTCGCTGAACACTGGCATGAAACGTTTCGATTTGAATGGGAAACTCTCGACGTCAAGCTCTCCGGAATCCGTAGACGCAGTGGTGATCCTGAGAATGCGTTTCTCCGCAATTTGGTTTGTAAAGAAATTGATGATGATGTTCAAGAGACGGGTGACGAGGTCGTGGTGTCGCACGACGTAGCTTGCCACCGAGGGCACCGTGAACAGCTGCAAGGCAAAATACTTGATAGACGTCTCTGCCTCCCGATCTACCAAGAGATACGCATCTATGACGCGATGATAAACGGCGGCAAAGTGACTGCCTAAAAATCCAATCAGCCAAAGGGAGTCAACGATCACAAGAGGATTCCTACCGATAGCTATCTTGTGGGGGTGTGACAGGGTCAAGATAGACGCGTATATTTCCTTGAGACACATCCGTGGCTTCTTCCAAAGCCTAGTGTGATACAGAAACAACCAGTCAATTCTCGCCGCTCCAGGAACATCAGCCGACAGATCAGGGATCTGAGGGCCAGAGCCATATATGTTGCTCTCTCGCCGTCTGGGTGACAACAATTCGGCGGCGATGACCTCCCGAGTGACGAGGGTGTCAGTTCCGAGACGACTGCGCGTGAGATCCACGAGCCATTCGATGATAACCATGGCGACCTGTTCACGGAACGTGTCGTATGCTCTGCGAACGGTGACACCGAGTTCAATCTTGGATATAATCATCGCGATCTCGAGGAGACGACCTGCGTTTGCGTTCATGTCGATAATCTCGCGGCCATGTTCGTCGACTACATGAGCAATGGCTGCGGCCTCCTTCCGATCGCGGTTAGTAGTGTCGCAGAGAAGCTGTATTACCTCGTCAAACGAGTGCTTGTCGTCGTTCCACAAGATGACGCAATACTGGTCTTTTTGCATGGGATCTGCGGAGGGCTGTAAGCGGAGGTCGGCTTCGTTGTCGGGTATGGTGGGTTCGTCTGGGGAATAGTCGAGGGTGTCGAGGAGGAAGTCCAGCGCATAGCCGATGGTCCTGCCCATGACCTCGCGAAGCTCTGGAGGACAAGGTGATCGGAAGGGGAAGTCGGGGACGGGTGGGATATCAGCTTCTGTTATGCAGCGGGGTGCAGTTCTGGGGGTGGTATCTGGGGTGTGGAGGGAAGCATGCGAGAGCTCCTCCGCATCCTGGAGGACGGGGTGATACGGGCATTGTAGGGATTGTCTCCATGCTTCAGGGTCACCGCAGTCACAACATCCGCCAGACTGTTGTGCTATGAAGAAACTGACGTTGTGGTTCTCGTGATTGCTTGCGCGGAAGCAACGGCTGCAGAGAACACAACTCTCGTCAAGTGCGCAGTCCCTGCGATAACACAGTTAATATTCGTGAGTCCCGAGCAGAAGTAGATGGCAGCGCACTTGCACCGAAAGCAGCTCTCTCCCTTTGTGAAGATGTATCCACACGGTCGACCCGGTACGACGGGCTCTTCCGAGCCTGCACCTGCAAAGCCGAGCTCAGCCTGCACCTGACCGAGGGTGGCATGCATCGGGAGACTCGAGTTGGACAGCGGCAAGAACAAGTGAGCGTAGGGCCCCCAGAAGGCATCGTACAGCTCTGACAGGATCTCTGCACGCGTTGCCGGGGTGAAGACGTATTTGCGTGAGCCTGGCATTGTTTCGAGTGCAAAGCGGAGACGCGAGAGGGGATCGGATGGACGGTCTCGCGGGTTCGTCGACATCGCCGGTGGGAATCTCGCAGTCGGGTTGAACAGCGACATCATCGTTTCCTCAGCTCACCCGCACACATGAGACAGTGACCGAGTATACAGGTCACGTGCACTTCTCTCTCTCTTCATCATGCTCGACAGCCTGGCAGACCCGCCGGCCCTCTTCGTGGATGGCGCAGTGATGGATTATCTCGCCATCGAGGCAGTCAGCGCACTCCGGGCATCCTCTGCAGTGGCAGCAGCCCGCGCAGCCAAGATCGAACGCGAAATGGCACAGGCTGGCTTCGTGCCTCCACCGCCCGTCCCCAAACCACACGACAAGCGAGATAGCACCGGCAGCAACACCGCGCGTCCACACTCATATGTCGACGAGGAGGACGAGGATGTTCGGTCCAGGCTGGAGGCTATCGGATTGCACGTAGGCGCCAACTATGCAGAAAAGTCATTCCTGTCTGCGCCGTATTCTCTCTTCGCTTGATCATATCTGTCTAATAGGTTGTGTCGAGATCGACCCCTCTTCTCCGACTCGCTCGATGCGGTCAAGTTCATCTGCAAGGAGTTGTGGGTCTCGTGTTGGGACAAGCAAGTAGATAATCTGCGAACGAACCACCGTGTCCGTGACAATCTCCGCAGACCTATCCTCGGCGTGTTGTTGACGCGTCCTACAGGGCGTGTTCGTACTCCAAGATAACACGTTCAAACCGCTCACTCGCATATCATCTTGGGAAGGTCGCGCCGAAACGCTCAAACGAGCCAAGCTGGTAGAATTGCTCGGACGTGTCACTTCAGCCATGACGTTGATCATATCTCTAGGCCGCTGCCCTCCCAGCAGGCATCATTCGCGGTGCTCTCTCGCGCATGGGACTGCATGGAACTGTTACCCCCGAAATCACTGCACCACCACACTGTATGTTGCCCAGTATTTATCCACGCGATATACGCAAACCCTCTCTACAGGT
The DNA here is from genome assembly GCA_024613165.1 of Pisolithus albus. Lineage (NCBI taxonomy): Eukaryota > Fungi > Basidiomycota > Agaricomycetes > Boletales > Pisolithaceae > Pisolithus > Pisolithus albus. Next base: position 163,453 of record JANFAB010000059.1, read on the forward strand.
ACCTTTCAAATTAAATTGCCGAAGAATGCATAGATATGGTCGTACATCACATTCTATCGTATTACATTCACTATTAATGAGATCATGTATTTCTATACCAAGTCAAACCTCCCCAACGACGAATATCCAAGCAACTGGTGGGTATAGAGGAGCACAGCCTGACCGGTGATCGACGGTTCCACATGGCCCTCCCAGCAGACAACACTGGGATCGGCCATCATGCGTTCTGGGACGTGCAAAACCTCATGGCTTGAGGGCTTTTATTTCCTGGAAAGCAGATTTTGCTCTCGTTGCACGTTCGTGTTGCAGGGATATCGACTAGCGTACACTTGAGAACCCCACATACTCCTCAAATACGAAACTCACCTGGGAGAGTTGTGCTGTAAGGGATGCAGCCCTACTGAAGACTTCCTGGAGCTCTGGGTCGATCTCCTTGGCTAATTAAGTCGTGAGTGACGAGTTCCTCGCTTTGTAGCCAGCGCGACAAGACTCCGTACCAGGAACATCATCATATGTCGGGTCCTCCTGAGCCACGTCCAGCTCTGCAGAGTCGTGCTGAGCGTTAATGTCGGATATCAGCCCTTCTATTTCTCTGGGACGCGTCCTCCTGCGTGCTGCAACGTCCTTGTCCCACTTCAACCTCTGGTCAGAGAGCGACCAGATATACCGATCTAGAGCCTCGTCAAATGGCTCTACGTCGTCATCTTGAGATGGCTCCTCTGTCGTCCGACCGTTGATGCGTAAATTGGGACGGGCTATGTCAAAGAGCGTCTCTAGAAACTTTTTATTTTTTCTCTGACACCGAGATACGCAAAGAACGCAGTAAAATACATACTTGCTCGATGTGAGGCAAGAGGGCCTCCTTGTCACCAGGTTGTCCCCTCGACTCGAGTTCCTTGTCCAGTCGCACCGAAAGAGCTTCGGACAAGTTGTTTTGGATACGTTTCCAGTCTTGTTCTGTCTCGATCGACACCTTTGGTAGATCCTCTCTGGCGTCCATGTCGTGGTTCGAGCGCACAACGTCGCGTAACATACACACAACTTCCACATCGTAGTCACCAACAGCCACGATGTCGTCCTTGACATTCTGGAAACCAGGGACAGTCGCACCGGGAAGCAGCCTCGACAGAGCGACACAGGAGGAGGGCACTCTTGTCCAGTCCGCCCCCGCTCGTGGCTCCCTCTCCATACAAGCGCAGCGCCAAAATCTTCCAATTGCAAAACATCGTCCGTCCTATCAGCATTTATTACGCTTCTACTGACGATGTTTCTTTTGTATGTGATACATAGGTGAAAAGCTCTTACATTGCGTCCAAAAGTACGGTGTCACCATCGTGGTGGGCCAAACAGGGTCCGGAAAAACGACGCGTAAGTGGAACGGTTTTATTCAACTCGGTGCAAAACGGAATACAACGCGCTCGTAAAGAGCTACCACAGTACCTACTCGAGTCAGGCTGGGCGTCCGAAGGGAATGTGATGGCTTGTACGCAACCGCGCAGAGTGGCAGCGACAACAGTTGCTACCCGTGTCGCTCAGGAGGTCGGTACTATCCTGGGGGAGGAGGTGCGTCTGCGTGTGCTTAGCACCGTGTTACTCGTCCCAAGTACCCTGTGATCTAGGTTGGGTATACCATTCGCTTCGAGGACGTCAGTGACAAGGAAAAGACGCGTATACGATACATGACTGATGGAATGCTTTTCCGGGAAACCCTCATCGATCCCTTATTGACGCGGTACAGTGTAATAATGGTGCGTACAGGTCGTTCAGGTTTTCTCTAGCCCGTCTTCTTCAGTCGGCATGTAGATCGACGAAGCTCACGAAAGAAGTCTGTACACCGACCTACTTCTCGGAGTACTGAAAAAGTAACGTATTCAAGCCCGTTGCGATTGTCACGATTTACCTATGTGACTTTAGGATTCGACGGAAGCGTCCCGCCCTCCGTCTCATCGTGTCGTCTGCGACGCTTGACGCAAGAGCTTTCCACGAGTACTTTTGTTCGAACACCGCAGCTGACGAAGCGATCATAGTCAGTCTGGAGGGAAGAACGTACCCCGTCGAAGTTGCGTATCTGAAAGAACCAGCTCCCGATTACGTCCGTGCTGCTGTCGAGGTAGCCTGGAACATCAATCAACAGGTCTTTCAACCTTTCCCGTTGCGTTCTCAGGTTCGCTTACCGGTCATCGTAGCACGGATCTGGAGATATTCTGGTGTTTCTTACTGGCAGGGAAGATATCGAACGATTTTTGGAGGAACTCACGGAACTTATGTCCACGTACGCACGCATCTTTTCTCGATTCTCTTTGGATATCAACAAACATAGTTAAACCGACACAGTCAGCGTCGTGGTGGAACAGAAATCATACCTCTGGCCTTACACTCGGGTCTGACCACCGAAGAACAGTTGCGGGTGTTCTTCCCAGCAGAACGCAACACGCGCAAGGTTATCGCTTCGACCAACATCGCCGAGGTTTGTTATGTGGCAACCACGCGTGTAATCCTTGCTGACGGTTGCTACAGGCTAGTGTCACGATCGATGGCGTGAAATTCGTAGTCGACTGTGGTTTCGTTAAGGTTTGCCATCTGCCCATGTTCACAATGCCATGTTTTTCATGGTCACCTAGATCCGTACCTATAATCCAACATCCCTTCTCTCATCTTTGTCGACTGTCCCGGTTTCTAAAGCATCGGCTACGCAAAGAGCCGGTCGTGCTGGTCGAACGTCGCCAGGGATTTGTTACAGGTTATATCCGGAATCTTTCCTTGAAACCCTCTCAGCTAGCACGCCGCCTGAAATAACACGCTCGGACATGACAACGCCTATCCTGCAGCTCAAATCACTTGGAATAGATGACTTGATGAAGTTCGAGTGGGTAACTGCCCCACCCGCGGAGAGCGTTCTTCGCGCTCTGGAAGGTCTAGTCGCTGCCGGCATGGTAGGTGAAGACGGCCGATTGACTGTGTTTGGTCAGCAAGCGGCGGAATGGCCAGTGGAGATGGCATTGGCTCGTATGGTATGCAACCAACCGTTCCTCGCTCAATTGAGCTTAACCGGCTGTGGAAAGTTATACGCTTCCAAAGACTTTAACTGCGGCGAAGAGATTCTCACCATTGCCGCCATGACATCCATCCAAGTACGCTTGTGTCTCCCTTGGCTTGCAGGAGCGTAGACTGACGGTTATACTCGAAGGATGTTTTCGTGATCCCGGAGGGGGCGCAAGGAGCCCTTGCAGAATTGGAGCGACGTAAATTCACAGCTGAAGAAGGAGTGAGTCAAATGAAACTCTACAATTACCCTGCTTCATGCCTTCCTAGGATCATCTAACTCTACTCAATGGTCTGCTTTCATGCGGTTTCTGCTTTTCACCTACTCAAATGGCTTACCACACTCTACATGTAGCTTACAATGCGTTCACTAAATATGGAAAATCATCGTCGTGGTGCAAGGCCCACGCAATCAACTTTCGTGCAATGTCTAGGGCCGTTTCAATTCGCTCACAGTTGAAAAAATACATGCAACGATTCGGATTGCCGACGCAAAGCTGCGAGGGAGATGCGAAGCGGCTGCGACAGTGTTTGGTCAGTGGGTACTGGAGGAATTGCGCGAGGTGGATGGCGGACGGCACATATCGTTCAGTCAAGGGGGATAGGGTAAGCGAATGAAATTCGCGCTGCCTTCGTGTTCCCTTGTTTCATAATCGTTTCTTTCTCCTTCTCAGGTCTTGCACGTTCACCCGAACTCGGTGCTTTTCACGAGAAAACCACGTTCGGGTTGGGTGGTTTTCCACGAAATGGAAGAAACCAAGAAAAACCAGTCAGTACCAACACCCGATTTCTCTTGTATGGGCCATATCTCTAACCCTTCCCGCTGTTGCGCTCGTGGAACAGAATCAAGATTCTGACGGAAATCGAACCAGACTGGTAGGTCCCTCCCTATGAAAAATCCCGAATACTAAAACAGAGCGTTCTTCATTTAGGCTTCTCGACCACGGACACAAGTATTATTCGAGGCATGCGGGTAGATGATTACACTTCGGAAATCCAGCGTAAAGTGAAAAAGAAAAGATTCTTTCTCATGGAAGTACGCATGCGACGAGTCATTCGGGCACTAGTGTCACATCCAGTCATTTCACAAGCCTTCGCAATCTATCTAATAAAGTCTGATATCTGAAGTTTCGATCATTGCAGTGGTCCTCTGGGAGACGTGAGTGAGCTGAATGAAGTTCCCTCGTAACATTTGCTTCCGATTACAATGACTCCTGGTCAATTCATCATTAGAGTATGGTACTTAGTTAATGTAGAGCACTTTAAATTGGCCAATGAAGTGCGACAAACCTTGAGTACTGTTTCCCTCCTGTGATGATACCACCGATACGCATCTTCCGCAAGAAGTGCCGTGGGTTGAGCGGTATTGTATCTAACACGTTGGGCAGGCATCGGCGGCAAGGATGTCCTAAAACAGTTGAAAGACACGGATCACAGCATATGTTACAGTTGTCAGCACGTCCCTTCCAAGCGCCCAGCTGCTCGCAACGCCCCTCGTCTTCGTTGAACTGAGCATCGTCGAATACAAGTAACACATCGCCTACTTCGCGGAAAGTCTTCATTCCACAATGGCCCGTCAGCATCCAAAGAAATGCCGTCTCCTCGGATTTGGGAAGTCCCGTTCCACATCTAACATTCCTCCGGTACGCCGGTTATATTCCTCTCGAAAAATGGTGCTAGTTGACAGCCCAAAAATTGGTTCCAGGGACCGTCGCAAGTTCCCGTCGTGGAAGCCGCCTCCACGACTAAGACATCAGGCAATGGTTTTCGGGAGACACTTGCTGGGACCAGGCGCTTCCTCGGTCGGTCTAACTATAGTCGGCCAGGTTCCGTCGCTCCACAGGTAGATGACACAAGTGCGGGTGGAGGAACACGAGAGCAGCAGGACCGAACGCAGGCAACTCCATCTCGGGATGTATGTGACCTAATTCATATGCCCGAGCGTGCGCTAACCAAGCTCGGTGGTCAGAATCAAATGGCGACCGATGAAATAGAACCAGAATCAGCACTGGACGTCGATGACGCAGCACTAGCTTTCAACAACATGAATCCCATGTCACGTCTCGGCGAAGGCGCGGTTAATATCATCAACGACGCCAACATCGCCTATACCAGCATCCAAAACTTCACCCATACGTATCTCAAGCCTTTCAAAGTATTCAATGAAATCGTCACGACTCTTTCTAAGGTGGCTATGTTCATCTTTTCTCTCATTCAATAATCATAGAACGCACGTCTTTAGGTCCACCCCTATGCCCAGATTGCACTTGGAATTTTGACCGCTGCTTCTCAGGTACGTCCCCAGTCTTATATGCATTTGTCATCTCACGTGGTGGTTCGTAGGTGCTCATGAAACAAGCAAACTTGGATAAGGCGGTTTCCGGCCTCCTGCAAACGATTCGAAGTGTCTACGAATTTCTTACCGAAGAAGATACTATCAACAATATAGATAGTATGAAAGACACCCTGACAAAGATTGCACGGGTGATAAGTGACTCTGTACAGTTTATCAAAGACTATTCCGAAACCAAGAGCTTCTGTAAGTATTATTGTATTCCCACTAGTTCAACGTACTGACGCAATCCATTTTCAGGGAAAAGGGCAGGAAAAAATATCCGCTCTGAAACGCAGGACATCGTCGACAACTATACTATGGCTTTCAATGATTTGATGCAACAATACCGCGATCGCGCTACCCGGGATATTCAGATCAACGTGCACCACATATCGGAAGACCTAAACCTTGCAGGCATGGCGTACGCTGACGGCGCAAACTTTGACACAGCTAAATTATGTCTCGATGGCACGAGGAGAGAAGTTTTGCGATACATCATTAACTGGATCACCGACCCTCGCGTCGACACCCCTAGTATTATGTGGCTCCAGGGGCATGCTGGAAGAGGAAAGTCAGCTATTGCGCATACGATTGCGGCATGGATCAAAGATGCTGGCGGAGTCGGGTCCTGCTTTTGCTTCACGCGCGACAGGCTGGTTGAGCATCGTGAAGAGAAAATTTTCACGACCATCGCCTGTGATCTGGCAGACTGTGATCCAGCATTTCGGCATGCACTGGCCAATATTGTCTCTAAGGACCGCTCTCTCAAAACTACGCGGGATGTGACGCAGCAGTGGCGGCGCCTCATCCTAGAACCGCTATCCAAGGTCAACGGAGTGATCGTTGGGAATGTGGTCGTGGTGATAGATGCGCTGGACGAAAGCGGGACAGACACATCGAGGAGTCGTATTCTCTCCCTTCTGGCATCGCTGGAAGCTGGCCAGCTACCCGCCAAATTCCGCATACTTTTGACATCTAGACTGTTGCCGGACATCGAGGAAGCTCTTGGTGGTTGTCAACATGTGGTAGCAATGTCTCTGGATGACGTTCCCCTGGAATCTGCTGAGCATGACATTCGTCTATTTGTTTCTAATGAACTTCGCCACCACCACTTCAAGGATGTCATCGGGCCCAAGGAGATAGACCAGATTACTCAGAAGTCGGATGGCCTGTTCGAGTGGGCACGTTTGGCTTGTGACTTTATCAAGCGCAAAAGGGCTGGACAAACTCTGAGGGAACGTTTCGACGACGTGACCACCTTTCAGTCTGGAGAGGGAGGGACACTTTTGGACAAGACTTATATCACGATCCTGGAGAATGCTATCCCGCCAACAGCCCTAGCACGATTCCATTCTGTGATGCGGCAAATACTTACGACGTTGACACCCCTACCCCTGTCGACATTGCAGCTCATGCGGAACCGCTTCCCCAAGGGGGAGGACCACTATAATGTCTTTGTCATCCTGGAGTTCATGGCACCAGTGTTGGCCGGTATCAGTGATTCTTCTCCTGTTCGCCCTCTTCATGCATCTTTTTATGACTTCCTGACGGATCAATCCCGGAGTGGAGACTACTTCATCGGCACTTCTGAGCCATATGAGATGGCTTTTGCCTCACTGCAGATTCTTTGTAGGGAGCTGCGATTCAACATTTGCCAGTTGGAGAGCTCCTATTTGAGCAACTCCGAAGTCCCTGATTTACAAGACAGAATCAACAAATACATTCCACTCCATCTATCTCATGCTTGCCAATTCTGGGCACAGTATTTGGAGAAGACTACCTTTGACATTGTTATTGGAGGGTTGATGAAAACTATTGTGGAGAGTGAAAAAATCCTGTTCTGGATGGAAACCTTGAGCATTATTGGTGTATTTGGAAAAGCTTTGGGTGCTCTTGTCTACACTGCTAAATGGCTACCAGTGAGTACTCTACATTCAGTTTTGACATGCCCTCATGTTACATTAGAAGGACCAGGTAGAATTTGAAGATACATCAAGAATGATACAAGATGAGATCAAGTTCATTCAGAACTTCAGCAGTGCAGTCATGCACAGTGTTCCACACCTTTACATATCTGCCCTGCCTCTTACTCCTTCAAACACAAGGTTATCAGAAGTGCTCATGCCAAAATTCTCTTTTCTTGTTGGAGTTCCCATAGGAGGACTCAAAGAATGGACAGCTGCTCAACTAGCCTTAGAGGGACATGCTGGTCCAGTCAATTCAGTTGCATTCTTCCCTGATGGCAAGAGGATAGTCTCAGGATCAGGTGACAAGACTGTGAGGGTCTGGGATGTAGAAAGGGGTGTGCAGTTTGGCAGTCCTTTTCAGGGTCATACTGCAAGTGTCTGGTCAGTTGCAGCCTCCCCTGATGGAAAGAGGATTGTCTCAGGGTCCAGTGACAAAACTGTGAGGATCTGGGATGCTGAGAGGGGAGTGCAGATTGGCAGTCCTCTTCAGGGGCATACTCATTGGGTCTCATCAGTTGCATTCTCTCCTGATTGCAAGAGGATTGTCTCAGGGTCATATGACAACAGTATAAGGGTATGGGATGCTGAGAGGGGAGTGCAGTTTGGCAGGCCTCTTTGGTGGCATACTGAGTATATCCATTCAGTTGCATTCTCTCCTGATGGCAAGAGGATTATCTCTGGCTCAGAGGACAGCACTGTGTGCATCTGGGATGCTGAAAGGGGTGTACAGATTGGCAATCCTCTGAGGGGGCATGCTGATAGTGTCCTGTCAGTTGCATTCTCCCACGATGGAAAGAAAATTGCCTCAGGGTCAGAGGACAACACTGTGAGGGTCTGGGATGCTGAGAAGGGTTTGCAGATTGGCAAGCCATTTGAAGGACATGCTGAGTGGGTCCGCTCACTTGCATTTTCCCCTGATGGCTTGATGATTGCCTCAGGGTCAGATGATGAGACTGTGAGGATCTGGGATCTTGAGAGAGGTATACAGATTGGCAGCCCTCTTCAGGGGCATACTCATTGGGTCCACACAGTTGCATTCTCCCCTGATGGCAAAAGGATTGCCTCAGGGTCAGAGGACAAGACTGTGAGGGTCTGGGATGCTGAGGGGACTATGCAGCCCAACAGTCCTTTACAGGGGCATGTTGGTGATATGTTTTCAGTTGCATTTTCCCCTGACAGCAAGAGGATTGTCTCAGGATCAAGTGACAAGACTGTGAGGATCTGGGATGTTGAAAGGGGTGTTCAGGTTGGTAGCCCTCTTCAGGGTTGTACTGGTCCAGTCAAGTCAGTTGCATTCTCCCCTGATGGCAAGAGGATTGTATCAGGGTCATCTGACACAACTCTGAGAATCTGGGATGCTGAAAGGGGAGTGCAAATTGGCAGCCCTCTTCAGGGGCATACTGGTCGGGTTCGGTCAGTTGCATTCTCTCCTGATGGCCAGAGGGTTGTCTCAGGGTCATCAGATCATAGTTTGAGGATCTGGGAAGCTGAAAGGGGTGTACAGATTGGTAGTCCTCTTCAGGGACATGTTGGCAGTGTCTGTTCAGTTGTATTCTCCCATGATGGCAAAAGGATTGTCTCAGGATCACAGGACAAGACTCTGAGAATCTGGGATGCTGAGAAGAAAGTTCAGGTGGGCAGTGCATTTCAGGGGCATACTCAACCAGTCAGGTCAGTTGCATTCTCCCCCAATCGCCAGAGGGTTATCTCAGGGTCAGATGACAATACTGTGAGGGTCCGGGACATTGAGGGGGGTATGCAAATTGGCAGCCCTTTCAAGGGGCATACTGATTGGGTCCACTCAGTTGCAATCTCCCCTAATGGCAAGAGGATTGTCTCAGGTTCAGAGGACAATACTGTGAGGGTTTGGGATGCTGAGAGTGGTGTGCAACTTTACTGCCTTGCCCAAGGCCATACTGGTCCAGTGGTTACTGTTACATTCTCCCCTGATGGAAAGTGGATTGCCTCAGGCTCTTATGACTGTACCATCAGGGTATGGGATAGTCAAATATATGAGGCTATCTTCACCAACCACCAATTGCCCCAGGGGTCAAAGGGTGTATTTTCCCCACCTTGTACTATACCAAATGGTAAGAGTTCTTCAGCAAATATGTATTGTAACCTCACTCAAATGGTTTATAGCCTTCACATCATCCACCTCCATCTGCTTTTCATCAGTTCATTCACATGCACTCTGTGATAGTGAACAACTCCTTGATGGGTTCCAGCCAAAAGAAGCTAATAGCTGGTATGAACCAGTCAAGCTTCATCCTGATGGCTGGTTCAGGGGTCCCAAGGGAAGACTGCTACTTTGGTTGCCTCCAACATTCCGGAGGCCATTCTACTCAAGTTTCAACATAGCTGTCATTCCAAATGATAGTTGCACAGAGCTGGATATGAGCCACATGGTTCATGGGAATAAGTGGCATAAGTGTTTGAAGGAACATGATTGATTACATTGTAGTGCAGATTATAATTACAAGTTCTTGTTGCAATGAAGGTTATGTACATGTTCATGCACCTGCACCATTTGTTCCACTATATTACTTATAGAATCAGCCAATACCAGGAGTTCAAGTCAAAGAGAAGCATAAACTGAACATACACAGGAATAGGTAAGAGAGAACCAATAAGCCAAGGCTCTACTCAGAATTTTGTCCAGGAAGTATGTGTATGTGTCGATGCTACAGGGGATTCGACATACACACTTGGGAATGAATTGGTTCCACGTCTGAGCATATAGTTGTACCCTAGGGAATGGAGAAGTTAATTCAACATATGATGAATTGAAGAAAGATATCAGCGGAGCCACGTTATCGGTACTCAATCAAATCTCTCTATCGTATTGGAAGTGCATCTGCGTAAGTGGGTAGGCAGGAGAATGATCACGGGAACAAGAGGAAACGTACTTTCTTCGGAATGTCAGGTGCGGTCCGTACACATCTGCCGTCATCCACCGCGGGGCCTAGACGAGACACAACTAGGTTGCACGTAACGGGATAGAAGACAGAACGCACCGCTCCTCGTTCCGGAGAAGGGCCCTCTACCCTAGCACGTAAAAGAAATATATCAACGTACCTCGTGTCTCGCAAGATGCGAGCATGCACTGTAGGGTGACGGACACAATGGACACCGTGAATCACTCCTTCCCCAAGAATAAATGCGCGAATCTATGCACGTTCGAAAACATAGCATAGCTCTCCAACGTCGGTATATTAATAATTGCTTACATGTCCATTGCAGCGTCAGCATGCCACGAATAGATAGCCAGTAGGGAAGGAAGATTCACGGAGTGGATGGATAGGCGCCTCCGTTGTTTGATCTACGACAAAGTGTACAGTCAGTGCCGGAATAGGACAGCTGGCGTTGAGGTAAGGCTTGAACTCAAAACCTCTACCCCGTCACACGTGGGTGCATCAGATGATGAGTAGGAGGGAGCCAGGAAAGGTGTGTGTAGGCGTGTATATCTACCTGATAAAAGTGTCACCCGATACCTTTGAAGAAGAAAAAAACCAAGAGTCGAACTTATCCGCACTGAGCTTGATGCCTAGGCATCCGATTCCCGCCGTAGCCTCGGTGCGAAACTGAGCAAACGTCGGACAGAGGTTCAGCGCACAGACCGGACATCCATTGGTGTTGACTTCTCCCGAGCTGCTGCGCCAAGTCATGCCAGTACTTACTGCCCCGAGCCGTGTAGGACGTCGTAACGACGACGAGGGACATCCCGGTTGGAGCGAAAAGAAATGAAGTAGTCATCTCAGTATAAAGACCTGTTTCCGGTTTTGATTAGGATATCGTTATTGTACTCGAAGTTATCCTGCGACCTGGACTGCGAACACTGTATCGCTGAGCCTCGCGGGGTGATGGTGTTTGGGGTGTTCCATGATAGCCAAAATTGGCAGGTACCACTAAACGGGATGTTCCCCCGCATGCGTTCTGACCCGCCTACCTGGACTTTTGCAGTGTCCAAATAACAGTCCTAGGAAAAATGGGTGCTTCCCAGTCAAAAACAGATGCCGCGCCAAAAGTTATTCACAGCGCAACGCCCGTAGAGGTGAGTCGCGTTCTTACGAGCCAGTACCAACCCATGTTTCTCTTACTTTCACTACGACACAAAAGTTCTCGCAGGATGTAGTGGACTACCTCTCAGACCGTATGGCATCACCCGAGACGACCCCAGAACGACAATCCACCCTGGATAATCATATACGATCACGCATTCAAGCCGAGATACAGACTCTTCGTGCGGAAGAGGAGAAAGTGCGGCAAGAAATTCAGCACGCTCTGGAGAAGGAAAACCTCGACCGTGAAATCGACTCTACTTCGGAAAACGGTGGCGTTTCTCAGGGTGACGCAGCGGCGAAGAACAGCGCGACGCTCATCGGCGACTTGGAAGAGATTAGGGCTAAGGTGGACAGGTACCAAGCACGACGTCAGCTCGGAGACTTTCCCTCGGTGAAGGAGGCGGGCGAAGCCGTCGTATCGTGTTATAGGTGCGTGTCTCGTTCGTTACTTCCATGAATATGTGCTTGTGGCTAACTAGTTTTGTTTCGGCAAGGTCAAACGAATCGACACCCTTGGAATGCTGGAAACAGGTCGCTCAGTTCAAGGCAGCCGTGGCCGATGCTGAAACGGTAAGTGGAGAGATCCACGCCTTCTCGGTCGATAGTTGATTATCCTCGAAACAGCAATACTTGGCGTCACTGCGATAATCAGGTCCTCATCACCCACGCAGCATACTCCAAGATCCGTGGGGACACAGACATCAGTTTTGGGCCACATAGAACGTAGGTTGCAGTACCTTGAAGATACCGCCGTCTGGCAACACTATCATGTCGGGGAGGTCCTGCACGTAATTTAGATGGTTGATACCTGTAACCTCCAGCCGGTTTGCCGCAACGAGCAAACATGCTCGGCAGTCACAAGATGCACTAGCACTGGAAAGGTAGGAACGGCGTTGGGTTTCACGCAGTTTTCTCTGCGGTGGTCCTACGGCAACCTCCGATTCTGGCAGCTGTTCAGAGCCGTAGACTTGTATTGGCGAGGGCCTATCGTAGCCGTGAAATGAGGTGAGATTGACGCTAACGGCATCAGCCATTTATACGAGATGTGAGCAGCCACTGACCATATCTAGCGTCATCACTACGAGAACATGAGTCGTATCTTGATCAAACCTCTGCGCGCGCCGTCTTGTGGTCGCGGTCTAATATGAAACCTACTCGGGGCTGCACGTCTTTTAGTCACTGTCTAATCGAACGTTGCATTTCGAACGACGGGAGAACCGCTGCGTTCGCCGAGCGCCCCCAGCACATCCCCGACAAAATACCTGCCATCCAGGACAAATAATACACCTCTCGCCTGCAGTAACAGTGAGTTTCGGCTTCATGTGAGTTGTAATATACTATGCGTATGCTCTCGTGGAATACGTCCTCCCCCATTCCTCCCGTCTATTCTATTCGATCTTCCGGCATAAACCGCGGTACTGCGGTGGGCGTGGATAGCAGTGACAATCTGTGAGTCCGACATTCCGATGTGGCGCTGGTTGATGATTCGGGGAAAGAATGATTGGTCGTCCCACACAAGGGGTCAGTTTCCGCCCTAGGGGTGTCTCGAGACCTGAACGACTACTATCATCACGCGTCCGCCCTCATCGGTGGAGATTTGTACGTACTTGAGCCTGGAAACTCACAATTCCTTTGACAGGAGCGAGCCCAGTTTATGGATAGATGAGAAGGTATCGCCTATTCAGATGTGGTTCATGAACTCCCTCGCCGTAGCGGTGGCTCGTGAACACTTGTCGTCAAGAAGGGACCGAGAAGAACATAACTTGGGAACCGCCACTATCGCGTCCCGTCAGTGGACAGCTCAGACGTACTCGAGCATGGGACCTCGACGAAACGGGTCGTATCAACTCAGCTTCGGTACCTCATGGTACTGATGCATAGTAAGTAGTCTCAGATTTACCACTCGACCCCAAACTCAAAGGTGCATTACATCAAGATGCCAGGGGCGTGTGCCTGGTGCTGACGGCACGGGATTGTCGCTCTCTGCTTGCCCTGCTGCAGCTCTCGAGCCATTGGCTCAGTCAGTCCCTTGGCCGCCAATACATTGTCACGACTGCCACTGGCGAACGAGTGGCGGATGCCAGTTTGGTAATACCGCTGCTAGGTAACCCCCTGTTGATACGGAACATCGTTGTAGCACTGATTAGTAGTGTCCCTCGCATTAAGTTAGAGCACCTCGCGCTCCAGTCGTCGCGTGCCATGCCGCTGTGGGAAACATTGCATACTGTGAGTCTTGTGAGCGTTTCGTAAACATCGTCATGTACTTGAAAACTTCCCTGCATGCAGGGAAACAGGGATCCTGGTCTCACGATACGATTCCATGAGCTACTGACGACCCCAAGGGAGATCTCGAAGATCTCGATAAAACTTCCTTATGGCACCTGCGCTAGGTACTGTGGGGTGTGTGCATTGGAGCTTCTTCCACGTGGAACCTCTAGCTCGAATTAGGGCTCTCTCGGTTCGTTCCATGGAGGCGGGGGTCAGTCACCACTGACTTATTCAGAGGTAACACTCGTTATATAGATCTGACGTGACGAACTCCTCTTCCCGGATGTTCCGATGCATATAACTTGCGCATGTGCGTCTGTCAATATTTATGGAGAGCTTCATAATGAGTGTTATTAGTATCCCAGTGAAATATTGGGCGTTATCGCTGATAATGTATATAGCAGCTCCTTCCTGTGACATCGCCGGGGGAGGTCGCGACGCCACGGTACCGACGACGATAAGACGACGAGGCACCCGTTGCCGGCTCATTGGACGATCAAAACGCCATCGCTGCAATGGCGTTTTGATCGTCCAATGACTCGGATCGTTTCGACATCTTTATTCTACCGTAAAGACACAGGCCCATCAGATCTTCCGTGTTGAGATTATGTACATACCCTTGATGAAGTATTCATTGCTCTAGTGCTGCACCTCATTGGACTGTTGCATACCTGGTTAGTGGGAACACTCCACAACGTCATTTTTTACATATGCATGCTCCGAAGAAAACCCCCACTTGGCCATACTGGGGGTAGTGAAAAAAAAGTATGTATTCGCCTCAGCACAAGCACGAGGCTAACCCGGTAGGATAAATAACGATGATAACATTAATCTCCAGTGGGCGTATCGCTCGGCCGCAACTACATACAGCAGTTTTACATCAGTCGTACGAAACACACTTCTTATACAGGTATACAGCAAGCTCCGTGGACCCTACAACCACCTTCCATTCATGCTGCGCGAGGCTATGCAATAGTGAGAAAAGGGGCGTGATTGCGGTGACCTCCGGCAGCTCCGCGAAGGAATGGTGGGACAAGCAAAAGGGAAGGACTGGATAGGTAAATGACGGTGTCCGCAAAAGTCGAGGAGGCGCAATGGAGAAGAGACAAGGTACCACAAATCCGGGGGAACGAAATCTAAAGAAGGCATCATAGATAGCAAACGACTGGCAGTGTTCGTCTCACAGATGAACCGACACGGCGCATCTGAGCAAGACAAACTTCACTCACGAACCCGAACCCTGTCTAAACGATCCAAAAGAGTCAAAAATACAGTCAAACGGCGATATAGTAAAGCAATACACAAAAAGGGGCCTGGAAAACCATCCGGCAGGAGACATATATCATAAATCTAAAAAAGAAACATACTCGCGATTCTCGGGGAGTGTGGGCAGGGATCGTACACTCATATGGCTTGAGTTGAGACTCCTTGACCCAGAGGAAGTGTACGAGGAAATGGTTGAGGCCGTATCTCCAGAATGATGACTCATAGTGGACCGATGGAGGCTGTGGTAGTCGAGTGACGAGTCCGAATCTCTCTGGTTAACATCGTTGGCGGTGGTATCGGCAATACTGACACCCTCAAGAGGGGAAACGGATGATTGTGGATGAGAAGACCTTTTCCATATTTTGAGAAATCTCCGCATTTTTCTAGGTCTTCGTTGGAGGTTTTGCGACGTGGAGGAACACGATGGGCCGTCTCCGGGCTCGAAGCCACTCCTCGAAGTGCCCTCGCCTCTGATATCTATCGTGATGTTCGCAAAACTCTCACTGTTGATCAAATGGCTGAAAACCAAACGTCAATTGAGGTTACACGATCGGAATGGGGGAAAACCGCAGAAAAAAAGCTCACAGTGCGTCAATATTCGAATGCTCGGAGGATTTACCGCGGCCTCTCCGAACCGAAACGGAGCGCGGAGGTCTCGACTTCGAGCGACGGTTGTTGCTAATGTTGCCCGAGCCTCCCCTCCCGGAAGACGCCTGCAGGAAGGATGAGTCGTATGAAAGTCACATCCAGGGTAATCAGAGGTCGGACTCACTACCACCTTCGACTCCTCATGACGTTTGCGAATCTGTCGTTCATAACGATCTTCGGTATCTCTATGCTCGTTGAGTATGGCAGCGGTTAGAGGGTGATCCGCTAAGTCCGGGGAAGGTGGCTGGATGTTTCCGACTCCGCCCCGTCCGACAGAGACAAACTGTGAATGGTCCTGTCATTTGAGAGTGGACACTCCTCCGGCAGTGGATGAGACCTACCCTGCTCGAAGAGCCTTCCTTTTCGCGTAAGGAGACGACGTCGGAAACATCCACGGATGGCTCTGAGCTGCGCCCCACTGACGATCGACGGATGTTCCCAGATCCTCCCCGTCCAGAGGACGTCTGAAGCGAAAGGAGAGCTAGAAGCTTAAAACCTAGGGCTGGCAGTTAGCGATGGCACTCACGAACGGATCGCGGGTTGTGGATATGGAGAGTCGTAGGGACGGGGAGAGAGCCATGATGGTGAAGCACGAGACGTGGTCCAAAGAGGGTGAAGAGGAGTTGCACGAGCATCAGGACCGGCCTTGTTTAAACTGGTTGGCACAGGAGTAGACATCACAGCCAGGACAAAATGGTCGTCCGATAAGGATTCCATTAGCGCCCAAAGGTGACAAAATGGGACATATGTCATTCACCAATGACTTACGGAATCCTTATCTATATCATGTCAGTCTCTGTCAAACATGCGCACTTCTTATTCAGTGTGCGAGTGAAGCATCGCGACGCGAGAATTACCCACCCCCACTGCTGTGAACATTGCGTTTCCAGGTCCCGTAGAGCAAATCTGACGGCGTGTTGAACGAGAGCTTGTTGCGTTCTGCGATAGCAGCAGGGTCATCACTCTGGAACGGTCGATTGGCGCGTCGGAGATACTACACAGTCAATTGCACCAACCGGAGCACGAATCCGCAATCTGTACTACGGACCGGAAACGGGATAGCCAAGGAGCACGCAATTGGAGGGACTGGCCAATGAATTATGGAGTTTACCGGAGCACAGAGAGATCTCTGCTAACTACCTGACACGTTCTCATTAGCGCACAAATTGATGAGAAAGCGCGGCAAGATTAGACTGAACCGGTCACCCTAAAACATACTCGTGCAAGTCAAACGTACAAAAACAAGTGGCAGGACGGGACGGGCGTCCGGATCCGTCGACAGCTCTGGCAACGGCTGTGGGAAAAGCGGTCGAGTTTTGTAGTTTTGAGCGTCCACCACGAGCGAGGTTCAAGTTGGAGGACGTGCACGTCTCCAGGTTGTGTGGGGAAATGCCGGCACTCACCTAAAATTACTGTATCGCTCTCGCTAAGCTGGACTGTATGGCTGGCAGACTGCGACTGCGCAAAGATGAAACCTGAGTCGAGAAAGAACGTCCAACGTTTCAACGACCAAGAGCCTCACAGCAACGGGGGTTTTTCTTTGGACATCACATCGACATGGGTCGAGTAGGACGACCACACCACACCCTTCGCGGTTGGCCCCGTGTGCACGGGCTCAGCATGGTGATGGTCTGATGATGAAACACGAAGTTCGAGATAAATACTTTGCATCTGAGAGATAACTCGGTACTCGTCTGAACCACAAAGAAGAGCACCTGAGCTCGCTTCGGTGCCATCGACGAGTGCGTACGTACATAATTCCCATTCCCAAAGTCGTATGACAACCTGATGTGATGTCAATTTATGGAGCAGTCGGGTCTGGCTGTTTGCTTTTTGGGTCGTTCTTCAACGTCGTCGAGGTCGACTCGCTCACCGTACATGGCTGTGATGTCGACCCCAGCAGTGGCAGCCGTCGAGCTCACGTCGACGTACACCAACTCCATCGAGGAGCGAGGTTCCGTCCGCTTCGACTCTCAGTGCGTCGTCATCCCGGAACCCAGTCCTCGCTCACGACGGCCCCGCCTCGTCACCAAGACATACTCGGTACCCTTGTGGAAGAGACGTGGCTCGACGTCCAGCTCTTCAGAGCTAGATCCGAACCACTCTGAGTGTCCGGAAGTCGACAACCACGTTGTCCTCAAACTTTCACTTCCACGGTCGGTGAAAATACCCACAGCAACAAGGATTGCCCCCCACGGGTCTAACTATGCATTTACAGATTCCAGGCGAGGGCGCAGTTGCCTACGAGAAGTGCTGATTCTACGCCGCTCACTCCGTGCTTGGTGCATCGCTCCCTCTCGGTTGGCGCAACCAGCGTCTCCGGGTCTCCACCCACAAGTCGACACGCTCGAAGTAAATCACCCACCTCACCCACCCGCGCAGACCTAATTACAGTACCACTTCGACCATGCTGTACAGCATGTCAGGAGGCCACAGAGAGAGCACGTTCACAGGGAGACACATGGACGGAACGTTTCTCACCCGCTGCGTATAACCGTCGCTGTCACAGTACAGATAGCTACCCCCGCACCATCACTGTAGCTGGCAGTGCTGCTTCTGCATTCTATGGTTCCCTCGCCCGCGACATCCCAATTAGTGTGGACGAGGTCGACAAACGTCGCAGAACAAGTGACAGCGTGCTTGCCACTAGCTCCAGCGTGCCAGACGATGCTATTGCATCCGAGGAGAAGCTGCCTGCTACTGTATTAGACTCACCCTCGGGACGTCCTCATCTGTCCCCGCTTTCGGTACCCCGACTAGCTGCCAATGGGATATCAGAAGAGGTCGACGATGACGAAGAGGATCAGCTCTTCCCTCTCCCTTCTCCAAAGCGTTCGCCGTCCTCTTCCGCGTCTCCAAGTCCGTCGGCTTCCTCGTCTTCTTTACAAGTTGGACCAGTTGGCCAAGCACAGAATTTGGCGAACAGTCCAACGGCATCATACTATTCAGCAGAATCGTCCGTCAATGGTCAACATCTTTGTCCCCCTGCAGCCTCATCATCCTTACTGAACCTTCCAAAGGCATCTGTTCCCAGCACCTCCTTGACGAACGATCCTCCCCGTGCACCATCACCAAATATCCTCGCCTCCCTACCGTCACTATCCAACCGTCCAAGGCACCGGGAATTGGCCCTCCAGCTCCCTCGGTCAACGTCGCCGGAAAACGTTTTTCCCGAGGAGGTACTTCAACCTAACGCGTCGATCCCGCCTTCACCCTCTACGCCAAAGAAGATCCCGTCCGCTTCCACCGCATCACCGTCAACCTCACCAATTCTGTCGACGTCTCCGAACTCGAGGAGACTTCTCAAGCCATTTTCTGGCTCCCCGCGGCAGATCTTTGCAGATGTCATTCGAGGGGTTGGAGCATTCGGAACGGGTGGAAGTGGGCTCAACGTGCAGATGTGAGCCATTCCCCCGTTTCCGGATGAGCTTCGGGCCTCGTCCGCGTCGTACGGTTCGCCTGATTCAACGACGTCTGATATCACCTTCCTCTGTACATCTTCCCATGCCTTGCTTTGCTCTTACCCGTTGTTTCCATCGACTATACAATACTGAGTGTACCAGGCGTAATTACTGACCCATATAATTTTTGCCGCGATGGTGTCATAGCGCCTTTTTTTACCTTGTAATTCTTTTCCTATACCCGTCGTGCTCGTGTCTGCTGATGACCTGCTATGAAATATGCCGTTTAGTCGTGGATTGATATCAAAAGAAGAGCGATGGGCTGAACATACAATCACCAGCTGATGGTTGGCACGTCATACACACGTTGCCGGGACAAACTTGTATCCCCCACTTTGTGATTGATCAACAACATCATGCCATCTCCGCTGGCTGGACACCGCCGTGGTGATCAACCCACACAGCATTGGCATGAGTATTTGATGTTCTAAATTTTCGCTTCCACTTTGACGATCCAGTAGTTTTGTCGAGGACACGACAGTACTGATCGATTGAACAATTAACACTGTGTCCGAGACTCGGCAGCCCACTGAGATGGTGTCTCTGGTCGCGTCGGATGCGGCGCGGAGGTGACAATTTCATTAGTACTTGTCAAGGGCGTATTACACACCGTTGGCCAAGTTCCTGACGGGCCTGCCAGGTGCCTTTTACCAAGTGGCAAGGACATTGTTCTCCCAGCGCCTTGCTTCTTCCTACTCATCCACCTCCCGATCGTAAGGATGGCCGGCAATAACAGGCCTGGATATCCGTATGCATTCGAACCGCAACCACGATGGTGAGTTCTTACTTTTTACTTTGCTTATTTTCACCGCATATTCCTTTGTTTTTTTGTGTGGAACCAGGATCACACCAGCGGACAACTACCATGTTGGGGCGCCCTCCGGACACCCATCCTTGAACCCTGGACCTACGACCCTAGCTTCGAGACGCTCCCCGGTGCCATCATTCGGACAAGACTCGCGGCAGAATACGCTAGTATATACGATCGAACGCCGAGGGGCGTCTCGGGACAGAAACCAGTCGACTGTTCCGTCGATATTTCCAACTTCTCAAACCCGCAGCTCTCTTTCACCTGCTGCCGGAACATATGCACAACGTCTTTACGCCAGTGCGGTACCCAAGTCAAAATCGCCATCCCACCAGACTCAAAATGTCGCCGATGTCGATGGGTTAGTGGCACCTTCCCGATCTCCCGATCATCGTGTAGTGAACCAGCGTGCGCACACTGAGCAACAGCTCGATGCTTTAAGTCGAGATTTTGACTCGAAGGCATTTCTCATATCGTCCGCTTCCTCGCCTGCAGGTGACGAAGAATGGGATAGACGTCCGGGAAATTCCGACGAGAAAAGACTTGTGCCTTCATATACGACCACATTCACTCCATCAGCTACCTCAGCTAATTCACATGACCACGTAGTACCGGACCTCAGGGATGAAACACCCCGATATGAGGCCCCAGCATCGTCCTCGATAATCACAGCTGGTGTGCCAAGCGATGCACCACAGGGTTCAAGCACACCTGCCGATTACTCGGACGTCATTCAGTCTTCAGCCTCCCCTGTCTTGAATACAGCATCCAGCCTCGACCCACTACCTCCGGACCCGGAGGACGTTGCAGAGGAAGTTCCCCCATACACTCTGGTGGATGAAACGCCCCCTCCCCCAGACTTGTCTGATGCGAATACGAGAGCTAGGGAATCGAATGCGCTACTCCATACTCCAGCCGTCGAGGACCCGCCCCCTGCAGCTCCGTCGTATACTCCTGCTGATTCAGTGCCCGTAAACCTTCCAGATCACGGACAACGTACTCGTTCGCCTGCTTCGTCCGCTACCAGTGGTATCACTTGGCAGATCCACGAAGCGCGTTCTGGCTCAACCCATAACGAGGTATCGTGCCGACTGCCTACCATATCATCGCACTCCGCATCCACTTCGAACAACGATTTTGCGGCGGACCTGTATGCTCATCCTTATGGTCGCCACTCCATACGCGACCGTGCTCGATCTACCACCACCCAAGTTAACTCCATCCCCGCTCCACCTCCACCCATGTTGCCACCGCCAACTGCTGCTATCGACGAGATGACGACTATGCATTATGGAGCTGGAGTTGCCAGGATCCCTCCCGTATCGGCTCAGGTAACGCCGCTGCAGCCGCCGCTTCCATCAAATAACATGTCAACCAACCATCTCTCCATGCAGTCGCCAGGTGACGGCTTCTCATGGAGTCATTACCCTCTATCAGACTCGTCTACCATGCAAGCGTACCCGGTAAACACTGCTGGGATGCTCCGTGGACCTCCCGGAGAATCCACTGTCCAACTATTACCCCCACATTCTTCTCCCAGATCACCCTCGTCCTCACCTGTACCATTTCATCATGCTCCACATCCCTTGTATCCTGCACCACAGCAGCGTCCCCGCAAATTGCAACGACCCCCGCCAGTGCCTAATCGCCTCCGACACCCATCTACCACCCCTTCCTCACATACTGGCACGGCCCACGGTTTACAAATGTAGCTTGCAGTTCAGTCTCCCCTACCAGATGTTGAAGGTGGTCTTCTTTTTTTTCCATCGTTAGATTACAACCGCATACTGGACAAAATTAAATCCGTTGTACAGAGCATGTACAGTCAAGTGTTTTTGGTACACTTTTTCTGAACTTTTGATGTTTCAACGTATGTATGTAGCTACATATCGGATAGCTAAGCTCACAGTTCGTTAAGGATGTGTTTTTACAGTTGCGACAAGAACCATTCTATTCCCAAGATGTCAAGAGTACTACGACATAATACCCCGTGAGGTACAGAACGGTTCACTATAGTATGGGCATTTGTCACGAGTTTGATACAGGAACAAAGGATACAGCATAGGGCAATAGTCATAGCATGGGGATTTGAAAACGACGTTATAGTGAACAGTGCTGGGATAAGAACTATCGCGGAGGCCGAGAAAGAGCACATATCAAACCACTGCGAAAGTGTGTTCCCGAGTCAAACACGGAT
Organism: Pisolithus albus; assembly: GCA_024613165.1. Lineage (NCBI taxonomy): Eukaryota > Fungi > Basidiomycota > Agaricomycetes > Boletales > Pisolithaceae > Pisolithus > Pisolithus albus. The sequence goes on from JANFAB010000059.1 coordinate 185,509, forward strand.
GGGCCTCGTCGATGCTGGCGTTGGGCGCCCGCGAGGTCGGGGCCGACTCAATCGAAGGGTCTCCGATGGCCTATGAAACCTGTTAGTCGGTAAACGGAAGGAATTCACCGTAGTATACGCACGTCATGATAGTGCCTTGCGAGATATTCCCCAAACCGGCGCCGAGACTGACATTACCCAGGCTCGTGTTATTCTCCTTGTTTTCCACTCCAATTCTTCCCGTACCCCTCTTACTCCACCCCAGTGCTGCACGTCGGGCATTGGAAGCGACGCGAGGACGGGAAGGTAGGCCGAAGACGCACTCGGGCTTCTCCATCGATGTCACAACCTTCTCGTCTGGAAGTTTCTCAAGGTGTTCGGAGAAAGGGCTAACATTGGAATTGATAGGAACCTCTTGGAGTGCATGGCATTTTGGTTGGTCCGGAGGAACAACAGTGGCGGTTGGGTTGACGATGGAATGTACGACAGGGGCCCTAAGTTGTTCCGCAGCGGGGGAGGTTGCATGGGATGCCATTATCGTACGCGGGTATGGAGAAGGACGACTGTCAGCCCTTGACCTCATGCGGCGTGGCCCCAATTCCGATGGAAGAGGATGGTAGTTCTGAATCGAGTGTTCGAGTAGTGCCTGCATTCCAGACCGGTGGCGGGGTGGATCGAACGCTAGAAGAGAAAACAGATCAGTCTCGTACCACTCCTGATGCCACCAACGTACACTGCACTGCAAAAACGGAGAAGGGAGTGTCCACCCAGATGCGTTTGCTCTCGGTGACAGCGTCCTGCGCTTCATCTCTGAGAGCATAGTATTTGCGAAGGGCGGTGATGCCCCTTTCGTCGTCCCATGGGGAAACTGAATCGACCGATGATGTCTCGGGATCGACGACAAACACTCGGGATGGGCCTATGGTCTTCGTGACCGATTCAGGTAGCTGTACCGTCTTCGTCGCAGAACCGGGCGTGGATCGATCAGGAGAATTGAAAGGAGACAATGAAGTGGTTGTCTCTTCCTCGATCGTTTCGTATACTGAGGTTCTTGATGCCCGAGCTTGAGAAATGCGTCGACGATGTCCATGGCCGCGTGCGCGTGACCGCACCCGATCAAAGGCAGTACTGGCCGAGGGGTGGGTAACATTTGCGAGCATGAGGTTGAGTTGACCTAAGTCGATGCTTGACTGGGAGCCCTCGGAAAGCGACGAGTACCCATCGCAAATGGAGAGCGGAGGAGTTTCTGCACCGGAGCTGGAAGTGCATGTGCTGGAACGAGAGCGCGTTGCGATTGGCTGCCGGGTAAAAACTGGTTGCATTCGGACTTGAACAAGTCAGCTTTACACACGGAAATCATAGTAGGAGTATCACATACAAGAGCCAGAAGTATCCTCGCCATCGGCTACGAGAACAGTGTTTTCCAAGCTTTGCCGTTCCAGGAGACCATGCTTAGCGCGGATCATGCGTTCGTCTCCAAATTTGAATGAATTGATAGTGGAAGCGATGGATGGCTTGCTTTCAACAACTCGAGATTTGTCAGGTGTTTCGTAGTCTCCTTTGGCGCGCTTGAAGACCGGCTCCGGCACCAGGTCGTTTGGTAACTGCTTGCGTCTCTCCATGCGAACACAAGGAGAAGCGTCAATCATCGAACCTACGGAGAGGCGTCGGACATGACCACCCCCAAGCATCTAAACAAAAGTTAGGAAGACTGTTGTAACAGAAAGTGATGCATTTACGCTGATCATCGTGTCATCCTCTTTCGCTGGGCTATGCGCACTGGAAACGCTGAAGCTCGATATTGGCCGGTAACGGGGAAGGTCAGCATGGCGGGCATCCATAGGATCCTTGCCAAAGAATGCGGAATCCGATGATGACACAGATGTTCTGTAACCTGTCTTCTCAAAGAGCGAATCCTCCGCAGTGGTCTTTTGCAGTTCGTTGCGGCTATCTATGATGGAGTCATACGAAGAACGGTGTTCATATTCCTCAGAGGTGATTCGTTCGCTGCGCACACTGCCTGCGAGGCTTTCTGGAGGTGAAGCAGAGATGGACGTCAGTGGCACGCCATGGTCCAATGCGGACTCGAGCATTTTATCACCCAATCCCGGGCGGCCGAGGCGGGCACCCGAGTAATTGCTGAGTACCGAATCGACAGAGAAGTCTGGCCGGTGTTTGGCCCACGCTGCCCGACCACCACTGGCGCCACATAACGCATAAGACTGCGCTACACTGCTGATGCTAGTGCTGGAATCACCTCGGCGATGGTGGGCGAAACTGCGGTTGTAAAGGCTGATAGGAGGGCCAAGAGACGTGACTGAAGCAGAAGATTCGTGACGGCGGTGGCTATGGTTCTGCGGGTAGAGCTGGCAATGCGCGGGGGGACGGAAGTAGAAACTAGAAGCATCACTGTCAACCCGCTTTCGTCGAGGGTCTCTGTGGATGAAGGAGAACGTATCATCGACCGACGTTGACATAGAGAACGAGAAGTCGTCAGAATATCGCCGTTTATCCGGGTTAGCAGGTAACCCATAGTCGAACGGATCAGCCGAGCCAGCATGCAAGACACGACCGTAAGAAGATACCGACGCAATGCTGAATATGGATTCATGTTTCCCGTGCCTCGAGGTCGCACTCACGCCTGGATAGAAACCTGGACGGTGGTCGTGGAACTCGAAGCCCCTTCTAACTTCAGCGAACGAGTCAAGGCCCCCAAAGCTGAGGGCAGATGAATTGCGTTGATGACCATTTCCAATAGAATTCCGTGCAGCAGCTCGGGCCCCTCGCTTAGAGCTAGAATCCGACTGCAGGCGGGACCGCGGTGGTTGGGACGGGATTTCCACAGCCTTAGCAAAGATAGATTTCAAGAGTGAGCTTTCGTCCACAGCTAGGGTTCCCGCTGACAATGAGTGGGCCACAGCTGGGGGAGGAATGATATCCGACAGAGTTAGTGGTGCGTCCTCTTGGGAATTGTCTTCCACGGCTGCAGGAGACGGTTTGCCACCAAATTTGAAATCTCTGTTCAGTTCACCGTCCGAGGGACGAGAGCCCATTGAACTAGGTTTGCGCAACATCTGGGGTGCGATCATGTCCCACAAGTCGTCGTCCGACACAGTAGTGGCGTAACTATCAGTGCCAGGGAGGAGCGATGGCTCAGCGTTGACATCCACAGGGAAATCAGCAGGGAGTAGCTCGCGAGACTCGTAGTCGTCCGGAAGGCTGAACGTACTCTGTCCCGCCCTCGACAATTCGTCCTGTAAAGAGTTCTTGGGTAAAGGTGGAACATCACCATTGAAAAAGTTCCCAAAGTCAGAACGAAGGTCAATCTTCGCTGGAGTACGAAAGGCGCTCTCCAACTGCTCCACGAAGCTTCGTCGGTGCGACGCGCCGGACTCGTTGAGCTTATTGATCTCCCCGGTGAAGTCAAATGATTTCTTGGTGTCTTCCTCAGACGAGGACAAGGCCCCGGCCTCTTCGATATCCGCTTGGCGGTCATCTTCGTCGATCAATGTGGCACGGAAGACAGGGACCTCGGGCAATGGGTTCTGCGGGGAAGAATCGGCACCCGGAACAGGAAGCGGCATCTCCGGAGGCAGCCCAGGTGACGGTAGTGGCGGATGGGGCACGTCGGGGTTGAAAGACATCGTATCGTCGAGCTCCTGATCAGAACTGGAAAGGATGACCTGAAGTTCGTCCGGAATATCAGAATCGGGATCGCTCGCATCGTACTCCTGCTCTGCCGCGCTACCGACAGAGCCGCCCATTGTTCCAGTGAGACCCAGATTGCGTCTAGCTTCAGGAGGGATTGGTAGACTGCCACTTTGATCTTGGATAGGGACAAGCGATGACCGTTTCCTGGCATGACCTTGGCCTTTCTTGAATACGGGAGACGACAATGAACTGCAGTGCGAGTCGGACTTCGAGTGTGCTGAGCCGAACGTAAAGGCCGAGGGAGAGCGATCTGTGTCTTTGTCACCGAGGACAAACGGTGGGATAGCAGGAGATGACCGAACTGCCGCAGTAGCTCTGGGGACTTTGGACACCGCTGGCCGAAGAGCCTTGAAAATCGGTGACGGGTCGGCTGCAGGGGCAGGAGTCAAAGTACGCTTGTGCGTCATCCGAACAGTAGGTACGTCCTCCTTAGGTTGGGCCCTAATGGTCGCTGGAGAAGGCTTCGATGGTGAGATGCTGGCATTCAGGGTTGCCCAGGGCGCAATATTTTGCCCAATCTGCACCTGACCGACTGTGGGGGTCTTGCTATAAGGTCGGAGCGAAGTGATAGATGCAACGTTGGCGCGCAGAGCCCTGACAGGACTGTCCATCGTAAAACGATTCTTCGCAGGTGTTGGACTACCGGGCTGGTCGAGCAACGACGGTGAACGATTGCTTCTAGGAGATATATCCCGACTACCGGGAGTGGCTTCCAGATCCAGTCTATTGATGAGCTGAGCTAAGTCATTAGTTGCGGCATCCAGGAGCGAGATAACAGCATCATCTGTTCACGCGACTTAACCACAAAATGCACAAGACATTGGTCAAATACGCACCGTCACCGTCATCGTAAATCGCTTTGGGACGTGAGCGACTTAGAAGTTGTTCGGACATTGGACGCAGGCGGGTTCGTTTCATAGGGGTCTCATTGGAAAGTGTTATCTCGTCCGCGGAACATTCCTGGATCGTGGCCTCCTCCACTGTAACAACAGGTAGAACAGGGCTGGGAGTAAGGTCCTCCTCGTGTTCGGAGAGGGTTCCGGGGAAGATGGCCGCCAGCGGTTTCCTCTTCCTACTATCGGACACTTTCCTAGTCGAATCTTTCTCGTTCTTTAACCGCTTGCTTTTCTTGTCTTTCTCCTTGGCGGCCTTTTTGCTCTCCTTTTCTTTCCTACGCTTCTCTTTGACGGTTTCCAACCCTGCTTCATCCCAACGAACGGAGACAGAAGAGTTTGATGATGCACCTGAAGCAGCTGACCTAGGTCGAAGGGAGGACGCTGTAGACATTGTCGAGCCAGATCGCCCACGCGCCAGGATGCCACCTCCGAGTATATTAGCGGAGTCGACAGAGAGTCGATTTCCAATACCATTCGCGGTCATGATTGACGAAGCTGTAGAGCCGCTTCGTGATGTGGGCAGACGCATGGTCGAAGGCAAACCCAAACCCAAGATACTTGTTTTCTTTCCCAATGACCTGCTGCCGGTTTTGGACGCTGCAGGGCTTGCGCTCAGCGCGCCTGCTTCGAAGCTGCTGCCCGAGTAGCGCACGGTTTCTTTCACCTTTGCCTTCTCTTTCTTTTTCTTTTTCTTCTTCGCGTCAGGTTGGTCCTTGTCCTTCTTATCGGCATCTTCTATGCTAGATGGGCCCTTAAGTTGAGCCCAGCTGCCAATGCGAGCAAGCGAACGGACAGAACGCATGGCTCGCATGGCAACCGAGTTCTTGCCGCTTCCCAATGCGCCAGCTCCAGGCGGCGCTAGAGTCGCAGTTGGTGTTGGAACCCGAAGGTACTCTACGGGGGCCTGAGGATGCTCCGCGCAGATGGGACTGCTAAGCAATATCCCTGAGTCGAGCGAGTTGAAACGCGTCCGTGTATCTTCTGGCTTCGGGGCTGAATTGGGAGCTAAAGACCTGTTAGTACTTTGTGACGAAGACACCAATCGAATGTATACATTTGGCGGTTTCCTCCTTCTCTTTGGAGTCTTTCCTTCCTCGACCAATACTCCACCACTTCTGGCTCTCATCAGTCTTCACCTTCAACAACCCCTCCTCCTTCTTCCCACTCTTCTCCTTAGGTTTCGTGATTGAAGGGACATTCGTAACTTCGCCCAGCGTTCCCCATGTCATCCCATCCAGAGCAGCACGCGATTTTTTCTTCTTGACCATTAGCACATCCCCAATATCGGGGTCCTCCGCAGGATCAACGTAAATTTCAAACCCAACCTCATTCTGCACGGAAACCCCTACGCGTCGTGTCACGTCGGAAAAGTCTTGTTCGCGTTCCCCCTTGGTCGACGAAGACCCAAGAAGTCCAAACTTGGACTTTTTGGGAACGAGACGTTTACGAGGAGCATCCCCAGTTGACTTGGGCGCGAGGGGAGCAGGCATAGGTTCTGCCGTCCATGGTGCGACGACAGGCTGATGAAGCGACGTGTTTTGCTCTGAAGGGGTCGGTGCGGTGAGACGGATAGTTGGAACCTGGGATTTGGTTGCTGGCGTTGTGAATGGGGACGATGAGCGAACGCGAACGGTGTCCGTAGTAGTTCGTGATAACAATGACAACGGCATGAGCTGGAACAATAAAAGTCGTTATGTGCAAGAAAATGGTTGAGACCGTAAAGTCGTCAAATTCGTTATAAAAACAAGTTCTTCGAAAGCAGAAACGAATAGAAAGCAGAAAAGATGTGCCTCTAGAGGCAGATTGGTTTGTGTCGTCGTTCTAGGGTCGTTACGATTTAGCGCGTGCCCAAATCTTGACGGTCAGTAAGCGTCGTTAGATCGTGTGTGCGTTGTAGAGTTTCTTGATGTATGCCGATGTCGGTAACGAATCGTTAGCCAAGTACCCTCGTAAGTGTCTTATAGTCAGTAAATGGAATCTCTACGCCGGTTGCTCAGCGGGGTCGGTGTTGCGAATAGGGTCCAATGCACTTACCTTGAGCGACGAAGCAGAAAACTCACGGCCTTGGATGACAAGGCGAGTCGACGGAGGCGAGCGCTTGTCTCGTTGCTATCGTTGTCCGCGACGACGCTGAAGGAAGAAGAGACCCCGGGTCTTCGAAGTCGAACTTGTTTGGCCATGTGGGGGGGGTTATGGGGACCAAACAACACGTAAACAAATCGCGAGCAGAATATCACAGCACGTGACGCACCACTGCTTGGCCCAGTATTATATCCTAGTCGCTGGTTCTTCGACGAAAGCAGAGAATCCGTGACTTACCAATCAAGTTTGCAAAGCCCTGCTTGTCTGCCTTATTGCGTTTGCCTTTTTTCCCGAGGTGTTTGGCCACCTTCACCTCCACAAAGACAACGGGCTTTGGTCCATCACCGGCATCACAGGAGACGATGAAGTTGCATGATTTCTTGGACATGGGGCTTTCATATTGAGGTTCGACCGCTATGAAGGCCCCATGTCCAAGAAAGATGGTTCCATCAGAATTAACTATCGTCTTTCGAACCGCATGGTAACGTTGCATCTTCATCCATTTTTTTTCTGGCTGGTGTACACCACTTTGCGGGAAGGTCGGTCCGTCGGTCCGTCAAGCTGTCTATGATCACTCTCGACACGAGGCCGTTACTAACGTCCATCTCGCATGTCCATGGGACAGTGGCAGGTGCCACGGGCTGAATAGTGTTGATCAGTATACCTCCCTTCAAGTGCGCTGACACACCGCGAACACGTATAAAGGGGAAGGTAACTTCGTGACATGCTCCTGGCTTGCCATACATTTGTCGACCGGATGAAGCCGAAGTCCCAAGGTGCTTCGTTCACAGAGGACGATATGATCTTGTGCTTGACCGTGGTGATAATGTAACCCGAAGCACAAGTGAGAATAATCCCTGGTGGTCATCGGCTGGTGTTCGTTGAGTTGCTTATACAAATTGCAAGTTCTCGAAACTGACATCACCGTTCTTTAACGTGCATAGCGAACATCATCTGTACCTCCTAGCAGAGCCTATGGTACGTGGAAAGTTGCGAATCCGGGGGACAATTCCAGACTACGCTCACCAACAATGAAAACGCGCATATCTCCATGCTCAGGCAAGAAGTAGGAATGCGATCCACTGATGATGGGCCGACTGCAAAGGCCAAGTACCCCTATTGGACTGCCGACGATACTACTCTCATAAATTCTTGGTCTTGGCTGAAACAGTCGGCGTTCCTCTGACACACCGAAGCAGATCTGCGGTTCCGTCGCGACTATTCTCAGCCGAACGGGTGCATACATGCCGGAACAGCGCAATACGTATCGCCATACCCATGTGACCTTCGTGTTAAGGAAGCGACTGGATCTCTCTAGTATAACCACCCGACTACGGCATACCTGACTCTCAGTTGAGGCCGGAACTGTCACCCAAGACTGTCGTATTAGCAGGGATCGGGGTGTAAAAATGCGATGACCGCACTTAGGCGTGAAGCTGACAATGCAAGTCTAAGATGAATACCGCAAGCACAGCCTTCTACGGGTCATGTCATGACAGTCTGTACGTGTAGTGCGGCCGCCCACGTCGTCTTGTGGCTGCGTATGTCAAGGGTCTATGTTGTACCGCAATGCGAAGCAAAGTGGTGCATAATGCCAACCCTTTATTCTGGGCTCCATGACGGATGCATGGGCATATTATGTACGTATGTATAGAACTCGACCTACATACTGAGCACTGGAGCATATCGCATACGGAACTAGGTGACTGTAAAGTATTAGTCCTATGGACGGTGCAGTGTTCTGTCATAGAATAAATATCCGGTACACGAAAATATGTTCTGGTACTACTGCGTCACTCGATCTATCCACACATGGTAAGCGAATTATGAATAAAAAAAAGTCTCAAAAAACGAGTGTGGCAACCTGAGATTTCATCGCAGTGCAATTACGGGCGACGGACTTGTTCACAGAATGAATCGAAGATTTGTGTCCTGAGCAATGAATGGATCAGTGCGACATCGCAAGTTACACGCAAGCATACGCACGATAGGATGAGAACTGGATAGCTGCACCTTCTGTTCGTACTGCCGCAGAATCTCCCGAACGGACCTTAGAAGCCCTTGGTAGCTCTGAACAGGATTCCGGGCTGCGGTATTGTCATATGTAGTTAGAACCCGCAGCCGATTTCGTATCTCGCCACTCACAGAGAGACGTTACGAAAGCCTGCGACAGGAGCGTTAGCCAAATCTGGATTCCCGACGGGCATGCTACAGCGGCTTACATAGCTCATGGCGCCCACAGCAACACCCTTCTGGACAGTATCTGCACTGGTTTGGTCATCTCTGCACCCCGAGAACGATATCTATGTACTCGTCAGCCCAAGCTCCCCTAAGAGGAAACTACGTACCACATCAGCCGATGACCCCTTCAGTGCTCTCGCCCTGTCAGTGACATGGATGCCTTTGAGGCGGCCATCAGCATGATACTAACGACTTCGTTAGTTTCTCAACAGGGGCACACTCAATATCACGTACGATATACGGAAGATCTGTGAGAATAGTGTCAAGTACGAAACACTGGAGACACAGGTAGGGACAAACCGAGTGCTGTTCCGGAATGGCAAGACTACAGTGATCTTAAGTCAGGTACACCATGATGTCGGAATGCTCTTACATCAAATATAGCCTGGACAGGCTGTTAGGCACGGTCGAAGTGAACTCAGCGTCATATACTTACAGTTAAGCGGCACCCAGTTGGAAGCGTTTGCACCTTCAGGGCTGGAGTGGGCAAGCGTGCTCAAATTCGCAAAGAACAACGGCCATACCATGATACGGTTCATCTCCTAAGGAGCAACGATAAGTAATGCAACAAGGAATTATAAGCGGATCTCACGTCGTCGAGTATTACACCTGCTTTCTTATAGTCTACGGGGTATATCACTAGACCTTTGGTCAGTAAGCGCACACGACTACGGAGCTCGTCGTACCTTCATCGTAGCCGTCCGTCTCACTGCCATTGTGATCGGGTACCTGACCCCCATGCCCCGAATCTAGTCAAGAGTGAAGGACCGGTTTCAGCGTTACACGGTGTCACCGACTTACAGTGGAAGAACAGAGAGTCGTGGGGCTTGGCATCCTTCACGAGCCATCGCATCGCATCAATGATATTTCTTCTCGTGGGCATTTGGCGAGGGTTGGTGGTTTCATCCATCAACATGACAATATCTCCGTCATGGTATCCTCGGTAAGCTGTCACCCATTCAGGTCAGCTAGCAAGAGTGGGGTAAAATCTAGATACAAACCTGTGAGGTATCTCTTCACGTTGCGGATATCGTTGATACACCCCCGCAGTTGACGTTTCTGCCCGGTATAATTGATTCCAATCTGCGTAGGCGCATTTCAAACCATAGTTACTCAAAGGGTTATCGTCTACTCACACATAACGCTTTCTTCCGTCCGGTACATTTAGAGTACTGAAAATATCCGTGGCCCCGCACGGCTTGTTGCTCCCGTGTTGGATGGACCACAACAGGTCTGGGCACTGCACTCCCAGTTGAATGCGCGCGCGCTCGATTATCACCTTTAGCTTGCCTTGGCTGGACAGGTGTGGTGGGCCCTCGCAACCTCTGTGAACTGGGATTGCGATGCAGAGTCGACGAAACCTTAGCAGGGCGAGATCCGGGTGGTGTATTGTCTACGTAGTGGACATGACGGGTTTCCGCTGACTTCGTCCGCGTGCGGGTGCGGGTGCGATGTTCATGATGCTGTTCACGAGACAACGGGCGGTGTGGCGGTGGTTGAGGAGTGGGCATAGGCATGTACGATCGCGGTCCCATGTGAGATGGAAACGTTCCTGCCTCAAACCGCGCAGACGACGACCGCGGAAAAGTGTTATATGAAGAGCTTTTTAAGGGTTGAAAATGGGTTACGCATGAACAAGGTCGCGTTAGCAACTAACTTACTAAGGGCTGATAAAACAAAGAGCAGTTAAATACTGAGGTAGGCATGGAAAATGAACAGAACTATTACTTTGTACCGTGCATTCTGACAGGAGAGACCGCTGGTGTGCCTAGCGGCACGTACGACTTCTGATATGTTTCCCTATAAACAAGTTCAGTTTTCACCATGTGAAGGGCTCGGATGACGTGCCTCATATCTGGGGGTGCTCTAGGGCTAAGAGAGTTCTCGTAATCAGCGGTGACGGAAATGAATCACCGTACTCACAACGGAACTGGAAAATGGGGGTAGGGGGATCTTGGACTGTTTGGGTAATCGTCTCTTCTCAAGTCCCACATTGCAGAGTTAACTTGGGTGTATGTCCTGAAACGCGGGAATAGGAAACAGAAGGGACAACCTGGCATGGCGGTGGTGGTGATGGTGTCATAAAGAAGGGATACAAGATGTGACCATGATGAGACCGACCTTTATAGTAGATGACGTGCTTACGAGAAGTGGGCCCTCCGACTGATCCTTGTAGAGAGATGTCGCGGCGGACAGGCGCTGGAGTGCAGACATCTCAAAGTCGGCAGGGGCTTTATTTGAATGTTCGACTGTGTCCTGCCGCGCCCAAAATGATATTGTAATTGCTGACACACCACATTAGGAAGGTGCCTTCCAAGTGTCCAAAACGGGCTAATGCGCCCGACACAGCGAGTCGTCTGCGCACCCGCCCTGTTTCAGAGAGTACTGGTAAGTGGTGTGTTAAGTGGCGCGCTCACACTGACAATAATGTCCGCTCATAATGTGTACTCTCTTCTGACTTGCGCCTCTCCATCAGTCTCGACCAGGAACCCCAGTAGGCAACTAAGGAGTGCTCTGCTGCACATCCAAGCGGAATGGATCAGTTGCGAAGACAAACTGGCCAATGAGCGGATCATGTCGCAGCTTTCTTGGTCGCGTGGCCAGGATGCCTGTCGGTCGAGTCACTGCCAGCTGGCATGGCGGATCTCCTCGTGAGTCGGAACCTCCAAGAGAAAACCCCTAAACAACAGGGGACTCGGAGGAAAGGGCCACGTCGCCCACAGTCACTAATAACCCCCAATCACACTTGCAGTATTTGTGATTTTTCAACAGGCTTTTCTCCACATGTTCTATGCGTGGTGCGTATAGCATCACGGACTATGTCCCCAGCAAGTCGGCACCTCGCGTTCCAGACCCATCCGGAGGAATATGTGATACGGTAAGCCACTCGTCATTTACCAATTAGGTGGCATCCGCTGCTACCTCCACTGTCATATCCTTAAATGGCTGCCCGAGTCACCTTCCGCAGTCTCCGTATACACAGGCGGGAGCTCCGTTCACATTGGACGCTGGCCAACTTTCGAGAAGACTCGGAGACCGTTTGGGCCCGGACACTTGGCCCACGGGGTGGCACTGTTCAAGATTGGAGTTGGGATCTGGTAAGATTGGAACCGCGTCAATTCGCCAAGCCGTGCACCGACCTATCCTGGGCACAGTGCTTCGCCATCCAGAAGCAACACGATCTGTCATATCTGGATGACAAAACTTGCTATGTAGGGGAATTGGATACTGTTAGTCGGGAGTGCCGCTGCGCTACAGTTTAATGAGTACACTGCAAGCAAAGATGGGTAATCAAGCTTCACGCATGCCGATACGGCCGAGTTGGGTGGCTGTAGGCCCCTCGAACTACCTTGGCGTTCCCTCACACGAGGAAGACGTATAAATTGGATGCCGGACTCCACGGCGCCCGGATTCCTCAACATAGAAGGGAACACCAGGACCAATATTCAAACCTTCGTTGGCAGATGGCTTGGTGGCTGACGCATCATGACTCATTTCAGCCCGAATATCCCAGAGCTGACTCTACACTGTGTGCTAGCCTCTGGACAGGTACCCTGGTTTCAAGCTACCAGACCACGAGAAACTGCGCTGGATGCGATCGTGACCAAGGTTGATACCATATCAGTAAGTCAGACGTTCGCGACACAACGATAGACCAGCAGCCTTAGATATACCATTTGCATCACTTCAGCAGCTACATACGAATAACAAACTTTGGGAAAGGTCCGTGCATACGACTGTTCAGCGTAGGGCTAACATCTACAGTATCTCAAAAAGATATTGCAAACCCTGAAAAATCAGATATCTCAATGGAAACAGAAACATGCTACCCGATATCAAGGAAAAGTAAACACGTCCATTCAGTTATCAAAATCATGCGCCTTGTACAATGTCGCACTATCGAGAATAGTTCCATTTGCACTCGATACGAACTCGTGCGTCAAATGTGTGCGGTTGTGGAAAGTGAGGCGCGACCAGCCGTAGGCCCTTAAAAAGACGTCATTCCAGGGTTCAGACGTAGTCACCGTGACAGGAAATGCTTACGTGTCAAACGCGACGTCGGTCCAGTAGGGCGACCCGACAAGCGTATCCAGCCCATCGTAATGGCCTGCCGCACCGTTGACGATGTTCCATGGGGCCTTGGGGTTGTTGAGGCCAGCGGGATCGATCGAATCTGATAGAAAACATCAAAGTACGTGCAACGTGCAGCTGAGCTAGTGAAACGCACAGTTGGCAATTGGTTTGTTTCGCTCATAAAGCTACGGAGGTCAGATTTATAAGCGACTGTCACAGTGTCCACACAGTACTTACGTGAACGTGCCCTTGCATGTAAAGGTCGACATTGTACTTCAAGAACAAGGGTTCAAATGCCTGTTGACAATCGAGACAAACATCACCCGAATCGTTTTGGGCGGCAATGTACCACGGGCGGTGAAGGCCGACAATGATCCAGGGGGTTTTACTGCGATCGACACTGGCAAGATCCTTTTCAAGCCACTGGATCTGTTCATTAGGGTATCCGAATGGGCCACTGTCTGCTCCTGCGTCTGAGCCACCGACTCCATCAGGGGATTGCAATCCCACTGGAAGGTCAGTTTCCGAGTCAAGAGTGATGAAGTGAGCGAGACCATAGTCGAAGGAGTACCAAAAGTTGCCGTCTCCACCAGATTCATCGGACGGCATCCTGAAGTGATTGACTACGAAAACCGAGTTACAGAAACCTCGCAAAGGTCGCGAAAGTTTACGCACTGTAACCTGTGAAGTTGGTCTGTCCCGTAGTGCAAATCGAAGTCGTGTAAGTGATGTTGTGAACGACGTCAGTCGTACCACTGCAACCATCTCTTAGCCTATGGACTAAGTTGTATGAGGTGACTTCGCGTACCCATTGTCACAATTTGCCTAAACAGTGCCTCGAGTTACCCACCCGAAATGAAGGGGGAGGGCAAAAACTGACCTCATGGTTTCCTGGACCGACCATATACGCTTTCGAACTGGTGAGTGGTGTCATCTGATCATAATACTGTTCCAATAACGAGTTATAACCATCCACCACGCTCGTGACGTTGGGGATCAGGCTGTTATTTCCAAAGTAGCCTTGCCAGCTTTCCTTGATGAAATAGTCCGCGTAAGCGATATCACCATAGTGAGCGATGAAGTCGTATGTACTATGTGAAAAAGCCATGAGCAGCGCAGCACATCAGTCCGGAAACCACGCACTCCTTATTTTGCAAAAGACCCTGAATGGTATTAAGATCGCGTGGACCCAGAGGGTTTGCTGCGGCGGACGAGCCACCCAAGGGTCCGACGGACGTACTAAGTCCATCTCTACCCATAAGACCGAGATCGACGACAACTGCGACGGAAAAGGGAGTCTCATCCCCTGCCTCGCGTGCAGTTACAAAAGTGTCAGTTGCTCTGTAAGCACAACCTGGACAGTTTCTGCAACACCACGGTCACTACCCAATGAACAGGAAAGAAACAATACACACTCAACTGATATTGTACGCGATACCAGTATTTGGTATTGGGCTTGAGTCCCGTTATCTTTACATGGTTGTCATACACTCTGGAAGTAGGGTACGTGACAGAATAGCCAGTCGCAATGGAAGAGACATCGAACGGGGACGTTCCATAGTATACTTCTGGGGAATCGATCTGGGCATACGTACTCCAGCTGACTGTCATGCCATGCGGTCCTGCATAGGCGAGACGGTGCTGCAGCGGTTCGTAGGGGTTGCAAGGGATCGACCCCGGGACGTGCACGCCTTTCGACTCGGTGATACAAGACGGGGAGTTAGTCTCGTTTACGGCTTGGGAGTGTACACCTGCACCGAAAAGCAGCGCGGCAGCTAATACCAATCGTGCCCACATCTTGCGTGGCAAGGTGAAAAAGGCGCGCAGGGGGTGCGTGAAGTCCCTCGTGGGTGTACCCTGCGCTATTTAATCGGCGGTCGCGGGCATGGTGCCTGGAATTGAAAGTATACGCATAGTAACCACGGAAGTCACGAGTTCATGCATCATGCCTGACCATGTGCTATCGGATCAGAAGCAACCAGGGAGCCAGGAGAGAGCTGCTCTCCATGACAGGTATGTCGAAAATCCTCGTGTGATAGGCTGGAACCATGAACGAGGTTGTCAAACGACGAGTTTCCAGTCCCACGTCAAGGAGCTTTTCTTAGAGCACAACTAATATCGAGACAGCGCACGTTCATGGACAGACCTCTTGAGAAGTTGAAGCGCCCGGTCACGTGCCGATTGTATGAGTGGTACAAGCAAATTCATGAATAGTTCCGCTTGTGTTGTCATTGATTGTCATTCAGGGGTTCTAGCTGGAGCGCCGCGCGGGGGGAGGGCCGTGCAAGGACTCGTTCACAAGGGTCAATATTTCAGTGACCAAAGCGATTATTGATATAAAGTCCCTTCAAGTCCATGGTAGCGACAACCTTGCTTGGATTGGACCATAAGCAATAGGAAGGAGTAGCTTTGAAACAAATAAAAGTCCGTGAGTTGCAAACCATGTATACGGACGGTCCACTTTGAACACTTCCACCAGTGCGTATGGACACAGAAAACATGCATGCAGCAAAGGACCGCTGCCAACCAAACCAGCCACACAGAAGGTAGCTATGTAATACCAACACAATTCTGCAAGGGTGACTATCTCCCACTTTCTTTTTAACAACTCCTTGTCATTGTCTCGCTGGTACTAAGAAGCAAGAGGTGTCCGTGACATGGACAAAAGGTGCCTTCTCCCACGGGACTCATGGTGTGGATGGAACCTTGCAAAGCAAGGTATGTAATTGGATTATATAAGTGGGAGTATCGGGTGCTCGCGTACGATTGCAAATGTGAGTATGTCCACTCGATCGTCATCGCGTCATCCTTGGTTCCCACTGGAACGGTCACTAGATCTCCCTCGCGGAAGACTCTGTACACGACGAGCACCAGCATGTCTTCTCAAGAAAACAATGCTGCGGTCTCCGAAACGACCATAGCATCCACTAAGAGTATGCCTTACGGTGGGTTACCCCTTACTACCGGTGTGTCGGGACTACCGGTGGTGACTGATCCATGATGTTCGATTGCAGTTAGACTTGGTAATTCAGGTCTCAAAGTCTCCAAGATCATACTCGGGACGATGCAGTATGGCTCGAAGGCATGGCAGGACTGGGTACTTGACGAGGAGGCAGCTATCGAGACAGAGTTGCGTGGGTATTCACTATCAGCGCTATCGGGGGAGCACGATACGACAGTGATACATTTTGCTATATGATACAGGTACGAGGCGGGTATCCAGACGTTTGACACCGCCAACGTCAGTAGCAATACTTTTCGCCTTTTACACCCGTCTCTGAGAAGTGTGTGAAATTCCAGGTCTACTCTAACGGCCTTTCCGAAACCATCCTCGGCAAAGCCATCAAACAGTTGAACCTTCCGCGCGAGGAAATCGTCGTTATGACCAAGGTAAGATACGTTACGTGGTACGACGACAACGAACTACATCCCGTGTACAGTGTTTTTTTGTTGTTGCGAATGAACGAAGGGGACTGTTACAGCCCAGGGACAATCCCGACCAGAAAGGATACGTCAATCAGCATGGGCTGAGTCGCAAGGCAAGTCCCCTGCAGTGTGCATTACATCATCGCCCATGATAAAATGTTATTGTTAACGGTCCTCCACCGATTCGTAGCACATCTTCGACAGCGTCAAAGCTAGTCTGAAACGTCTCCAGCTTGACTATATTGACGTCTTGCAATGTACGTGCGTGTACATGCCCGAGTGCTTGTCGGTAAATTGAGTTACGGTCCGTGCGTGCCGACAGGCCATCGATTCGACCCTGAGACTCCTATCGAGGAAACGGTCAGTGTATTCTTGTGTTCGGCCATATCGTGCCTTGAATGGTGTGTAGATGCAAGCTCTCCATGACGTTGTGAAAGCCGGATACGCTCGATATATCGGAATGAGTTCTTGCTACGCTTATCAGTGTAAGTATGTTCTCTCTTTTCCCGGCAATTTGTCTCATCGTGTCGTCTATCTAGTCCACGCTATGCAAAGTAAGTTTTCTACGATTCCCTTCCTGGAGGGTTATTGGGACGTCAAACATCAATGACGTAGATTACGCCATTGCCAACAAGCTTACGCCCTTCATTTCGATGCAAAACCACTATAACCTCTTGTACCGTGAAGAAGAGCGCGAAATGTTCCCTACTCTCAAGGTGCCTTTCGAGGCATATCTGTTACCTTTGCTTTTTTTTTCACTCAAAACGAGCATTCGTAGA
The DNA here is from genome assembly GCA_024613165.1 of Pisolithus albus. Lineage (NCBI taxonomy): Eukaryota > Fungi > Basidiomycota > Agaricomycetes > Boletales > Pisolithaceae > Pisolithus > Pisolithus albus. Next base: position 202,697 of record JANFAB010000059.1, read on the forward strand.
TGTTGGGAGTCGGCGCCATCCCCTGGTCCCCTCTCGCACGTGGCCTCTTGACGAGACCTCTTGGTCAGGACACCACGCGTGGCCAGACCGACTTGTACGTTATGATCAACTTCTTTTTTCATCGTGATTGACTCCCACCCGTTCCCTGAACTGTAGTCGAGTACAGTACTACGCAGCATCCCCCGCACGCGATACGATCATCAACCGGTCCGTAGATTTTCCTGTCCTCTCTGTCCATCTCACACTCAGACTCGCTCGCGTGCAACAGCGTGGAAGAGCTTGCCAAAAAGAGAGGTGTTAGCATGGCTCAAATCTCTATAGCCTGGATGCTCAGCAAAGACCGTAAGCGTCGTTTCCTGCTCCGTTTTTGACTCCATCCCGTATCTTTCCACGCAACAACCCGCTTCACGCTGACGCTGACACCCAGACGTGACGGCCCCGATCGTGGGCACCACCAGCCTCGAGAATTTGAAGGATATCATCGGTACGTATTATTACTCGACATGGTGGTCGGCGCTTCGATCTGACCGTCGCGTCTATGTATGCCTCTCCCTTGTGCCCGTATAATCGATGCGATTCTCCAGCTGCCGTGCACCTCAAGTTGACGCCGGAAGAGATTCAAGATTTGGAGAAAGAGTATCGCCCGTCTCCCATACTGGGGCATGCCTGAGTGGTCGTAGTCATGATGTGTGTGAGCTGAATCCAATTATAGAACAGGGAGGGGAGGGTAACGATCTTACACAACAAGCATCTGAGCGGTGCAATGGTGCCAATCCCTGACCCCAGCGCAAACAACATAAATGCAAATGATTTAGTACATAATTTCATGTTTTGACAACAAGTGTTGAATTACAAGTCAGCCCGTCGGGCTGCGGAAAATGCTCAAGTGGCCCCTGCAATTAACCGTTCAGGGTTTTCGACCCATCCACGCCAAGTCTCCACGAAAGCAGCAAGCTCAGCACCTTCAACTACGCGGTGATCCACGCTCCAGCTCACGTCGATCTTCAGTCTCCGCTCACCCTCCATACCTTCTTCCGGACGGTAAAATTCATCGCTCACATCCCACACCCATTTCGCTCTCCCGATTGCCACAATGGCGACACCACCTCCTGGAACCAAGACAGGGCTCGCACCTTCACCCTTTCCTATTGCTCCGACATTCGACACGCTGATCGTGCCACCACGCCTCGGCATATCTTTGACAGTAAGTCCGCAGGGGACCTGGCGACCAAGATAGGCGAGGTGGGTGACACGAGAAGCGAGCGCATGTAGGGACAAAGACTGTGCAGAAGGAATCGTGGGAGTATACAGTCCGGTCGGGGTAGAGAGTGCCAGAGTAAGGTCAGTCGTTGGTCGAATCGTCAACGCGGGCTTGTTAGTATCCTGGGCTGGAGCCGGCGAAATAGAAGCCCGAAAGAGCGGCCATTCCATCATGGAGATCGCCAACGTTTTCAGGAGGAACGGGAGATAGGTCATCTTTGTAAACCTGCCGCTCTCAGGCACGGAGGGAGGCTGCGGGACTGGATACAGAGCAGAAGGGTTGACCATATGAGATATGCGTGAAGATGACGGGGTTGATGCCGAAGGCAAATAGTGTGTTGGGATATGTGCATTGAGTGTAGGCAGCACGCCGTGAATACGTGTGAGGTCAAGTGAAGTGGAGTATCTGAGGGACACAAGTATAAATCAAGCAGACACTTTGAAAGAGGTTCATTGACGTACCCGAATTGGGGTATCTCAAGACTCTGCGCAAAACGTGAACTCAAGGGTCAAACATTTCAGCTATGCTGGACTCACTTGTACCATCGCTTTCCACATTCCGTATCGCGTCCTTCCAAGGTCAACCACCACATCTTCTTGCTGTATCGATGTAGTCTCTACCTGGTCCGGTACGGACACGCTTGATATAAATGCCTCGACGTCCTTTTTCTCCACTCGCCCATCGCGTCCGCTACCCGGAGCGATCGCCGCAAGATCGACGCCATGTTGACGTGCGAAGTGACGTACCGAAGGCGTAGCTAGTACATGGTCAGTAGTGGTCGTCCCGGATGGGTCATTGGTTGGGTCTAAAGGGTGCTTTCGTAGAGAAACCTGTACTGACGGAGACGCTTCTGTCGGAGTGTCCTCCGCTACTTCGTGCGTGACTTGTGTCGGCGTCTTGACAGGGGATTGGCCTGTACTTCCCGTACTCTCCACATGACTGGAATCGTCCTCCTCCACTTCTATGAGACATAGTCCTTGTCCAACCTTTGCCACCTCTCCTTCGCCGACAAGGAATTGTTTGATGACACCGTCATAGGGAGACGTGATCTCGACGCTAGCCTTGTCACTTTGCACTTCACACAGCGGGTCAAAGGACTGCACTGCCGACTGCTCCTTCACTGCCCTACAACGTAGTACTTCGTTTGAGGTCTTTTTCACGCTGCGAACGAATGGCTCGGCCGGAACATGTACTGTTCTACTCACCACCGTATGATCTCACACTCCGTGATGCCCTCCCCAATATCAGCAAGCTTGAAGGTACGCAAGCTTTTCTGCGCTGCGAGAAGACAGTGGTTAACATGGAAATGCGAGCGAAGGAATGAAGTGCGAAAGAGTGTGCGCTGTAGAGGACGCGCGAGAACCATGGTAAGAGTAGGGTGAAGCTCCGTCACTCTCAGGGTCCTCTCCACCATACATGGGAAGTCGATCGGATCATGTAAGCAACGTGGATAGGGGCCATGGTCGGACGACTGAGCGTCGCAACGCGTAAACCGCCGTTCGAAGCATGGAACTCCCGAATAATATCTGTGTTCGGCGCCACTATAATTCCCCGGGGGCTCGGACACAGGTCGGTCGATTCCTGTCAACAGCGTCAGACAATTCATGATGCCGCCACTCGGATACCGTACTGTTGTCCGAAAAATAATTACTCAACATTGCAAGGACGACGATTCACAAGAACTCTTCTAAGAAGTACTAACATAGACCCAGCTACGTATACCGCAAACCATAATTAAAGAATCGGATGATATCATACAAATACCTTTCTAGTGTAGCACGAGCCCAACGAAAATGCATGGACGAGAGATAAGACAAGAGATTGCCCACGTTGCAACGGGAAGTTAGTACTTGTCGCTTCCACCCTCGATGTAGAAGATGTTACTGTTGACGTTCTGCACAGTTCCCGGCTGAACATGAGGGAAGGGTTTCAAAGGCGTTTGTGGACGGAATACGAGACAGTGGGTAGAGCCACCGAAATGGAACGACCCAAGATCATCTCCCTTCTTCAACCTGTCCCCCTCCTTCACCGTAATTTCGCATGTCGATACCTCTCCGAGTCCAACAGCGACGAAGCACATCAAACCGATGACTGGGTTGTCCGATTCGATGAAGATTAAAGCACGTGCAGCGACGGCAGTAACGAAGTCTTGGGAGCGGGAAACAACGTCCGGGTCGGGATCAGTGTCCAAACGTGCGGCGTAATAGGTGCCCGGGATGAGGCACGTTTTTCGAACTATTCCATCCACCGGGCTGTGCCAGTGGTGATAGTCGAGGGAGCTCAAGATACCCTGATAGACGGTGCCGCCTACGAACAGGGGTGTAAAGGGGTCGTGGTTGAATATGTGGGAGAGCGAGTACGTGTGCCCCTTGATCCAAAACTTGTCCAATGCTCGGACGTTGGATTGAATAGTGTGAACGTATGCCTCACACGCGGCAGTAATTAGGTTTGGGTTATCAGGGTCGAGGACTTTGCGCATATGAGACCGGAAACGTCTGGTAAAGAAGTCGTCCCATGACGTGAAACCATAGTGCTTGTTGGGATCGCTATCCCTGCAAACCCAGGCATCGTAGAAACTCGTCCCAAGCCTCTGCGACATGACGTCTAAGGCCATTGGGCTAAACCAGCACTGCTCGTTCGTACTAAGAACATAGCAGGATTCGGGAGAGACGAGGAATTCAGCCCAGACGTCGAAAATTTTGTGAAGTTGGGCGTTCACTTTTGGGTTGGTGAAGACGCTGTAGCCAGACGGGGTATTGCAGAACGGAGCGAGTACAGCGTACATGGGAACGCCCATGACGAGGTTATTGGCACCACCAAATCTGGGTGCCTGAGTGATAATACGGTCGAGCGCCACCATTAGTTCTTTGTAACTGTAAACCTGCATCCCTGTCAACGGAGGCTTCCAAGAGTCAAGTAAACGTTACATACATGATTCGGATCACTATGTTGGCGCCGCACTTCATCAAACATACTGTGGAAGTGCATGAAGAGCTCTGGATCGTCCTCTATGAGCTGCTGGAACTCCTGGATAACTGGAGCGAGTTTCCGATCACTGGAAATCGCCTTTTTGTCGCGAAATTGTTGGGCACGAGGTAAGGTGCGCTGACCATAAGTCCAGCCATCGAGGACTGCTGGCTTGTTTACGACCCATCTACCGTGGTTCGGGACGTATAGGCTAGGCGACATAATCTCTGATGGGGTCTAGCCTGTAAGAGTAGATGCACGGACTAGGGGAAGGTCGATACTGGGGAGCCAGCTTACCGCCATTAGACTGTACTTATGTACGGTCACTTGCTAAAGATCAAACAATGCACGTGAAGGATCTAGTGGTCCTACGTGGCAGACTGGTGCCGTATGACCGGAAGATAACAACCATCTTTTCCGCAGCGAACATCTCACGACAATATTGACCTTAGATCTTCAGATCAGTGATCACCACCAAGCTTAGGAACAAAACTCAAAAAGATTAACAACGAGGTTGACGTGCCCGTCGAGTGCTATTAGCACCGGGGTTCAAATCTAGAGTAAAAAAAATCTGCGCAAGCAATCCAGTCACTGCCTACGTGCCACAAACGCGTAGACGACAGCATGCTAGGGGGAAGCGTACCAACGCCGATCACTTGGAACTGTCGATAATGGTATGTCCGATGGTTCATACGAGTGACGAATATGGCGACATAATATCCACATGTCGGCGGAGAACCACGCGAAATTTGCCCTAGTGCCAACTACATCAACTCGAGCAGGGAAGAGTCATTGGATAAAAGGCTCATACGCACGCAAAATATATAATACCTCCGTTATTCTCGCGAGGGCGCGGCTGTCATGCACTCATGAATGTCCCGTACCGTAGTAATTAGAAGGTAAACAAGCGATTGACCCGCATATCCCACTCCTTGACAAAAGCTGCAAGCATTTGGCAATTCGTGATGACTTTGCCGTAGGAAGAGGTCTTCACCATGCACGTCGTCGTCCGCTAACGCATTACGTAAGTGACCCAGTCTTCCATGCACTGTGCCTTTACTCACTACCAAAGTGTCAACAACACCATCAAGCTCGGTAGCCCACGACATCAGGTCGCGAAACTATGTAATCTTTGGCTGAACTGCTTTTCCTTGCATCAGTGCAAATGCTTGAAGTAAACCTAGTTTGACAAGGAAAAAGCTCCGCGGCGAGCCACGTGACTTACAACGATCATGTACAGCACTTTTCAGTGAGACAACTCACAACCTCGCTGTCGTAAGTTCCTGCCACCGAGAACAAAGAACAGCATGGTCAATATTTTCTAGGGTGGCGAGATACGCACAAACCGCATTGTCAAGTCGTTGATTGATCGGAAAACATTGACGAGCATTGATTAATGATTGATAGGATCTTCAAACGACGGAAGATCTTAGGCTGGTAATCGACATTGATTGGCGTGTCTCAACATGTCCCGAGATCTGCTGATGTCGAGACTTCGGGCACGTTTATTCTAGCAGAACCCATTGACAGACTCGGAGGCCATACTGAACACCTCGAGAGGTAAGGAAACACGGGACCGAAGCCCATTCATGGTATGTTGCACCGCACCTACGATCATACCGCCGGTTTGGTTTCACCCGACCCGCACATACATAATTGAGCTACAACCTCCGAGGATTATCCAGGGTGGGTATGTATCGTGTGAGGGTCGGCTGCGCAATGCTCCGTGCATCGTGGGTATACGTTTTTACGGGGACCAGCAAAGTGGGTCACACAACTTGTTTGGTGTCGCCGAAGGGCGCGATGACCCTGTCATACGTATGCGTAAAGATCTGCTGGAGTAGTAAGTGAACATGATTGTTAGGCACGCTCATTGATCGTAGCGGCGGGCGGAACCGCCGGTCTCCGGCTCGCCTACGAACCTTATCGAGATAAACAGCTGATAAGATTTCTGCAAATATGCGGTGCCAGCATAAAACTACCGGGCTCCGGAAGGGCTAACTCCGTCAGACATGCCGATGCTCGTCCATAGGATACTTGCACTTTGTCCACGAAATCTTGCAAAAGGCGACAATAGGTATAATTGCCATCAGCAGAGAGTATGCGTAGGACCAATGGATTCAATGCCACGATCACAGACAACGTAGCACAGGCTTTCAGGGTAATGAAACACGAACCACTTTGAAGGGGAAAACGTACGGCATCATAGTAACATGAGGTGCCTGGGACTCGTCAAGAAGAGGGGCATAAGGCGGAGAGTTTTTACGAATACATACCCGATAGAATTTGAGTCGCAGTCCTATCTCAATCCATGAAAGTTGCTTGATTCGCGTGACAATGCAAAAGCACATTTGAAAACTCTCCCCCCCACTACCGGGGAAGTCGGGGATTCCCGAGATGAATGGGTCGGTACCTTTCTGGTGGACCTCGTACACATCAGATGCAAAGTTTCTTCAATAACTCCACAACACCTCAACATTCGATTGAACTTCTGATTCTTTGCGCTCAACAGATTGGGGGTTTCAGCTACGTCCGAACCACAGGAAGCAATGAATGGAGTGCGGCGGAAGCAACCCAATCTAGGTGGGCGAAAATGACACCGGATACAAAATCTTCTGCCACGGATTGTCACGCTCGGCGTGCACTCGAATTTTGGTGTTGAGTGACTGAACGGCCACTGCCGGATCGGAGCGTAAATAATGCCTCCCCCTAGCATCACCTCCGATCCTTCCTTCCTCTACGTTGCGGCTATGAACGTCTGGACATATGGACCTCCTGAATGTTACCTGAGATAATCATCCGGCCTCATGCATCTCAACAGCAGATGCCTAAAATCATGGTCGCCTGACAATGATCGATGCAACAAAGCGGCTCATATACTACATAAATACACCCTGCTCCACATGACTGCGGAATATTGCTGGCTGTAGAGTTACACACGGCGTCCGTTTCGCATGTACTGTCTCGCAATAGCAAGTATGCACCCCTGCTTACTGATCAGGAACGGAATTCTACCCCCGAAGTCCGCCTCGGCTTTCTCGTGGCAGTACCGGAAATAAAGATATGAGATGGAGTGGTCACAACCCGTCCTCCTGATTCATTGCTCACGTTGCGCATCAGGGCCGCCGCTTGAGCCGCGCAGGTGTTGCTACGGTTGAAATGATGCCTTTAGATGACTGCTCAATGAAGGGTCAAGCCTGCAAACCTTGCATAGCCATACGAGGACTGGTTCTTGCACGTCTAGCAGCTTTAGGATGCGGACTCTTGTTCGAAGCGTTGCGCCCTGCAAGGTAGGGTCAGTCTTAAGGGTCAAATTTTAGCACGGAATGTGACCCATACTAAATTCATCACGAAGTCGCATGAGGGCCTTCCCTAGCTCGTTTCTACCAGTTCCATCCGCTCCAATCCCCCAAAACCAGTCTCGAGGGGAATCCTACCGTGATGAGTTAGTCATCTTGATGAGGAGTGGCAGAAGCGGAGTTCACCTCCACCAACTCAGAACTTCTTGTGCCTAGTAGTAACCTTTTGAGGTCTGCGTGCTGCGTGAACTTAAGCCTGAGGGCCGTTTCCATCTAAGAAAAATGGCCACGGAATTTGTTATGTGAAATCCACGATGGCACCCGAAAACAACCCTGCACACTATATACCTTGTCAATGTGAACATGTGACCAGTCTGCTCTCAGTAAACCCTGGTACATGTGAGCTTCGTCGAACGCCACCATGGGCTTTTCGCTACAGGTGCGAATGCGTTCTGCAATATGCGGGTGGGCGTCGATGAACTGCCATCACAAGTGAATAGCTGGAAGGATGTATCCGAAATGACTTCTACCTTGAATGCTTGAAAGAGGTGCTCGCTCGTGGGGTAACGCTTTCCGTGGTATACCACGTCGTGTGGTGAAAAGTTGGTAAACTCGTAGTATGGCTTTCCTTTCTCATAAAACAAGATTCTGTTCGATCGCTGTTTGTGTGTCCTTCCGGTGGAACAGTTCAGTGAAAACCAGTGTCTTCCCTGGAGAAAAGCGGGCCTGACAACCAGTCCCTACCTTTTGGCATGCTGGTGACGGACCATGCGAGAACTCTTCCCTGACGTAAAGGCATGGTCACCGTCCACACTCAAGCACCCCGTAATCGTGGATATAATGAGACCCATCCCTTTGTAACAGTGGGTCTTTAAGACCTACAACTGCACGATATTGATCTAGACCCTGTGAAAAAAGGAAATAAAGAATGCAGATGGGTCAGGATACGCACCGGTTGCGACTAAGGAGGAGGCTCGTCTTGTGATGTGCGTAGAGCCTACTTACCTAGTCTCGGTAGCAAGAAACGTTGTGCGTGCATTGCATGGAGCCCTATGATACATGTTCTGTCAGGTGGACAGCCTTCACAACACGCCGTTCTGGTGAGACCCAAAACGGGAAAGGTCAGCTTGAGTTTGTGCTTCGTGGTGCACAGGTGATCCTGTTCCATTCGATGTTACTGACCTCAAAAGCTCAGTGTGGAAAGAAGCTGTTCCAAACTCCAGTTCTCGATGGAGCGACGAATTGAATGGTACCTATGTACATTGCCCAGACATTGGTCCCGATGTCGTGCGTTGTAAAAACGCTGGTGCGGGACTTTAGCTACACAGCCACCCACTGTGCAATGGCCTCCACGAGGGGGGAAAGACGAAGCTTCGCTCAACGATCGCCAACAAACTTGAGGGGTTTGATACCCCGCAAAAGAAGACTCGAAAATGGCAACCAGGAGTGATGGAGAAATTCCCACTGCGAAGTGATGCGGATTCTCTCACGATCTGAGTGATATCGTATTGCAATGAGGGGAGTACACTACACTGAGAATGACCGACGCTTGTCAGAATGTCCGTAGAAGTTTTGAGAAAGCACACCTCTAGAGTCTCGCCAACCACGATCGATCCAATCTGCAATTATCGTCAGGGTCTCTCCATTCTCTGGTTCGTGCCATGGGAATACGAGATGGTCGTGCAACGAGTCCTTTGCTTCGTGGTAACAAACTTGCCCATCACCTGAGCCCGAGCCCATGTCTCTCTCCATCTTCCACAGTAGCGATCTGATCGAGTCCAACATCGGTTCGACGCCTCCAGAACAGATCAAAGTCCTCGGAAAACCCTCGAATCGTGCTCCTACCCATGGGTTAAGGGACGCAGGAGAAATATAGGCACACCGTTCCGCAAAGCCGAAACCAAAGGGGCCCAGAAATGCATGCTTGGCATAAGAAAAACGTTCCACTGCACGAGCACCGGTATAGTCACATGAGTAAAAGTTGGCGAGCGATGTGTTCGGCCCCTGGTGAGACCGGCCAAGATCCGCCCAAGGAGAGAGCAACAAAAGACCCGCCGGTAGCCGTGGCAGTCGGAGATCGGGATGGTACTGTTGGTGATCACGCATATACCGAATAAGAGCCAATGCCAAGTTGCCCCCCGCCGAGTCGCCCACGATGATGATATCGGAGGAGTCGAAACCAACTTCGTTAACGAGGTAATTGTAGCCCGCAATCGCATCCAACAGGGCCGCAGGAAATGGATGTTCCGGTTTGTAGGGTTCCGCAGTCGACAATCTGTATTCGATGGAAAACGTTCGGGTGATAAGTCGTGAGTGTTTCAGGATGCCACGAGCGATGTTTGCGGAGGGGTCCGTCGGGTGCGCGGAAAGCTGGATGTAGCCTCCTCCATGAAGTCTGTAAAGGACCTTCTCACCGGGCCGTGGGGGTGCTCCCGCAGGCAATGTCTCGTCCGTATCGATCCAATAGCCTGGTATATGGGCGCAAGCGACGTTAGCTGCAGTGGCCATCGACAATAGCACGCCGGTAATGAGATGCGGAGCAGCCTCGACCCATACCCCTTTCACGCCTGGCCCAGGCTGGATTGCACGGTGTGTAGGGAAGGAAGTGAGTGCACCAGTTCTGTAGCCACCGTGGTCAACCATTCGATCGCTCATACCGTCGTGCAAGAGAGATGCCACACACTTCTGGGTTATACCAAACAGATGTCGGAAGAGTTTCACGAGAACCGAGCGTTGTACCGTCCAGGATGTCCGTGGTCGCCACGTCCGTGGGTAGTAGAGAAGACACCAGAAGGGCAGACGACAGAGCATTGTCGCCACAATTTCATACGAGACATAGAGCCCGAACCAGGGCTGTTCGCGCAGCTCGTAGACCATAGCGAACCGCAGCGATAAGAGCAACTACGGAGACAAGCATTGACTGGGTTAAGCGACCACATAAGTATCACTGCCAGACGATATTGCCGTGTGGGCTGTGCAGCGGACGTTGATGGTCACCACGTAAATTGCTCGAATTCACGCAGAGCCACTGTAGATCATATCAGACGCCATTGGTTAGTGGAAGCAGCGGGTATCATTGCAGCGGGAGTCTGTCCGTAGACACGTATCGGAACAAAGGTGACTAGTCCGCAGGTATAACCGATATCGATACATTTTACTATCCCATCGTCCCAAAGATAGTCGAAAACCCGATCTAAATCCCTGCTGTGGATGCAGTGTTTTACATTGACTGCATTGAGGGGCCCCAAAAGAAGGAGAAATTCATGGAATGCCTGACAGGAAAAGTCAGCATCGGCTGGCAAGTGAGAAATGAAAAGAATACTCACAGAGATAGCGACAAGACAACGGGAAACACATCGCTCATGCGACTACCACGCCCATGCGAGGGCGGAAGTTCCTGACGAATTCGAACTGTGGTCCAGTCTCTGGGCTGTTTGGGTACCGCTTGCACTTCTCCACCGTCTTCCACTTGTCAGCGATTATGCGGAGAGCTTCCTCTCCGCTCTTTGCCGCCTCAGACTCGACCAGCCAGCAGCCAACAACCATGCCCGTTCTCCCGATACCTCCGCGGCAGTGCACGGCCGAAATGCGACCCCGCCTTTGGTTGTCCTGGAGGACACCGAGAATGTGGAACATATATTCCTTGGACTCGGGCAGGGATCGATCGTGGATCGGGAATTGGTGGTACTCGATCTCTGAGATGTCGATGTGGTGCGCGCTGACTAGGGAGGGCAGGTGGGGGTAGTAGGGGGAGAGTTCGCCACACTCGGTGAGATCGATGAAGGTGCGGACACCGGCTGCCAGAAGTTTGTCAAGCTTCTGCACGGTGGACCTTTCGTATGGAGACCAGGGGTATTCGCAAGCAAGCAGAAGAGGTGTGGCCCAGTACGAGTTTGGGATTGGCCGAGAGACGCACTGAGAGCAGATGGGAGAAAGAGAGCAGCGACCTCGAGGGGGCTCGCAACGGTCGACGAAGGTCATGGAAATGGTTTGCATCCCGGTTGTTAGAACTATGAAGTGAAGTGCTGGTTTGGAGGTGAGGGAACAGCGTCTGGAGATTGCTGAGGACTTTAAGTATCCTAGCGAAGGCGTCTCCTGGTCAGCCATGTGGTTTTAATATGAAAGGTCGAATTTCGTAGAGTAACCGTGATGACCCGGCACGGTGGGAGTGAGGCGATCGACCTGCTTGCTGTTCTGGTCAGTCCTGGGGGAGTGAAACAAGAGGAAGAGTGGAATCCACACACTGCCACGCTGCAGCTAACCTGTGGTCCAAGCCCAGGCCAGCCACAGTCCTGGCTATTATCGCCATACTCGCTCCAGGGGTTGCGCGTGGCCCACAGCTGTGCGGTTGTCAAACGAAAACGAGGTGGTTGCTTGGGTCCGCATCGGAGCGGACCATGCACCGTCGTGACAACTGGAAGTTGACCCTAACAATGACACGAACTGGTCCGAGCGTTCATGGGCATTGGCCAGGCTTTTTCTATGGAAGAGGCAGCAGGCACCGAGGGTCACTGGGTCACCTGCCAGGTGTGGTGTGGAACGGCTCCCTCGACGCTTCAGTTGCCATCGCGGTCCTCGATCTAACTGATTTCAATATGAAGGACCCTCGTTTTCTCAATCTCATTTTTTGTACTTTTAGTGGTCCCCACTTGAAGCCTGGACCGCCTTCGATCGCCACCCCGGCCAGGCTCGAAACTCAAACGCGAGCGAGACACACGGACCGTCCCATAAACAGGGTTCATAAACGCACACAAGAATTGACATGGTCTTCCCTACTCGGTTCGCGGCGTGGCACGCTGCATAATAGATGGATTGCCAGCATATCGTCGCATCTTTCCGGTGCCCCACTGGACTTCTAATGCCCCGGTAAACAGACTTCTTTCACCTTTTACTTCCTCACAGCCAACTCCCAATCCCCACCCAGAAGTGAGCATGCTGGCCCATCCTGACCCACCCTCCCCGCGTGCGTGGTGGAAGTCGGCCGTCGTTTACCAGATATACCCAACCTCGTTCTTCGATTCCAACGGCGATGGCATTGGGGATTTGAACGGCATTCATGCGAAGCTCGATTATTTAAAGGACCTGGGCGTCGACGTCCTCTGGCTATCACCCATCTATCGCTCTCCCTTGGCTGATATGGGATATGACATGTACGTTATGTTTCAGTCAATCGATCTTGTACGATGGTGAAACATGTTTCCATCGGGTCTCTTGAATTACCCCGTGTTGCGCAGTTCGAACTATCGCGATATCGATCCGAGGTATGGTACTTTGGACGACTGGGACAACTTGCTGCGTGGAGTCCATCAACGTGGCATGAAGCTAATGTAAGGTCACCCGTTTTCGGTCTATATATTGAATCTTATTTTCATGCGTGCACCCCAAACTGAGCGTTCTTCTTCCTTCAGGATGGACCTCGTGGCCAACCATACTTCTGATGAGGTGTGGCTACTCCTTACCGGATACTGATTATCGCCCTCACATGATACAGCACGAGTGGTTTCTCCAGTCCAAGTCCGGCAAGGACAACCCGAAACGAGATTGGTACATCTGGCGTCCCGGTAAACAGGTCGACGGAAAGCAACTGCCACCGAACAACTGGAAGTCCGTGTTTCAAGGTAAGGCATAATCGCCATTCACGGTATGTGGATACGTATCAACGGCCATGTCCGTATCGCGCCACTCCAGGCTCCGCGTGGGATTACGACGAAAATACGAAAGAATACTATCTCCACTTGTATGTAAGTAAACAGCCAGACCTCAACTGGGACAACCCCGATGTCCGCGATGCCGTCTGGGATGTCATGCGATTTTGGATCAACCGAGGCTGCGACGGTTTTCGGGTATGCGAATCTGTACCCTGATACTGCAGCTTTTCCTGCTACTGGCTTGATAGATGGACGTAATCAACATCATCTCCAAGGCAGAAGGTCTGCCAGACGCGCCTGTGGTGGATGGTAGCCAGTACTATCAGCCTGCAAGTGTGCACTATGCCAACGGGTGAGTCATTTTCGCTTGACGGACATCATCTATCTCATTTGCCACTGCTTTAATATACGCCTAATAGTCCGCATGTCCACGAGTACATCAAGCAAATGCACACAGAAGTACTTTCTAGTACGTTACTTTGACTTCACCTTCTTTTTTTTTGCTCCAAGCTGCGTTGCACGTGGTGCTGTGCCAGAATACGACCTCATCACCGTTGGAGAAACACCATTCACCCATGACGCCTCACAGCTGGCGGCGTATGTTCTCCCCCAAAACAAGGAGCTCAACATGGTGTTCACCTTCGACTTGATGGACCTCGATTCGCCGGACTACTCCCCACTCGTGCGCAGGGCCTGGACGCTAGCGGAGTTCAAGGACGTGATTAGCCGGTGGCAACGGTTCAAGCGAGACGAAGGATTTTGGAATACGTGAGTATTTCACACCAAACGCATGTATCGGCTCTGTGCTTGTGTCTGCCTCTGATCGCTTGTGGGATCCTCTCCACTTTCTCCGACGTTACCCTAGTCCTTGAGGAACGGTGTTGGGTGAGGGTTCTGCGGCGGGGTTCAGGCGTTGCACGAATCGGAGTTGTCGTGCTACCCCCTTGCCCCTATAGCGAGCGATTCTCGAAACCAACGATTGACATTGTGCTGAAATCCTTTCTCTGTGCTATGTGGATTGCACAGGGTTTTTATCGAGAACCACGACCACGCCCGGTCGGTTACGCGTTTCGGGAATGACTCTGAAGGGTGGCGCGCCATCTCCGCTAAAATGCTCTGCATCCTTGAGGTGACACTCACGGGCACATTGTACATCTACCAAGGTCAGGAGCTCGGTCTTCGGAACTTTCCACGTAGCTGGGGCATTGAGGAATACAAGGACGTCGCAACCCAGAACTATTACAACCTGTCAGTAGTATTTGTATCGGGGTGCAAACCCACGTACAAATGGGGTAAATTTCATGGGCTCACACGCACACACATCAGGGTCAAGGCGCAACGGCAAAACGCAGAGGGGAAAGAAGATGTGGACATGTCTGACCTGCTCGACAATTTCCAGCAGAAAGCCCGTGACCACGCGCGCACGCCGATGCAGGCAAGTACTCATTCAGCTCCGACATTTCTTCCTCAGCTCTCGCCACCACTGTTCGCTCTGCTCTATGCTCACTCGATATCTGGTACATACTTAGTGGGACAGCTCACCCAATGGAGGTTTCACTACGGGCGAACCCTGGATGCGCGTCAACGATGACTATAGCGACTGGAACGCAGCTGCGCAACTTCGGGACCCAGACAGCGTCTACATGTTCTGGAAACACGCGATTAAGGTACGGAAGCAGCATGATGTCTTGGTGAGTCCACTGGTCCCTAGAAGCGCTACACACGTTATATAGTTCATCGAACAAACACGTGACTCTTCACTAACGGATGCATTCGCCGGTGTCACCTGTTCCCGGGTTTCCATTGACGTCGCCCATTCCAGGTCTATGGAAGTTTCGAACTGAAATTATCAGAACACCAGCAGGTGTTTGCATACACCCGGACTTTGGGAGATTCCGAGGCGATTGTGTTGATGAACTTCGGCGTGAATGAAGCTCAGATTGACCCTACCGGGTTGGGGGACCTAGAAGGCAGCAAGTTAATTCTTGGAAATTACGAAGCTGGCAGGGTTGATGGTGGCGGAAGCTTGATACTCAGAGGCTACGAGGGCAGAGTGTACATGAAACAGGCGTTCTGGCCAGGCGCTATGCAGAACTAAGACGATTCTCCGCCGATTGATCAAGGCTTGCAAGCAAGAACAAGAAGGGGTATTTTACATTCTACAAAACCATGCTCTCTGTGTAACCATGGTGTACACGATTCTATCGATATCATACCCAATACGTAAAACATGGTATGGAGCTACAGGGCGACAACACCCGTCCAGGGTTAGCACTTTTAGCAGCCACATGGACGACGCACGGAGGTGGTCACCTGTGACCGGCTTCCGGCATGGCACGACCGCTCGCGTGACCAATAATTCAGAGTACAATACACATAAGAACCAAAAGTGGACCAGCCCAAGACTCTAAAAAGGGGTGAGAGTAAGCTTCGTTTGACGGTTATCGATAACCGTTTCGAAGGAGAGGACGGGCAACAATGTCATGCTTGATGAGGTGAGCCCCTAGTGTGGCGACGACGACGTGCACCTCCCAGTACGGGGTTGGCCTGACGCTTGCGCCTAGAACCCACAGTACATTGTTTTCCAGTGGAAACCGCAGAGACTGCAGTTGGGGTGGAGATGACCGTCGAAGAAGTTGTGGCAGATGAGTGATTGGCAGTCGACGGGTTCGAAGCGGGAGCTGGCTGAGTGTTCGGTGTTGCACTCGCGACAGTCGATGTCGGTGCGTTCGTGGTGGTGGGAGACGTGTTCGACCCGCCAACTAAACCGGAAGCTTCCACACAAAACGATATCAATAGATCCACCTAGAGGACGTGTCAAACCAAAATGTCCAAGTAGCACTGTTAACGATTCCAATCGCTCACGTCGTTAGCTTGACACTCCTTTTGCACAAAATTATCGTTTGAAGCGAAAAAAGCATTTTGGGTGCAGTTTGGACTTGCACCTAGAGGGACGTTACATAACGAGGACATAATGCGCGTGGATGAAATGGAAACGCACAGGTTTGACCAACGCCATCACAACCATTGTAATATCTGAATGGCACTTCAGAAAACCGCAGACAAAAAACGATAGCTTTATATGTGTGCTCACGAAAAGGACGTTTCGACGTTGTAGACATGACTATGATGAAATCCGTCACAATTCCGCCACTAGAAGACGAAATGAAACCTGGCCGCACTCACGGAGATATCAAAGAAATGTCGGCGCTAGAACCACACCCCGCACATGTCGGATTTATCAGAGTCATTTCCATGAGCGTGCAGTTTTCTCCGTTGGTATTGCAGTAGCCTGTTAGCATGCTCAGCCGCGGAGATTACAATAGGTGCGTGTATTCCTCACCTGTCTGCAGATATCTGAGAGAATGGATTGAGGTCCACGCGGGTGAAGTGCGTAAGGTGAGAGGACACTCACGCGATGCCTGAGAAGGGGCCGTTACTCGTGTACTGGTCGCCACTGAGGATGTTGTTGCCATTTTGTACCAAAGCTGGCTGGTAACGAGTGAGGTTGTTACACAGGCACAGTCAACTCGTTCCAAGCGCTTACTGTGCCGTATCCGCATCTGGGACACCAGTCGTCAGTGAAGGGGTGTGGTGGTCGACATGGAACATACTGGTTGACAAATTTGATGGTGTGAGATTCTGCACTCGCTCCGACAGTGAAAAAGAATGAAACGACGAACGCCAAAACAAGAGAAGGTTGCATGGTAAAGAAAGAGGGACGAAGAAAAGAAAGAGCGGGATGAAAGTGGAGGGGAAGCGCGGCAGAGCAACAGCAGCGAAGAGACAACAACCATCTTTTTATGTGTCGGGAATGGTTTCGTCAGTCGAACACAGCAATTTCCTTTTCGGGCTCATCTGCGAACAATGGTGCGGACCGTCGCACAACCTGGTTGCGAGATTCACATTTCCGTCTCCATTCCTAATCCCGAACCGCAAACTCATGGCGATACGAGCTCACGTTTTTGGCAGAAGATCGTGCTTGGACCAATGTCCGCGATCCATTATCTCGGGCTCGCCGGGTTGGCAGTCAGCCTGCCTTTGCAGCCACTCATCGCCGCATATCATCAAGGGTCAAGGGCAATAGCTCATCGGGGCCGTGTATTCCATGTAATCGGTCTCCGTTGGAATAGGCGAGACGATACTCAACGAAGGAATGAATGTGATTACTCGCTGCTGCACGCGCGGAAACAATAGTAAGCATTATCATTTCCGCGGACGTCTCGGTATGCGATCCCAGGTGTCAGCCCGATTGGTTAAATGCAATATTTAAACAAGTGAGTACATAACGGCCGTTACGCAGAACTGGGTTTGCGACTTGAATGCTGTTGCCCATTCAGGTCTCTTGTATTTAGTCGACACAAGCTTAGTGCGTCTGCAGGTGGGTTGTATATTGGAAAGCTCTGCATGTACGGCCAACATCCGCCGTGACAAGACGAAAGTGTAGGTTTGGGGTCGTATCTTTACCAGTGAGTGTACTTCGGCAAGAACTTTCCGAGGTGAGTACGCTTTCGGCGGTCTTACATTCTCCCAACCCGTTTCGGCGACCTTTGACAGAAGTTGAGATTGATTTTCTGATTTTTCTTGTACCCAATCCAGCTCACATCATTCCATTTACATCGGCCCCCAGCTTGTCCAGTAGGTTTGCTATATTTGAGATTGGTTCACGGCCAGGATAGGATCGTGTTTGTATTTGTCAGAAGTGGTGACATCGTTGATCTCCCTGTGTTGCATGCTCACTGCAAGTGAACTGATGACTCAGCGGTAAGAATGATCGATGATCTAGTGTCTTCCTGTTGTTGTTTTCGTCCTTGTTGACTCACGCTACATTCATACCTAGTTGCTTCTCACAGGGCTCTGCGACGCTTGGATTCTCCATTAGAGAGGGCATCGTATTCTTTGTCGGCGACGTCTGCGCAAGGTGATTTCGCTACGACAGCGACCGACACCCTGGGCTCTGAAATTAATGTTCGAGTACCGCTATTGCAAGCGTGCTATTTCGCGGGCGACGATCGCATTCACAAACACCCGCACGCCAGAGTGGTTGCCGTGGGCGGGCGAGAATGATCGTAGCATTTTAAAGACGACCCATTCCATCCTCTCGGCTCTTCAGGTGCCACTGGCGCCCGCTGGTGTATCCCATATTTTCTGTGTACGCAAGAGCAGATGGTCCTTGTTCAGGTCAACGAACGGCGCGTTTTCTCATCAATTTTGTCGCACGCAATGTGACGGCGTCGTATCTAGGTCCGCGTATTCATCCCGGACGCGCTTGCACTAACTCTCTCTCTCCGTTGCCTTAAATGACAGGTAAGTTTGCCATCCACTTATTGCTTACGAGATACGTTGAATTGGCTTATTCCACCTCGGGCATACCTATGTGCTCCTGTGTACGGCTTTGTACCCGTACGTATGCATATCAATTCTTCGCGTTTGCACTTGGATGATTTCTGAAGGAAATGATCAGGGACAATCCCTTGGTGTGGTCGGTTCTCCCTTGTAATTGGGAAGCTGGCTAACACGAAGTGCATACTTGCTACATGTTATTTTGCGACGTTACCCCTCTTCCATTGGTGCGTCTATGATCGATAATGCAGAACATCAGTGCAGACACATCAATATGCAGGCATTCATTGAAAGAATTAATAATCACAATTCCAGAAGTCTAGTAATACAACATATCCCCTTCAAAGTTAATCAACTACCTTCAAACACTTATGCCACTTATCCCCATGGACCATTTGGCTCATGTCCAGCTCTGTACAACAACCCCTTGGAATCACAGCCACATTGCAACTTGAGTAAAATGGCCTCTGGAATGTTGGGGACAACCAAAGTAACAGTTTTCCCTTTGGACCTCTGAACCAGCCATCAGGATGAAGCTTCACTGGTTCATACCAGTCCTCAGCATCTTCTGGTTGGAAACCATCAAAGAATTGTTCAATGTCACAGAGTGCATGTGAAGGAACTGATGAAAAGCAAACAGCAGATACTAGCAAGGTTAGGAATTATTTGAGCAGGGTTGCAGTAAACATTAGCTGAAAAACACTCACCACCTGCCATAGTATGAGATAGTGCAAATGCACTCAGGCTCTTTGAGTCATGTGGACACAATTTAATGTTGTGAGGGTTGGTGATGATGTCTTCATAAATTTGACAATCCCATATCCTAATAGTAAGGTCAAAAGAGCCTGAGACAATCCTCTTTCCATCATGGGAGAATGCAGCTGTAGGCACTGGACCAGTATGACCTTGGGGAAGGCAGTAAAGCTGTACTCTTCTCTCAGCATCCCAGACTCTCACTGTCTTATCATATGACCCTGACACAATCCTTCCACCATTGGGGGAGAAGGCAACTGACCTGACCCAACCAGTGTGGCCCTGAAGAGGGCTGCCAATCTGCACACCCTGCTCTGCATCCCAGACCCTCAAAGTCCTGTCCTGTGACCCTGAAACAATCTTCTTTCCATCAGGGGAGAATGCAACTGACCAGACCTTGTCAATGTGCCCCTGTAGAGGGCTGCCAATCTGTGCACCTCTCCCAGCATCCCAGATCCTTATAGTTTCATCATTTGACCCTGAGACAATCCTTAGGCCATTAGGGGAGAATGCAACTGATTTGACTGATTCAACATGCCCCTGAAGTGGTCCACCAATCTGCATGCCCTTCTCAGCATCCCAGATCCTCACAGTGTTGTCAGCTGACCCTGAGACAATCCTCTGGCCATCAGGGGAGAATGCAACTGACCAGACCCAGCTGGTATGTCCTTGAAGAGGGCTGCCAACCTGCTCACCCCCCTCAGCATCCCACACCCTCACAGTTTTGTCATCTGACCCTGAGACAATCCTCTTTCCATCAGGGGAGAATGCAACTGACTCAACCCAACCAGTGTGACCTTGAAAAGACCTGCCAACCTGTATGCCACTCTCAGTGTTCCAGACTCTCACTGTATGGTCATATGACCCTGACACTACCCTCTTGCCATCAGGGGAGAATGCAACTGAGTAGACCCAATGAGTATGCCCTGGAAGATGGTTTCTTCTCTGCACACCTTGCTCAGCATCCCAAATCCTCAGAGTGTTGTCCTCTGATCCTGAGGCAATCCTCTTGCCATCAGGGGAGAAAGCAACTGACCCAACTGAACGAGTATGCCCTTGGAGAGGGCTGCCAACCTGTACACCCTGCTCAGCATCCCAGACTCTCACAGTGTTGTCAGGTGACCCTGAGGCAATCCTCTGGCCATCAGGGGAGAATGCAACTGACCAGACATGGCCAGTATGTCCTTGAAGAGGGCTGCCAGCCTGCACACCCCTCTCAGTATCCCAGATCCTCATAGTCATGTCAGATGACCCTGAGACAATCCTCTTTCCATCAGGGGAGAAAGCAACTGACTGGACCTGTCTGGTATGTCCTTGAAGAGGGCTGCCAATCTGCACACCCCTCTCAGCATCCCAAATCCTCACAGTCATGTCAGATGACCCTGACACTACCCTCTTGCCATCATGAGAGAAAGCAACTGAGTTGACCTCATCAATATGCCCCTGAAGTGGTCCACCAATCTGCATGCCCTTCTCAGCATCCCAGATCCTCACAGTGTTGTCAGCTGACCCTGAGACAATCCTCTGGCCATCAGGGGAGAATGCAACTGACCAGACCCAGCTGGTATGTCCTTGAAGAGGGCTGCCAATCTGCACACCCCTCTCAGCATCCCAAATCCTCACAGTACTGTCAGCTGACCCTGACACTATCCTCTTTCCATCAGGGGAAAAATCAACTGACCAGACCTGGCTAGTATGTCCTTGAAGAGGGCTACCAATCTGCACACCCCTCTCAGCATCCCAAATCCTCACAGTCATGTCAGATGACCCTGACACTACCCTCTTGCCATCACAGGAGAATATAACTGAGTTAACTGTACGAGAATGCCCTTCCAAGGCTAGCTGAACAGCTGTCCACTCTGTAAACCCTCCAACTGGAACTCCAATGAGGGAAGAAAATTTTGGCAGCAATGTTTTTGACAGTGTTGTGTCTGATGGAGCAAGTGGCAAAGCAGATATGTAAAGGTGTGGAGCACTGTGGGAGATGGCACCACCAAAGTGCTGAATGAACCTGATCTCATCCTTTATCATCCTTAATGCACCCTCGAGTTCCACCTGATTCTGTTGACATGATGTGATGGCATGTATAAGTCAAGCATAGAATACTCACCTGCAGCCATGTAGCAGTGCAGACAAGAGTATCCACAGCTCTTCCCCATTTATCAATAATGCTCAAGGTCTCCATCCAGAACAGGATTCTTTCACTTCCCACAATGGTTCTCACCAACTCTCCAAGATCCGAGTTAAAGGTGGTCTTCTCCAGATGCTGTGACCAGAATTGGCAAGAATAGGACAGATGGGGTGTAATATATTGGTTGATCCTGTCTTGTAAATCAGGGACCTCAGAATTACTCAAGTAGGAGCTTTCCAGGTGGCAGATGTTGAACCGAAGCTCCTTACAGAGAATCCGCAACGAGGCAAAGGCCATGTCGTATGGCCGACAAGTGTCGATGAAGTAGTCCCCGCTCCGCGATTGGTCTGTCAGGAAGTCGTAAAAAGATGCATGGAGAGGGCGAACAGGAGAGGAATCGCCAATGCCAGCTAGCACTGGTGCCATGAATTCCAGGATAACAGAAACATCGTAGTGGTCCTCCTCATTGGGAAAGTGATTCCGCATGTTTTGCACTGTCGACATAGGCAGAGGTGTGAAGGTTATCAATATTTGTCGCATCACTGAACGGAACCGTGCGAGGGAAAGTGGGTCTGTCGGCGGTACAGCACTCTCCAGGATCGTGGCATAAGTCTTGTCCAAGAGGGTCCCTCCTTGACCGGAGCGGAGGACGATCACGTCGGCGAAGCGTTCCCTCAGAGTTCGACCAGCTCTTCTCCGCTTGATGAAGTCACAAGCTAATCGTGCCCATTCAAACAGCCCATCCGACTTCTGAGTAATCTGATCTATCTCCTTGGGACCAATGACATCCTCGAGGTGTCGATGGCATAGTTCATTAGAGACAAATAGATGGATGTCATGTTTAACGGATGCCAGCGGAACGTCATCCAGAGAAGTCACTGCCACATGTTGACAACTCCCAAGCGCTTCTTCGATATCTGGCAATAGTCTGGATGTCAAAAGGATGCGGAAATTCGCAGGCAGCTGGCCAGCTTCCCGTGATGTAAGAAGAGACAGGATACGACTCCTTGATGTGTCAGCTCCGCTTTCGTCCAATGCATCAATCACCACAACCACCTTCCCAACGATCGCCCCGTCAGCCTTCGACAACGGCTCCAGGATAAGTCGCTGCCACTGCTGCGTCACATCCCCCGTAGTTTTGAGAGAATAGTCCTTGGAGACGATATCAGCCAGTGCCTGCCGAAATGCGACGTCACGGTCCGCAAGATCCCGAGCAATGGTCGTCAGAATCTTCTCCTCCCGGCGTTCGACCAGCCTGTCGCGTGCAAAGCAGAAGCAGGACCCGAGTCCGCCTGCACTCTTTATCCACGCAGCTATCGTATGCGCAATGGTCGACTTCCCCCTCCCAGCTTGGCCATGAAGCCACATAATACGAGGCGCGTCGATGCGAGGATCAGCGATCCAGTCAATCATGCGCTGCAAAATCTCCGTCCGCGTGCCATCGAGGCATATCTTGGACATATTAAGACCCGCACCGCCGGCATAAGCCATGCCTTCGAGGTTCAGATTCTCCAATACATGGTGCACATTGATCTGAATATCCCGAGTTGCGCGATCACGGTACTGCTGCATCAGATCGTTTAGGGTCGTGGTGTAGTCGTCAATAATGGCCTGCGTTTTGGAGCCGATGTTCTTTCCCGACCTTTTCCCTAAGAATTGATGGCGTGAATATGTAGACGGAGGGGAGGCACGATAAAACCTACAGAAACTCGTCGTTTCGGAATACCCTTTGATGAACTGGGCAGCGTCGCTTATCACTCGTGCAATCTTCGCAAGTGTATCTTTCATATCATTTATGTCGTCGATGGTCTCCTTTTCGGTAAGAAATTCATATACGGTTCGGATCGTTTGCAGGAGGCTGAACACTGCCTTGTCTAAGTTCGCTTGTTTCATGAGCAACTACGAGTCATATATGAGGTGACGAAAGCATGTAAGTTTGGGGGCGTACCTGAGAGGCAGCCGTCAAAATTCCCAGTGCAATCTGTGCATAGGGGTGGATCTACAGATATGGATTCCGTCACTGATTCGAATGAGAGGAAGAACGGAAATGGTTACCTTCGAAAGAGTCGTGACGACTTCATTGAAAATTTCAAGCGGCTTGAGGTACGTATCGGCAATGTTTTGAACGTTGGTAAATGCAGCATTGGTGTCATTGATGAGATTGACAGCGCCTTCGCTAAGACGTGACATGGGATCCATGTTATTGAATGCTCGTGCTGCGTCGTCGATGCCCGGAAAAGGGTCCGGTTTCTTTTTGCCGATCGCTCTTGGAACCTGTCCCAAAGAGCTTGGTTAGAGCGCTGCGGCCGGACGCAGTAGATTACACACATCCTGGGATGGAACCGTCTGGGGTTGTCCCTGCTGCTCCAGTGTTCCTTGACACGCACTTGTACCAATTGCCTCTGGAACAATGGAAGTTGGCTGACTGTGGTTCGACTGATGGATGAAGCGCCTCATCCTGGTAAGGGTCCCTCGAAAAGCGTTGCCTGATGTTGCCGTCGTGGAGGCGCTATCCATAGCGGGGGCCTGTGCGGGTCCCTAGAACCGTTTTTTGGCTATCGATAAACACCACAGTCGGAATGAATGAACTGGCATACCGTAGGAAGGTTAGATGTAGAACGGGGCTTCCCGAAATCGAAGAGACGTTTCTGTGGAAGCTGGCGGGCCATATTCGCTGGTGAAATGAGCGAGATGTGAGTTCGAGTTTACAGTGGTCGGTTCGACAAGTAAGAAGAGCGTTGCAGTTTGGCGTCTAGTAGTGACTTGCTGCGGACACTGGACGCGTTGTAGTCCAAGTTCCCAGTTTGGTGCGGCCCCCCGAGTATCGCACAGCATGCAAACCAACATCGGCCGGATCCACTGACACTTACTTATTCCCTACTCTGGGCAGCGACGTCGATTAACCGTCGGAATCGAGGATGAACTTGAAGAGTGCATACATATATGATCGTTCCATAACGTCCATTCCGTGTCTGCAATGCAACCACTAATCCGGACCAATGCATGAGTCTCTTTCCTTCGACGATGCTGCCTTCTCAGACCCGCTGGCATTTTTCGAGGGTGTACAACGTGCAAAGGTGCCAATGGGTATGCACAAGATATTCGTTCTCTGTTCCCCCGGCTTAGCGGTGGAACTGGCACGCGGGCTTACATAATTTTTGTTTGCACCTGTTTGTGTTGAGCAAGTTGCCAGCACTTTGGACCGCTTCTCACCCAGCTTCCACGTCATGACCGAGCCAGTTATTGAAAGTCGTGCAGAGCGATCCGGTCGCGATCATTACCACCGTAGACGAAATGGTGAGGCTTTTGTCAAGGCTCCTATCTCCTAACTGACTTCCCACCTTTTTCTCCTGGTTGCCACGCACGAACCACGGGATCACTGCGACGGTAACCTTGGGGCGAACCCACCTTGAATAATTCATAAAACTCAAATATGCAAAACCGTGTCCTCTGATTTACAGGGCACCAACGGGGTTACAGCAGGTCGTACTCGCCAGAGAGGCGTAGCCGCGGTGACAAGGACAGCAACCGCGGTAGGCGGGTTGAGAGGCGCTCCAGGTCGCGCAGCCCACGTTCACACAATAATAGAGATGAGCGGGCGGAGATGAGCAGACATGTTTGTTTGCATCCTTTTTTCATAAGTACCGAGGCTGAAGACCAGTAGGACCGAACTGAGGATCAACGCCGTCACCGCCACACGCGAGGCAGGGACAGAAGTCGGAGCATGGTACGTCCAAGAACTTACATCTGTTTCCCCACACTGACATTAGAAGATGCATATATGATGTCTATCAGACTCCTAGCGGGCGCCATCGTTCCCCATCCCCTGATTCATCCGTGTCTTTCAACGACTCAGACCACGCTAGTACCAGGCGCTCCACGAGACGCAGCCGTCGTAGTTCTAGATCTGGGTCACGATCTCGTTCCCGTTCCAGGTCGCATAGTCGTGAAAGGAAGCGACGTAGATCGAGACGTAAGGAAAAGGAACGTGACAGGGAGCGGCGGCGCAAGGACAAGGAGAAGAGGAAGGAGAAAGATGAAAGACGCAGTGTCCTTACCGGGAAAAAGGTATATCTCACTTGCAATTAAACCTCCTGGAACCGGATAATTCATAGCATGAATAGATAAAACTGAAGGTACACAAGGATTCAAAGGATTTGGAAATGGATGCCAATCGACAGGATTTGCTTCAGTTCTTGAATTCTACTTGCGGGTAGTACAGCCAGTACGTACCGCGACATGTACTGCTAATGTTCCGGCGTTGTGGACATGCCTAAACTGGCGTTGGGTCGTGACGTAGACTTGGTGGTATGACATCGTTCTTGACAGAATCGCGCGTTTTGAACCATAACCACCACCCCCACACCAACTTTTGACCTTCAACACCGCACTGATGATAGACTCCTTCGGCGAGGTAGAGCGCGCTCTGATTGAAGCCGACGTCATTCCCGAAGTCGTGCCGTCCCGCTTTGGTCCAGAGGCATTGTTGGTTGCCTCCTGGCCCACAGGCAAAGAAGCCACCTTGGGGAATACCTTGACAGCTCTTGATACAGCGCTCGCTCCTTCTATATCATTCACGCCCATGATCACTCAGGCTCCGTATGATGAGGTATCTTATACGCTGGTGATGACTGACCCAGACGCACCATCGAGGAAGAATCCAAGACTAGCGCAATGGAGGCACTGGGTGGTCAGTGTTTACAGCTTGGAATTTACTGTACTTTTCACCGTCGCCAGGTCACTGGCATCAAAGCACCTCATCCTACCGAGGCGGTTTCGGGGCACCTGAGTGCTTGTTTCACTGAACCTCCAGTCACCCCTTACTATTGTCCCGCCCCACCCCCTGGAACCGGCCCTCACCGCTACGGTTTGTTCTTTCCATTGCTTTCGCCGGTCGGTTGATCAGAGCCATTTTTCATGGCAGTACTCTTGCTCTACCGCGAACCCGCTGTAGGTCTCAGAATTCCATCTGATGCTCCTGAGCGGAGGAATTCGCCAGAACGCCGTGCGAAGTGGGACGCGGCAGCCTTCGCAGAAGAGTATGGCCTCAAACTAGTTGCTGCTAATTTCTTCTATGTCGTGGGTCCGGAGCCGTAAATTTATCGCAGTGCCTCTCTTCCGAGTTGCGATCAGTCTCGCACACTGGGTATCGTCTTCGCGCTTTTGAGCCCAAAACTGTAGCGTTAGTATCTTGATTTTCGTTGCGCTTTCTCATTAGTCCCGTAGTGTTAAACCAATTCTATGTTCACTATCCATCGCGACAGATGTCTTTACAAACATTGCATAGGGGGAAGCGAAGAGATCGTGACGGTACGTGGACAAGTCTGTCAGAGCACCGCCTACTTTGTGGATTGATCATCGCCTAACACCGATGGTTTGTCCGGACGGCTCTAGAACATGAGAAATACACCGTTACATGGTACAACGATATGACGACCGATACACAGACAAGTACATAGAGAATGTGAGTGGATCCAGGAAAGAACTGTAGGGATGTCTCTGTTAGTACAAAGATAGCGTCCGCGGTACACTGTCAGCCAGGCGCTCGCTCCGGTACGGATACAACTGAGGCACTCGACGAAGGGCTACGACCCACTGTCGCATATGGTAGCACGCCATTTTGGTCACCTCCCTGGTGCTTCGGCAACGATGCAACTGGTTTGGTAAGTAGGAACCCTATCACGCGATTCGGTTACCATCAAAAAAATAAAAGAAAACGCAACGGGTTCGAGGCACCTTTCATTTCCGCTGCCTTCTCAGCCTGTCGCCCAAATCCCATCCCACGCCTACTAGAGGCCGAATGTGATGGAACCGGCGACGTACATGCGGTGCTCTTGTCATCTCGATCACGATTCGTGAGCCCTCCCAGTGCAACTGTTGGAAGAACATCCTTGCGACGCTCGCGCCAACCGAGGATGTTCCGCTTATCTTTCACCTTTTCGCGGAACATGAGTCCGACCAGAATGTTGAGACAGCCGACAGAGAACAGGATAAAGGCCGTGACCAGTGGGAACAACCTAACATAGTGAGAAAGCACCGATGCACCAATTCTAAGCAGAAAGTGGTGAGTACCGATCAAAACGTGTTATGAGAGGAGCCGCGAGAACACAGCCTTGGTGGTGTCCTCCGCTTCGTCGTACTTACAGACACTGCATCACACCAAGGGCACCAACTCCGAAATCTCTCCCAAGAACGGGGAAAAAGCGATCGAAGAACGCGGCAGGCCATCCTGCGGAAATTGTATCGGTGAATGACACTCTTCAAAGCAATGCAGAGACATACCGATCTCAGATAGGACGAGTATGACGGTTTGTGCAATAATAAAGAGCCTGTTTAGCACCGCCCAGAATACCCCTGCGGATTGGTTCGGTACGGTGCTATTCCTACATTAGAATTTTTTTCATCAACATACAGAGTCGGCGCGACACATGGGCGACATGTCGTACGGGATATAGTCGGCATTTCCAGAGACAAACGATGTGGTATTCGTGGAACCATTCACGAACTGATTGACAGCTTTAATGTCGTCAACCAGGACGACGGTGCTGCTGGAAAACACGAGAAGAAGTGCGACGATGCTCAAAGCGCGCACAAGGTTGAGAGTAACGAAAAGGACTACCCGAGAGTGAACCGACGTGGGTACTAACCAACGGGACGACTACTCACATGCGGTGGTCGGCGAAGTCTTCATGACTAGGATGCTACCGTTTCGCTTGCAAGGGCTTTTGCTAACGAACCTGCGCCCGAGCGATGGCTAGCTAGAGGCAGAGAATGGCGATAGATAGACCAGACCCGACGACGAGCGAGCGGGTAAAAAGAACTGAAGGAAATAGTGGTGAAAGAGAACCAGCTCGAGTGGTCAGAGTCAACAATGGCGCATGGAAACTGCACAGGCACGAGGTCAGCCTGAACGGAGAGGGATAGTTTAAAAGAGATAAGGGGTTACACTGCAATTCCCTGGACAACCGTGATTACCTTTACGCCCTGCCATTGTTCTCGAACGCCGGAAATCGTGACTTGCAACGTTGTGAGGTTAATAGAAAACAAAGGACATATGGCTTTTGAACTCGAATAGGCAGGTTGACCTCATGCATTCATCGTAACGCCGCTTGTTCATCGCTTCCAACAAGCGTTTCGAAAATACCGAGTCTCAATCACTGAACGGGTCCAACGTTGAACCATCGGTTGAATGATCCAGAATTTCAGGAATTGTCAGACTCCAAGCAGTAGACGGACCTGAACAGCTTTCAACGTTTTGGTAGTGATCACGTGATCGCGACTACGGGGGAGTAACATCTCTTTACACACTCAGGCAGGTATGGCCAAACGACGTATCACAGAACAAACATCCAGCGACGAAGACACTCCTGAAGTAGTCTCGAAATCCGCATCAAAAGCTAACGTCAAACGCGACCAAAAAGCATTACGGAAATTCGAGGCGGAGCAAAATGCACGAAAGAAGGCGCAGAACCGTGAGAGGGACAAAAAGTTGAAGGAACGGGCTCTTTCTACGAAAAAGAAAGAAATTCCTGAGGAAAAGCTGCAAGAGGACGAGTATGAAGAAGCCAGTGAGAACGAGGAGGGCGGTAGGTCGAGTCCCGGGGGTGGAAGTCATAATGGGGAGGATGACAGGCACATCAGGAAGAGGATGCGTCGCGCAATGCAGGATGCCGCTGAAGAGGACAACTCCGATGAATATGATGAAGAATTCGGGGGAGGTAGCGCAGAGTCGATGTTGGATGACTCCGAAGCAGGAGATGACCCAGATTCAGCCATGCGTCTGGAAGAGGACAGCAGTGACACGAGCGTCGCTGACCCGGAGGAAGACGAAGACAAGTCCATTCTTGAAATGAGGCAGCCTGAACAATCGAAAAATACCAGCCACCGACCTAAGCCCCAGGAGCCCCAGTATCTGTCCGACGAATTGTTCACGGCCGCATTCGCATCGCGGAAGTCAAAACCAGTCATCACCGAGACCGAACGCTCAACCCAAAACGAACCTTCCAAAAAGCGTCGACGAAAGCGGACCGAAGGTCCCAAGGACATTATACTTGGGTATGCAGCCAGTCGCCGATGTCTCTTAAATTCTTTGTGTGATGACGTCCTTTAGGGGTCGCACATTCCGAACGCTTACCAGATTATCGGATCCAAAAAGTAAAGCTACCGCACGCACGCTACCATCTGCACGCGTTCAGAAATTTGCCGACAGTAGTCTGGCACTCAGAGGGGGTAGGGCTGCCATGTTGAAGGCCAAGAAAAAAGGATGGGAGAGACGACCTGGTACGCTTCTTGACAGAATGTCGATCAGGCTATCTGACCCAGTGTTCCAGCCAATGTCGGTGCAATGAAACCAGATGGAGCACCATCATCCTTTTGCAGAAATACAAGTTAATGCACGCAGATGTGTGGACACCCTCCCTTACTTTTGATATATTCATGACAGAAAGCCACGGTGAACTATATCATCATCTTACAACCCTCCGAGTAGACGCGATTACTTGCTTCTGACAACATACCGCTTGACGGACCATGTATATGGTCGTGGGAGGCACCTGAACGTACTGCTCAAATACAAGGACATGGATGATGTTTCCGACACCAATAACGGTATGCCTCCGTTACCTTAGTTGTACAGTTACAGAATACAGGGACTTTTCGATCCGGGGTAAGATCACTCGAGGGTAGACAAACTTCCGGGCTCTTCTACAAGGAGGTAATACCTCTGGTATGTATCCGCAGAAGCTACATACGGCCGGGGATGAGTATTGAATAGTGAGTTCTTGTGCAGCATCACCCAATTTCGGACATTATCAAGTTATTTTCAGATTACCATCCTGACTGGCAGTGTACCGGAGATGCCCACCGCCACTTTCCTGCCCCTTCGCCGTTTCTGTGAGTTGGATACGGATTCTTCATAAGTTTTCTGAACCTCCGCTGGAGGTCTGGGAGATACTTCCTCGTGAAACTGTACAGCCGCCCATTAATGCAAGCGGCATGTAATTCCATTGCGTCAACCTGTGGATTTTCAAGGAGACGTTTATAGGTCTCCTTCAGAGCAAATTGTTCTTCAACCGTTTCGCAGTTGAGAAATCCGTAGTCAGTGGTGACGTAGCGCCCAGGAAGCGTGGCATGAGACTGGGTGAATAGCCTGAGATGCCATACCGTTGGGCACCAGTCGTTAGGTCTGATCTTCAAAAAACCTTCCAGATGTTGAATGTTTCGGTGTGCTTTCCCGAGACCCTTTGCATCCATCAAGGATACGAGATTGTGGCTTTGGTATGCCAACCAGAATTCCTGGAAGGAACACCTGGAGATGAGCATCATGTAGAGTCTGGCCAACGCCTGTTCAGTGTGGACGTTACAGCAAAGGCAGAAACCAAAGGTGTAGTAGATATCCTGGATGTATCTTTCCGGGTGGCTTGGGTCTGGATGCCAGCCGTTGAACAGGATTCCATACAGCAGGAAAGATTTTCGTTTGGCATCGGGTACAAGTTCGTGGAGATCCTTGGATTGGTCAGTGGGGCCGAGATGAGGTCGCACTATAGTGAATATATCTGGGATGTATGTCTTAGCATCAGTGCGGCTGAGAGTGGAGAGGTTTTCCCGGAACCATTTGTAGTATCCTCGACCACCATACTCGGGTTTTCCTTCATAAGCGGACAAAATGTTCAGTACCAGCTTCCCATCCTCTTGCCACCGTCGCAGCTCCCGATTTCCAATCCCCATATGCGTTAGACCAATGAATACGCCAAGCAGATTCCTTTGGTCAAACGCTGATGGGAATTTGGTGAAGCCAAATTTTTCCAAGGTGTCTATGTCGTCGGGGATCTCGCCCTTCCAACAAGCCCTTTCCAGGTAATCCGCAGAATCCAGAGGTCGCCGGATGGCACATCTGAAGTTATGGTCATAGTAGTCATATGCATCCTCGCATGCTTTACTGCACAACCACGGGCCGGTACACTTGGAGCATTTCCTCGAAGTTTTTCTGTTGCAGTGAGAGCATTTACCGGACCTCGACAGCGGAAGGTAGGTATATCGTGCAAGCTGTGCCTTCTCATCTTGCGCTTCGAGATTCGCGCTGACCTCTTGACCTTTACTACTGAGCCACGGCGGTTAGTACATAAACACCGTAAAAGGACCAGACCCTACTCTGACAACTCTGCGGCCCGCGATGCGCGCAAAGCATGGAATTTGGACTGGATGGCAAGTTCCGTACGGTAACCGTAGAGGTAGGACGATGGAACTGAGCACTCGTCCATAATACCAGCAGAGGACTCTGCCATCTGATGAGGACTTGTAGCGACAGCCCTAGTCATCTCACGGGACATGTGGTGGAGCGTCTTCCGCAACGCTAAACAAAGCTCCATACACATATCTGCGTGAAGCCCGCCAGCCTCAGGTAGGGACCATAACGGGTAAACCCTCCCGTGGCACCCGCGAACCTTGAAAAATGGACCACGTTGCCCAAAGGATCGAAGAAACGTAAAACATAGAAAACAGCATAGTTTGCTGCACCCGATGTACGGGTAAAATTCCTTGGTCATGGTTTCCAAGTCGGTTCTCTGGGAAATGTAGAAAACGAGCTGGATCTCTGCATGGGTAGCGAGAGTTTGGAACATTGACTTTCCCTGAAGCTTCCCGAAGTCTTGTTGTACTGTAGCGACCGTCGTGTCTCCTACATATTTCTGAACTGTGGCCAAATTCAAAGGCAAATTCAGCCACTTGAATAAGATGTCCAACGAGGGCAATACTGGCGGAAGGTTATGAGACGGAGGCTTGTCGACCAGCATGATGGAAAGATTTGCAAATCCGGGGATAGTTTCTGCAGCCTCTACGAGAGTATGATAACAAGACCTGAGTCTTCCAAGGAAATGAATATCGGAAAGTAGTGTAGGGTCTGCATGGTTGCAAGATGCCCTGATGAAGATTCGTACAGACTCCATGTGGCGAATGGAGTATGCCTTCTCGGCTAGCAGTTGTCTCCGCACTGCTCCGTCACGGAGGGAGAGGATGTCACGGAGCTCTCGTATACGAGCTTGTGCAAACCGCATGTAAGCGTTATGGGTTGCTTCGCAGTATGGACCGATTTCGTCGCTGTCGCAGAAGGTTCCGACTCCGTGACGGTTGCCCATAGCCTGCGCAAGGTACCAAGGGGGAATTTTGTCCAGATATCCGCTGTGTGCAAAGGCAAGTACACTCTCTTGGAAGTTCGACGCATATTGTTCAAGTCGAAGCTCATTGTAGCGGAGAACCTCCTCCCAAAGTGCCGTTTCTATCGCAGGATCTGCGAAAATTTCTGTAAGTCCCGAGTACAGCAGAGGTATCGATCAGGAAGCTACTAGGCCTCGTACGACACACTTTTCGAATGTGTGCGCTCCGGCGCACCGAGGGCTGTTAACAGCCTCTCAACTTTGTTGCAGAAATTACAGTCGTCATCCGCGAAAGCTTCGTTACGAGCGACTAACAGGGTAACCTTGACGCCATCCGGCTCTTCCAGGTCGACGTTTCCTGGCTCACGAAGCGCGACGCAAGCGACACATTCCCCACCCTTGCTGCGAGACATCACCTTGGCGAAACTGTCCAAAAATCGCCGCTTGAGATCATCTCCGGCACGGGCATGTGCGCTGTCCATGTCGTCCTCGGTATCTTCGTCTCCCCTTTCCGTTGGCCCAAGGCATGCCCCCTTGCGTAGGGATAGTAGGTTTGCAAGACTGGCGAACACCTCCGCGTTTTCCCAGCGAAATGTACTATCTGCCATACCTGGTGCGAGTGAGCGTCGTCAGATCTGTTAGGTTCGAAAATGTGGGGTGGATTGCACATTGTGCCGCGTGTCTTCGCAATGAGCTTTAACTGGCAGCACCCAGGCTTCTCAGCACTGCCTACGTGGCCCAAACAAGGTGATAGCATATAGAGTTTTCCCTGCGGGACCATGCTGCAGCAACTCGGGAATAAGTCATGAGCATCCTAGTAGAGTAGAGTTACATTGATCATCGAACGTTAGTGGCGTTGAACTACCACCTCCTAAGTACCGACGTGTATGCCAACAGAGTTGTACGTCCAAATGAAAACACCGTGATATGACAGATGAATATGATGAGATGGAGTGCGGGTCGGGGGAGTTGGCGGAAATATAGCCAATGCTACATCAATGCATGGGGACATACGAATATGTTTTGTCTGT
The DNA here is from genome assembly GCA_024613165.1 of Pisolithus albus. NCBI lineage: Eukaryota > Fungi > Basidiomycota > Agaricomycetes > Boletales > Pisolithaceae > Pisolithus > Pisolithus albus. The sequence goes on from JANFAB010000059.1 coordinate 236,280, forward strand.
GCGACTCAAGAAATCGACATACGGTAGTCGTCGGCATTTTCCTTCTTCAAAACATGATCCCAGACAGCTGGAGACTGGATCAGCTCCTTCCAAAACCTTCTCCAAGAGATCGGACAACCCTGTGTCAAAAAATCGATACGTGACTACGGGTTGCCGGAAAAGTTATGCGAAAAACGACTTACGACATCTCTTCGCATGATGCAAAAGGACGCAGGGCGCCCGTCATATGTATAATGTTCGAGGTCTATCCAGCCTTTGAAGATCTGCTTGCGCGCGTCCCTTCCAGCGACACGAAGATGAATTTGACCTTCGGCGTCAGGGGCAAGCTTGTGCTGGATGTTCATTGAATCCAAGCTGGCTTTGATACGCTCCAGTAGAATATCGGGACTTTTCCGTGCATAAAACCGCGTAAGATGCGGAGTATACCGTCTTCCTCTCTGCGTCTGAGACTACACATTGTCATCAGCAGGCGCGACTCGCAAGACTCCAGCCGGACGTACGAAGAGTAACAGAGATTGCGTGAACTGAGATTGAGCGGATAACATTATAGCATCGTCGTCCGCGCCTCTTTTGTGCTTGTGAGTTGCATGTCTGTTTTATATGGCCAGCACAACTCACCCCGATTCCGGAACAGCAGGGTCTACGAATATTAGGTCACCACTATCACGTAGTGGTTGGGTGAGCTGTTCTGCTAGTGCCTGGACGCCTCGGGAAGCAAGCTGACTTGGTCTGCATTACCACTTGAGCTAACACGACAATCGTAGAGAGTGCTGAAATTCACCGCATACACCAGGGATGGGCGTAAACGTCAGGGAGCGTCATGCGTTTCGAAGGGTCGATCGTTAAGAGGCCACATATAAGAGCTGAACACAGCTGAGGGCTTTGATACGGAGCGAGTGGAGAAAACCTACAAAGAGCACTTTCCCCAAGACGGTTCCAAGGATCCTCATTGAATATTTCCCCAGATAGATAATCGCAGAATTCCGGACTACGCTCAGTTGGCTCATCCCATGGTGTGTCTATCAGGAACATCGGAGTGTTACTAATCGCCATAGAAGTGTACAAGGTCACTCACTTCCCGCAAGGAGGGTGAATAGGATGACTCCAATCCCCCATGCATCAATGGGCTCTGCTTGATATGATTGTTCAGCATTCACCTGGCACGGTTAGACATACTTCAGTGAACCAGAATGGATGTGCATACCTCTGGAGCGATGTACGGTAAACTACCGCAACGTTCGCTGAGAAGGCGTGTCTTTCCTGTTCCCGTCAACTTGTAAACCGCAGAAAGTCCGAAATCCGAGATTTTGAGCGTCCCCGCAGCATCCAAAAGCAGATTCTCTGGCTTCAAATCGCGATGACAGACGCCTTGACTGTGGATGTAACTCTACGGGACGCGACTTGGAGTCAAAAATGGCCACTGACGCGATAACGGAAACTTGCCATGCCTGCGAGAAGTTGATTGAAGTACATGTGTGCAACCTCGTCGCCTACGCCAACGTCGGGTACTGGAATGACCTTTGATCACGCTGCTTACGCTCAATGTTGCGAGCGAACGTACCTATCTTGTCAAACAAATCTCCTCCCGCCGCGAACTCCAAGAGCATGTAAACTCCAGGGACATAGTGAGCCTGGTATTTCGGTTCGACCACAACAGCATTCAAAAACTCGAGTACGTTCTTATGTTTCAAAGCTAAGTGGATCTGCATTTCCCTTTCCATGGTCTTCCGTTCTTTCTCCGTGGTCTTTTCGCTAATGTGCATCAGTTTGCACGCGGCCACGGAGTGCTGTTCAACGTTGACCGCACGGTACACGCTATATTTCATGGGTTAGGGAAATGAAGTCTTTATGCGATTGAGTGGCAGCCTACCTTGAGTACCCTCCGCCACCGATCTGTTGGATGAGCTCATATCCTGGTGGAGGTGAGAATATGTATAGCACACGAAACGCAAATCCAAACGTACCTAGGACCTTTGGGTACTTCATGGAATATCGAGCATTCAGTTGGCACAAGAGATCAAAGGCTTCTTTGAGTAGATATGTCTGTCACGTGACACGCGTACGATCACCTGTTTTCGGGTGCAAGAAGAATCCGAACCCGGTGACCCAACTAAACAACTCATCATAAATTCACTGGTACGTACGTTTACATCCGGTGCTCCGTTTGATGCTCGCCCGTTGTCCATGAAGCCGAATCATGATGCATGATGTGCTTCAATGGGCGAGCTAGAGGTGCCTATGCCCAGATGAAGAGCTTACGTTCGACATCAAATGGGTCGGACTGTCGTCAGGACCGATCGGGCAGTACCGACTGGTCATTTCACTGATTCGGACGCGCGCACAACGAGCCCTGTCATCGAATTTCAGCATTTGGTTTTGACCTGGCCACCATCACTTTGAATTCTCCTTCGTATGTGCGAGCGTATTGAATCTTTATAGAGAAGGCCTTTGTTGGCTCTTCAACTTATCCTCTTTCCAAGGGGTACAGTACATATGACGTCTACAGCGCTGCGGTTGTCGGGGAGTGATATCATTCACTTATAAAATAGGGCGAGCTGTCGCCCCTGCCTAAACGCCTAAACCGCACAACAACGCGAAAACTCCTTGAAAGGGAGGGGATTCCTCAGTTCGTATCAGGGCGGTAGTCGTCAACAACGACTCGGAACGCGGTTCTCCGGACCATACTGGTCATAGATTGCGGTATTGGCTGCAATGCTGTGTTCATCACGACAGCAAATTGGGTCCGAACGCCAGCTTGACAGCCACACAGAAAGCATTCGAGGTAACTCGCAGCCACAAACGAAAAGCACCGAAGACGATTGGAATCTGGACACAGGCCAATTTGGCCTACCAATGACCCGGACCGTCAAGCCGGGAGACCCCTACTGAATACCGGTCGTGAGGGGAGAATATAAGTCTAGTCGGTGTTGGATCAAGGTGCACAGATCACCAGAAGTAGACTCCTGGCAGGGTTGCAGTGGAATTGTGGTGCCTTTTCGTGTAGCTCCGCCATGTAACGTAGCGGGCAGGGCAGTGCGTATGTGAGGAAATATCGTGGTAATATATGTACAGTACGTAGCTACAGAACGGTCGCATTTGACGCAATTAGCATGGTATCGCATATGTGTATGTGTGGACCTGGAAACGCATGTGTATTCTAATACTGTTACAGTCAGACTCTGTCATAAATGTCCAATCGATGTTGGGCCCTGCACACGATCGGCAAGTCGTAAAACTCATCGCGACATTGTCCGCGATACGGCTAAAACGCTAAGCCAGGTAACGTTTCATCGTGCCTTCAAATTGCGGAGCTCCTTCTGCACCTCCTGTATATCTGAACGATTCCATTGGCCCACCCAATCCTGACTCCGCCCGGATTTAGAAGGCAATGCCTCGACGGGTGCAAACGGAACGTCCTTTGGAATAGCACAACTGAAAGACGCACTCCTTTTTTTAGGTGACTGGGTCTGTGAAGACCTTCGGACCGGGCATGCTGCAGGGGTGGGAATCAATTCCGGTGGGATGTTCTCGCCAAGGTGACGGGAAAGCTTGGCAACGCGTCTCCGTCGTGTCTCTACGGCATCAGGAATGGAGACAGCCGGCGAGCAAGGTGAAATTGCCAAGTCACTACTGCCAGCTGACGAACAAGTGGTGGGGGACGACGGAACGGGATTGAAGCGTGTGTCTGTCGGTGAGATAGGGACGACGTTCAAGCGCAAGTAGAGCGGACGGGGTTTGTTGTCAGACAACTGACGGGTGAGTTTGCAAGGTGCCCCAGACAACGGTAGCTCTAAGCTCCGCTTTCCCGACGCGCTGTCCGAACCGAACGAAAGCAACGACGACACCGAAGATGTTGCAGATGACGGTGGTTTATGGGAGGCCACGTACGACACGCCTGGTCGACGGGAGTTGAATATAGAGCCTTGACGCTTGAGTGCCCTGGGTGTGCGCTTCTCGCTGTCCGCGATAGGATGCAACGGGTCATCCTCGAGAAGGAATGGTGTCGTGCCCAAGAGCGACTCGAGTTTGCGAGTCGACCGAATGAGCCGAGCGCGCTGATGTGAGTCGAGGGTATTGGTAGTAGGCGGGGGGATGGGGTAGGTGAAGGTGGAGACCGCCATGATGAGGAACGAGACAGGTATGACAAAGAACGCGAGACCAAGTAACCAGTACTTGTCTGTGTGGAAGACGAAGGTATCAAAGTCTCGAAGCTGATGGTAGATATAATATAAAAAGCCTGGACACGCGGTGTCCACCTGGGGTGAAGAATAGGAAACAATTGTGAAAAGGGCGTGCGGTGGTGTTCATTTAACAACTTGCGGAGTGCCATTATGACCAAAAAGGAAATCATAACAAGCGTTACCATTCGTGGGAAACAATAATAAACATCGACACAGCCTGCGAGTGGCCTATGCAAACTTTGATACATACATGTACGTCGTGAAGGAGTGTGTTTATAGCAATTTAGTGTCCTGGCACCGACATTTAGAGAATATTGATGTGAACTGCGGTATCGGAACCGCAATAACGATAGGTAAACTACATACCATGGCGCATGCTTCACAGCACGTTGCCAACTCGTTGCAGATAAGGTGTGAAGGGATTGAAGTCTTCCTCGCGATAGATACTGCACGCCATCTGTTTTGCAAACGCGTGGATATCCACCTTGCCCCTTCCATGGTCACACTCGTAACACTCCATCTTGAACAACGGTATCATTCCCGCCTCCAGGGTGAACTCGAGCCTATCGAAGACCGGCAACTCTACAGCGATGGGAGCAGTTGGGCTGTGCACCTGGTCGGCACGATTTAAAAGGAAATCGACGAGGTCATCATATTCGGCGTCGATGATGCGTAGCGTCGCAAGTTGGAACCCAGGGAAGAAGTAGACACAATCGCTGGACTCTGAATCGCCAGTAGTCGCAACGGGCTCATTTAAGCCATCCAGGAACCCGACATCCGGTCCGATCAAAGTCAATGACTTCAAGGAAGGCATACCGAGCAGGAATCGGATCGCACAAACTCGATGGGTTTGCAGCTGATCGTAGGGCCGGTCGAGGCGATAGCCATCGGGAACGTGATAAAGACGAAGGTGAATCAGCTCGAGCGATTCTAGTTTGGCCAACAGGGACGAACGATTCGTGTACAACTCGTGCAAGAGCTTCGAAGAATCATATCCAGGGTACATGACACGTGAAGGTTGCGACGCTTCATAGGTCGGTCTGCGCTCGTGTCGACGTAATGCGATAGAAATGTCGCACAACCGCAGCGATTTCAGGACGGGTACTTCTATGTGAGGCAGGAAGCGTAGAGCCTCATCTTGTTCGAAGTAACCGATTCGAAGAGTACCGAGCTTGGGCAGTTGTAAGGGGCGAAAGCCAATTAATGGCTGAACCGGGAGACACCCCTGGAGTTCGAGTGATTCCAACGAGGAACTATTCGTGGTGAGTATCGCTCTCAGCTGACGCATAGTGGGGCGCTGGCTCTCGTGGACATGACCGATCGTAAGGGAAGTCAACCCCGCAAAACGCCATGCGCCCCAATTAGCGACGACTTGGGACATCTGAAGATTGCACAGACGCGGTAACAAATCACCAATTGTTCGCTGTTCGGCCTCGTATGGCGATCGTCCTCGCTGACCAGAAGCATCAAAATCTGGGTAGATGTGGAAGGCGCTATGACCTGGCGAGTTGAAGCCCGTACCCGGATTGCCGCCAAACTTAATCGTCCAACTCTCCAGGAGCGGAAGACCCCGAGGTATAACCTTGTAGGACATCAAGAACGTGACTTCTTTGAAGTCCGTGACGACGTCGAGAGACCTAACGCGGTCGTGAACGCGGGCGAGAAAATCGACGGCAGTAGAAATGATCAAATGAACGTGCATGAGGAAAATGTCCTGCATCTCCATTGGCATTATTTCTACTCTCTTGAGAACGAGCTTGATATCCAAGGGACACGAGGCGGAACGCTCGGCGAAAGCTAATGCCCAGGGTAGAATCTCGCCACCAGATATCATCAATTCCCTGGCACGGGCCGAAGATATATGAACCTTGGTCCACAGGAGGGGACATTGAAGAGCGACACTCCGCCAGTGGGAGCACACCTGCGAAACCCTGATGGAGAACTTTCCGGAAGCATTCTCGTTGTCCATACCCATTTTGAAAATATAGTACAGGATATCGGACGGCATGTATTGGATGGTGGGCGGGGAGCGACTAGGCTTGGACCGAGTGGGGTTGACTTTCGCAGGTGTCACGGCGCCGCCTTCAGAGGGAGGGCGCAACGTGACCGGAGCGGGGTAGGATATCATGTAGTCACCGTGGAAGACTGGGGCCAGGTCGTAGGAAGCCATGATATCCTTTGAAAACGGCGTCAGGTCAAACTGGTGTCGACACCAGACAAAATAGCCTCGCACCTGGAAGGATTTGGTATAGAGTTCAGAGAACAAGGGGAAGAATTGTAGAGTGAAAAGAGCGATGTTGACGAGGGGAACCCTGGGGCTGCAGTATATATGCACATGACAAGTTGGGTGTCCACTGCAATGAGATCGAGGTGTGGACTGGATAATGACATGGCAAACAATGGTGTATTAAATTGCTTCAACTACTCGCCGCGAAAGACTTGATGAGTCAATCGAAATGGTGGAATGGTGGATTTGTGGCACGAACAATAAGAACTGCAACTCACCTGCGCCGTGGACAGTTCATCTGACAGGATGCAAGTGTGGAACGGCACTTACGGTACACCGGCAAGTTTTGTTGAAAGAAAGCAGCGGAGAACAGCACGTACGTACTACAGACCGCCAGTATCTCGGCCTATATTCAGGAAATTCTGCCAACCTAAATCTGAAGACAACCTTTCTGTAGGACATGCGTTGGGTATCACCTTATTTTTTGAATGCGCACCTGAAGTATGCAACGACCGGTCTTGGCAGTGTCCCGTTTTGGTGGACGGAAGCAAACAGCGCTGTCCAATAATGAGACTTACAGCCAAGCTCGCTCCCGAGTCTGGGGGTACAGTTGGAGCTACATATTGGACTCCGGAACTGCATAGCTGGGCACCCGACGGTCAGTATGTAGCCCCAACGGCTCCAATAGAAGGCACGCGGAAAGAACCTTTAATTTGAGTGCTGGTCCGCCAAACTTCGGCGTCAACTCTCAAAAAGCAGCTATTTGGACATCTACCAGTCAATGCCCGTCGTACATTGCGTACAATTGTGAACGTAACGTGAAGGGTCAGAGGAAGAATTGGTTTACCGTTTCTCGGGCGGTTCCCTTGTGCTAAACCGAACAAGGCGAGTGTAGTCGAGTTTGCTTGCTGCTTTGTTTTTCCACTTTGTTACCAAGCCTCCTTTTACCTTCGTCTGACCCCTGTCGCTCATTACCCAGGTTTTCATGCTCGCCAGCATGTTTGGCCGTCTGTCGTTACTCGTCTCTTGCATCCACATCCTACTGGTGCCGTCGTTCACAAGCGCGCTCGGCACCTCTTGTACTGCCCCTCTGACCGCAGGCACAGCAGCACCTCAGGACCCTTACTGGCTGGAGACCATCAAACATCAAGGAATATCTGCGTTCAACCCCGACCCCGCTACATACCAAGTCTTCCGCAATGTAAAAGACTTTGGCGCTGCAGGCGACGGCGTAACGGACGACACAGATGCGATCAAGTGATTCTTTCATCCTTACCCTCGCGCTCGTATCTCACCTGAGCTTTGTTGTCAGCGCTGCCATGTCGACAGGTGATCGCTGCGGTGGAGGCACATGCGGTTCCTCGACGTACGTTGTGCGTTTCTCTACAGCTAACAGCCATTAACAGGTTGGGCGGGTTAGCATCACGCCTGCTATTGTCTATTTCCCGCCTGGGTACGCAATAGCCGTATCATGGTGCGTTCCGCGGTGCTGATTCCATAATTGCAGTACATACCTGGTCTCGGCTCCAATCGATACGTACTACTACACGCAAACGATCGGAGACGCAAAACATCCCCCGACGCTCCTTGCAGACCCCAGTTTCCAAGGGAAGGCAGTCATTGGTAAGAAGCGAGGCACTCATGAGAACCTCTCTGACTCTTGGCTAGATGCTGATCCGTACCTGGCTGATGGCTCGCAGTGGTTCATCAACCAAAACAACTTGTAAGTTCGCGGGATGGCCAACAACTGATCTAAACCCGCCTTTTTACTGTGTACAGCTACCGATCAGTCCGGAACTTGATCATTGACCTCCGCCAGATGCCCGCCACAGCCCCTGCCATCGGTCTTCACTGGCAAGTTTCACAGGCCACCTCACTGATTAATGTCGTCGTAGAAATGTCAAAAGAAAACGGGACGCAGCACCAAGGTTTGATTTCACTCGTTTGGCGGTGTGCATGTGGCTAATTGTCCGTCGTTAGGACTTTACATGGAGAATGGCAGGTAAGTCGCATGCCTGGGCAATGTGCAAGTTAGCTGATTACCTTTCGCAGTGGTGGCTTCATGGGTGGTATGTTTTCCATAGATAAAATGAACGGGCGGATGTCTCACCCGATTGACTATTAGATATAGTATTCAATGGAGGTAGGTCGGAAGGCACCAAAGTTTTAGTTCCCAGTCAACATAATGCAATCTAGGCATGAACGGTATTTATGTTGGCAACCAACAATTTACTGTCCGCAATATCACCATAAATGACGCGGAAGTTGGTAAGGACACTTGCAACTTTTTTCTTTGTAGCGTCCTGATTCGATGTACTTTGTATAAGCCATCGCTTCCCCATGGAATTGGGGTAAGTCTCCTCACGCATCATGTGAGCAATCTACAGTTCCTTACCGCCGAGCAGGTTGGACGTGGCAAGGGGTTTCAATCAACAACTGCAAGGTATGGATTCCTCTCGCCCTACCAAGACGCGCTCACCCGTAGTCACAAGGTTGGCTTCAACATCACCTCAAGCGTTGGGGTAAGTCAGCGATTCCGATGTTTTCTGTACGCTCAATGTTAGGCAAGGGTGTCGGTTCGGAAACAATCATCGATGCCGTAGTTATGAATACCGAAGTTTTTATCTCGACAACAGTGCCCGTCAATAACTCCGCTGGAGGCTCCATCGTATTGAACAATATCATGCTCCACAATGTTCCAGTTGCGGTCGGTGTCCAAGACGGTGAGGTAGTGCTCAAGGGTACCAACGATACTACTAGCATCAAGTCTTGGGCTCAAGGCAACGTTTACTCCGGCACCGATGGCAAACCAGTTTTTACCCAGGGGCCCATACCAAGTCCATTGATACCGGGAAACCTTCTTGACTCCGAGGGCAGGGTCTTTGGCAAATCTCATCCCCAGTATGCGGACTACGCTCTTGATCAAATCGTCAGCGTTCGATCCATGGGCGCGACGGGTGATGGTGTCACGGACGACACTGCGGCGCTCCAGCAAGTGTTCGATCAGGTATGCACCAAGACTTCCGCTGCTTAATGTTATTAAGGCTGGGCCACTTGCAGTACGCGGGTTGCAAGCTAATATTCGTCGATGCCGGGACCTACTACATCACCGATACACTCATTATTCCAGCTGGCTCCCAGGTCGCTGGCGAAGCTTGGTCGGTCATCATGGGTGGGGGTTCGAAATTCGAGGACGAGAGCAACCCAAAGGCTGTAGTGCAAGTTGGCGAGGCTTGTTCTAGCAACGTCCTTGGAATCAATGACATAGGTGGACCTGACTGCCTGATCGGTGCGAACGGCGTCTTTACACCAAGCGGAATCCTTGAGATCACTGACATTGTGTTCACCACCCGTGGGGCTAGTGAGATATCTTCCATTGTTCTTTATACAATTTTCTGATGAAGTCTTGAAGCTCCCGGTGCCATTGTCGTGGAGTGGAACATACACGAACCTTCGGGCGTCCAAGGCGGCGCAGGAATGTGGGACAGTCATATTCGGTATGCAATGCCTTCCAACATATGCAGCATAAACTGATCATCTACATATGAAACCAGGATCGGAGGAGGTAGGCCTACTTGTCCAGAGCTCGCTTTTTACTAACGAGATCCTCGACCTAGCTGCGGGAACTGACCTGCAACTCGCTGAGTGTCCTGCGGGGTCCCAAAGTCCCGACTGCATGGCGGCGTTTATGTCATTGCATCTCACCCAAGGTTCCAGCGCCTATCTTGAGGTATTCTACCGTTCTGCTTATTGACTATGAACATTGAGTTCGTTATAGGGTACTTGGGTATGGACCGCCGACCACGATATGGAGGACCCTGAGCTCCGCCAAATCAACGTGTTCACCGGACGAGGCCTACTTTCTGAGTCGCTTGGCCCTGTGTGGTTGATCGGAACAGGTAGGCTCGTGATGTCTTACGAACTCTCGTAACGTACTGAATGACTATTGCTAGCTTGTGGGTTTGATGATTATTTCATGAGGTTCACGATATCTCATTTATACAACAGCGGAACATGCCGCCATCTATCAATATAACCTGCATGGCGCCGAAAGTCACTGGATTGGGTTCGCACAGACTGAGACGGTAAGATCCAACGACGGAGTCCCCTTCAAAACCATCTGAATTGTTTTCGGCTTAGCCTTACTACCAACCAGTCCCTCAAGCTCCTGCCCCTTACTCCATCAACAAAAAATATGCTGATCCAACCTTTGAGGGAACGCTCAGTCGTGCGTGGGCTTTATATGTCCAGGAGTCTTGGAGCATAACTCTTTTCGGTGAGTTGTGTTGGTTAATGCTGTTTTCCTGAGGTTAACGCCACGGGCCTAGGCGGCGGATTCTATAGTTTCTTCCAGGTAAATGCGCTTCCAGTCGCTCATACCCTCTTTTGACTAACGGTGAACCATTCACCTCACTGCAGAATTACTCCACTGCTTGCCTCGCCAACGTTAGCTGCCAAGACCAGATTTTCAACATAGATGCCGCCTCTACGATCCAGGTCTACGGGCTCTCGACCGTTGGCACGGAGTACCAACTCAGCGTTGATCACAAGGGCATCATCAATGAAGCTAGCAACCCGACCGGATTCCAGCAGTCATTCGCGGCTTGGACTCGTTGGTGATCAGTCAACATTCAGGATATCGGTGTTTCTTTTTTTTTTTGACTTCTTCTTTGGTTTCTTGGCTTCCACGACCGGTGTTACAAGGTAGTCGCTTCCACTCGTTTGTTAAACTCGGTTCCTTTTCGTTCTGTAGGTGTCACGAGATATGATATCCATCGACCTGTAATATTTCTTGAAAATGATAAGAAGCACGGTTTATCAGGCAAGAATACGTCGAGGTTGCAGCAAGATAGAATGGTTCGCAAATGCCGCAGGATGTAGAGTCAGTGGATGTCCGAGTACATACAACAAGACATGCCGTCGCTTCGCTCCGGCGGTCTTTTGTGCAGAAGTATGTAGTAGTAAGTTTACAGGAGTGGGATTCTAAATAAGTAGTTCATGGAACGTTACATTTGGCGTAGAACTGTCATTTGTATTGAGTAAAATTCGTGCGTCTTCTCGACGGCGCACTCGAGATAAAGCCGTGTATAGCTGTCCGTGGCTGAATACGGGTTTGGTGAGGTCGATGCCTACGCGGTCTAGTGTCAGACCCTGACAACTATTGAAGGTGGTAGCGTAGGCGGGTGCGAGGGGAAACTGTCGTCGTAGTAGCGTGTGTCCGGAGGACAGTGTAGAGTTAAACGTGATCCTGGGGATGAGTATTTCTTCTTCGGCGTTGGGGTCGTCTTTGTTGTGTAAAGTCTTCACTGCTACTATTCGATGTCCTAGGGACGTGATTATTACCCTGCAGTTTTTTGCGAGGCCTTTGTCGAGGGAGAAATTGCGTATTAGGCGGTAGATGCCGCCGACGTAGATGGTGAGTGTGTGTGGTGGTAAGCCGGGTGGCGTGCGTCGGGAGACGTAATCGAGGATGCTTTGTGGTGGTAGTAGTCCGGCGTCATCAGCTTCCATGAGGGAGTCTGTTGCGAAGTAGGTGCGTTTGTGGTTGGGAAGTCTTTGTAGGATTTCCGAATTGTAGAAGTCGATTTGTTCATTTGTAGGGCACAGAATCGCGCGTTGGAGACATGCTTGTGGTTGGTTGAGGACTTCGTCGGGGAATACAAACCTTGACAGTTGCTGCGAATTGGAGACTTTGTGGAAGAGGTCCATGGGTATGTCGGGACCTGCGCCGTCGCCTATGGTGTCTACAAAACGCATGAGTGTGGAGTCCTCTGCATTTCGAATGGCTTTAGTGAGGCGCATGATGGTGAAGTCGTTCCATAGCGGGGACGAGCGCACAGACGCATCTACAACTTGTTTGCGTGATCCTCCTCTCACTACAGGTGATGTCTGACGAAAGTCGCCTAGTAGTACAATGGGTTTGCCTCCGAAGGGCATGTCATTTTTCATTATTTTCTGGCATACATCATTGACGCAAGCAAAAACGGCGCGGTTTGCCATGGGTGCCTCATCCCATATTATGAGGCAACTTTCTCTGATGAGTTGTGCACAACTGGAGGAGAGACCTATTGTTGATTGCAGTAGTTCGTTGTTTTCATTTATGGGTACCTGGTATTTGTCAGCGTAGGACGGGGGGGGGGGGGAGTTGGGACTGATGTATATACCTTGAAAGTGGAGTGCGTCGTTCTGCCTCCCGGGTAAAGTAGTGCTGCGGAGGCAGCCGTCGCGGTAGGGAGGACTATATTTTGGAGGGAGCACAGTTTGCTGCATATGGCGTTGACTAAGAACGTCTTTCCTCGTCCTGCTTTGCCGTCAACGAAAATCCGTGTGGGAGTGCGCGTTACAGCGCATTCGACAACGACATTAAAGATGCGTTTTTGTTCCTCCGTCATTACTTCGTAGGTGTGCTCCGTATTGGTAGCTGCGGTGTTGGATGACCATTTTCGTCGTTCGTGGAGTACTTCAGGCGATGGTTGGGTTGACTGTGGTAAGCCAAAGTCTCCCAGACTTTTTCTGTGCTCTTCCAGTACCTCGTTAATGTTTCCTAACGTCAGTTGTTGGGCGATGTCGTCCTCATTGTCGTGGAGATATTTGAAGTCCATGGAGAGGTTGTGTTTGAAGCTTTCCCATAAGGCTAGTGGCTGGGAAACGCAGTCGTTGAGAAGAAGGTGAATGAGGAGATGCCGAAGCTGGGGAGGGGTGTATAGTGAATAGGCTGCCTCATGCATGGTGTAGTGTGCTTCGTCGTGTTCTGCGAAAAGACGAAGTGCAGTGGCAGCTTCTTGATAGGTTGCGAAATGGTGTTGGTTGACGCACAAAGCGTCAGTGAAGGAAAGTACGGCACGGTTTTGGAGTATCGCACGTAGGTAGAAAAGATCTCCTTGTGTCGGACGAACAGATTCCAGCCGGCATATGTGGTGGTGTTTTGTGTTACGAAGAACTACATGCATTGGAGGACATCCGCTTATGGTTGAACGTTCCTGGAAGTGGGGAGCATTCGTAGGTGGCTGGGAAGATAGACGGAAAAGAGTGAAGTATTCCATGTAGGAAAGGTCATCGAAATTTCGTACGGTGTTGTTACTGTCGAGGAAATTACCCATGGGTCTGATGAAGTATCGTTGTAATAAAGATAAAGTACTTTTAGGACCGGAAGTTCCGTGGTATTGATAACGGGAGTGCGACGTGGGTAGGTGTACAGGGAGAGCTGTAACGGCGGGATCCTTGTGAGTGATGTGGTAGCCCAGGATTCGCCAGACTGCTTCTCCTGCGGAGAGATACCTGCTGTTCCAATAGTCTTCTATTTCGTCAACCGTTTCTCCCTCGGAACTGTCTGCAGTATGTAGACTGTAGCGTGCGTGGTCGGGTCCTGGTTTCATTTAGCATAGTAATACTGTAGCACGTATCTCACAGACCTTTATGGATGTACTTGAACAAATACTGGAAGATGTGAGACGTCCCAGCGACCTCGAAGTTGAGGTGGCATTTAAACTTTCGTAGGAGGGGTAAGCAATGGGCTACGATCATTTCGTCTCCAGCACGACGTCGTCGATAGTGTACACGGCCGTCGTTATCAACGGTGGTGGTGGGTTGCAGAGGGTGGGGATAGTTGAAGCGGCAGCTCCTCGTTCCGTCAGCTTTCTCGACTTGACAATATGTCGATGGTGGCCGGTTTTGGGAAGGATGGTTGTGAGTCATAAACGTGCGCACTAGTTGTGCGTCAGTGGGATCGGGGGGGACTTCTGCACTGACGACGGCATCAATATCGCATGGCTTCTCACATTTAGTAGAATACTTCAGGAGTATGTGGGCGTGAGGAAGTCCGCGTTTTTGGAACTCGACGCAGTAGATGCAGTATTGAACGCTCCCACCGTTGACGAACATAGTTTTGAGGGTCTGCAGCAATATATGGAGTTTGCGCTTGAATACACGGGCCACCACCACGGGGATGTCTGAAAATGTTTGTCCTGGTTGTAGTTGTGACACAATCTCGGGCCACGCTGCATTGCATGTCATAGTAACGAAAAACGTCGGGTTTCCTAGTGCAGACGCCACAGCAAGGGAGTCGGCAATTTGTGTTGCAGCCCACCGTCGTGAGCCGAGGAAGGACGCAGGCAGATATATATTTTCGGATGGAGATAATTCCTCGGTATTCATGAGTTCTGCATCTTCACGACGGATGCGTTCTTGGTTGTGGCATATGAAGTTTAGTCTGGTTTCGAGGTTGCGGCTGAACATGTCGACGGCGTATTCGTTGGTTAGGCGGCCGAGGGTGTGGAACCTGGATTCGTGCAGTAGACGTGTGCGGTAGTGCCACAGCTGTGTTGTAGCCTGATCATATTCTGAGTCGGAAGCGGGTTCGTTGGCGAGTGCGTCACACGCGTGGGCAAGTCCCCAACCCAGAGTTCCGTGGGGAAATAATAATGGATAGGACAGAGGCTCCCATAGCCGACTAACGGCGGGTACAGATTGCGTACGGCCTGAGTGACGGGAAATAATTAGATGGCGGCCTTTGTTCTCCGATGAGGACGTGTTGTTGTACGACATTAATGCGGCGACTTCATCAGCCCCCACGTCCTTTAGAATGAGGGATGCAGAGGGATATTCCTCGGAGAACGAACGGAAGTGATGTAGGGAACGAACAAAGGGGTTGACCAAAGAAAGTGCCTGACGCACGCATTCTATCCATCCCTCAGGTAGTGTTGCTGCCCATTGTGCATGGGGGACGTTCTGCATAAAACCGTCGAACAGCAGCCACCTTATGGCGGAGTTTTCATGAGTAGGCCGAATGCAGTGGTAAACACGACCCTGGATAGCGAAAAACGCGGGTGGGGTCATATTGTCAGGAAAAGGGTGCGTGGTCTCCAGGCAGGCAAAGGAAAATATGAGGTTGAGTATTCGCGACAGAGAGGAGATTTGAGGGTGTTGCATGAGATTCTCCATCTGAGGGGGTAGGGGGGGGAGTGGAGGGACGTCGTGCAACCTGGACCCGTTTGGGCCACAACAGAAACCGGGTCACTCTCCTGTGAGTAAAGGAATATGGCAATGTGGGCACTCGTGCCGACGTCCGTGGCGTGTTGCTGCCCATGTTAGGTTTGGGGATGACAGGGAGCATATATCCCAAGGCGAGGAATTTTCTGGAGTCATCTGTGACTTGTGGTAGTAATGAACGGGCTAGTGTAGCACGGGTCGTACCTTGGTGTTGACAGGATGGAAGAATGTGTGGTGGTGGTCGTACGGACAGCCATGTCCGGCGTCTGTGAAGGCTCCACGTCGCGTTACATTGTTTGCTGCAAGGTCGTAAGAGGTGGGGTATCAACCAATGGCGGGGAACGACCGCTGAAGAGATGGGAGATGGGAGGCTGGGGGTTATACCTGGGGTCTCCCTGATGAAAGGAAAGGGTCAGTTCGACCCAAGGGGGCTTGAGGTGCTTGGTAGAGGGTCAAAGAGAGCAGGGAAAAGGCTAGAAACGCGCCCTGAAACCCAAACAAAGTCGAGATAACGTCTAGAGAGAGTATCTGATAAGGGAGAAGTAATATTCCGAGGCTCTCGGGCTCGGAATTCTGTCTCTTCGTCTCTGGTAATGCGTCTTGTTATTCCTCTAAGTAAGTACAAAGTATTCTAAGTGCGAGTCTGGCTTACATAAGCCAAACTCGTGCAAATACTAAGTTAAAAAAAAGGTAGAGTAAATATAAAAACAAAAACTAAAGTAAAAACAATGAAATAAAACAAATCACCTAGTAGGGAGGTTACTCTCCCTACATCCGAGGGGGGCTTTGGATGTTGACTGTCCCCAGTCATCTCATACCCAGCTGTACCATAAGGCAAGATAGGGTTTCGACCCTCGAAATGAAGCTCTAAGTGAAAATGGCAAAAATGCGAACTCGAAACAAAGAAAACATATAAAAGAAAACAGAAGGACTACTCAGCTGCCATCCACCATGGTACATGCACCATTCACCTCGAAAGCGAGAGAGGGGGAACCCAGCTCGAAGGGGTCTGAGGCTACCTCGAAGGGCTCGAAGGGGTTTCGAAGCGAGCTGAAGGAGGGGAAGCAGGTTCCCAGCAACTCGAAGCTACCCCGAGGGTCTCGAGGGTTGCTTGAGGGTAGCCCAAAGGGTTTCGAAGGCGACTCGGAGGGTTTCGAAGGCGACTTGAAGGGTCTCGAAGGCAAGTTTAGCCTCTGGATCGCGCTCGAGGGTCTCGGAGGTGCTCGGAAGGGGATGGGTTACCTTCACACTCATAATCCGACCCTCACGAGTAGCCGGTTGGTCTCGAGAGGTGGCCAGAGGCTGGCTCGAAGGGGGTTTGGTCGCTCTCGAACCTGGTAGCTGACCCTCGATGACCTCGGAGCGAGCTCGAGAAGGGATGGGGGTCTGGGAACTCGAAGGAGACACCTGTACCTGGGTAGCTAGACCCCCTGGGCCTCGAGCAAGGGCCCAGAAGTCCAAACGAGCCTGTAGGCTGCGCCCGAGCGCCTCATGAGGGATCTCCTCACCTGTAGGCAACACGACTCGACCTCTGACTATACGACACCTGCCTGCAGCCAGATACGAAGTGCAGGTTCTGCACCGAGCTCGAATGTGTCCTTCTCGACCACAGAAGAAACAAAAACTAAACCTTCGAGGGTGCATCTGGTGCCTTGAAGCTCCTCGACTGGCAGGGAGGGCCTCACTCGAGCCTTCGCACTCTCGATGGGGTGGCACACCCCTTGACGCTCTTGAACGCGATTCAGAAGGGGCAGGGGTAGGCTTCGACGTCGAGGTCGAGGCCTCTCGAGGCTGAGGCGAGCTACCTTCGGATGCCACGAAGCGAGGGCAGAGTCTTGAGGGCGTCTCGAGGCGAGGGGGACTCTTCAATATGGGCTCAGGATGCTGGGCGACAGTACCTGAGGGGTGCTCGAGGTGCGACAAGTGCCTCGAAGCAGTCTTCGAAGGGGGCTCAGAATGCGGAGGGTGCCTCGAAGGGGGCTCTGGATGTGGCAAGTGTCTCGAAGGAGGCTCGAGATGCGAGGGATGTCTCGACGAGGTCTTCGAAGGTGGGCTGAGGTGCGAGGGCCATCTATACGAGGTCTCGAGAGGTGGACTATACCTTGATGAGGGCTCGAGGCGAGGGGAATACCTCGAAGCAGTGCTCGAGAGTTCGTGAGGACGAGGGTGAGAGGTTGAGGATGAGCCGAGGTCTCGACGCTTGCTCGAAGACAACTGAGCACGAGGGGAATGATCCTCCATACCATCCCAACGATCCACTGAGTACGAATGTGACCATCGATCTTCTCTCGAGGCACGAAGCGAGTTCGAAGGCGAGCCACCAGCCTGCTGAGCATGGTCACACCTAGCTGGTTGTGCCTCAGGGTGCCACGAGCCTGCATTAGTGACTCGGAGAGGGTGTGAGCCGCTCGAAGCGAGCTCGGGAGTGGGAGGCGGGTTCTTCGAAGTTCGAGGGGATGCCTCGAAAGGGGAACGAGGAAGAGGCTTCGTGCTTGAGCTTCCCTGGGAGTGTCTTCTAGAATGAGACCGAGAGCACTCCACAGGGGCATCTCGAAGGTTTCTGTCCAAGGGTGAATGCGAGCGCCGGGGTAACCTCTCATCTCGATCATGAGTGGGACCTCTCGAAGGGTCCTTCGAAGTTCGAGACAGTCTCTCGAAGCCTGGAGAAGGTTCATACCAAACCTCACGAGACGACGAGCTTCTCGAGAGGGACTCTAGACGAGGCTGAGAGCTGCTCAAGACTCGCATATAACCTACGTATGCCAGTCGATCCTCGAGCTCGTCTCGCGACCTTCTTGAATACTTATCCATAGCTGCTAGTAGCTGTGAGGATAGAATGAAAATATATTTCGCAGATGAAACTGATTATTAGGGTAATAGGCACAGCGAATGGCCAACAAGTGAATCGAGCGTCTGCCGGAGGTCTCGAAGGGTACTTCTGAGTCTCGGGTTCGCCTCGATGTGACCTGGAACGTCTAGGGGAAGTCGGAGAGGGGTGGCAACGAACCACGAAGGGGAGAGAAGGGTGGAGGGAACTCGTACGATACGTCTCGAAGTGGTTTCGACCACCAAAAACTGAAACTAGTCACCGTTGTGACTCGAAGCTTGTTCTCGACTATGCAGCCTCACTGGACTGCCAAAACACACAGATAACAATTGGAAACGTCTGATATTCGTCTATAAACGAGGATGCACGTCTAATGAAGTGTCTCGAAGGTCTCGAAAGTCTCGAAAGCGTCTGGTGGCAACTGGAAAGAGTCTTGGGGGCTCCCAAAGTCGTCTTGAAGCGTCTAGTAAGGGTTACGAAGCGTCTAGTAGGAGTCTCGAAGCGTCTATAAAGAGTCTCGAGCAGTCTCGAGGCGTCTGGTAGGGATCTCGAAGCGTCTCGGATGGGGTCTCGACAGGGTCTCGATAGGGTCTCGAAGCGGTCTCTACTGACTCAGAATGACTGGGAAATACTTTCCTACAACTCCAGAGGGCACAAAAATGCGACAGAAAGTGCCAGGGAGCAAAGCTGTGGCAGGGGTGGGAGGACAGTGGCGCGTTGGTGAACAACCGCTGGGGGGAATTGCACGAAACCTCGGGAGGTGGTAGAGGATGTCTAGGGCGGCTGGGAGATCAAGGAAACAACAGAATCGGCGCACCCAATCCCGAGATATGCCAAATTTCGTCCTACAGATTCTTTCTCCACAAAAACAGCGATAACTCTGGAACTACTGGAGCGAACGCGTCGAAAAAGGCGTCAATCGAAAGGTCTCGTCGAGTAGATTCCGATTCTCGAAAAGCGAGAGGGCAGGCGCGTCGGTTGTCGAGAAATCGCGTGTGCGACTTCGAGGGTAGGAGGAGGAGAGGGTTACCAAGCAAAACAGCCCCCTCGCGGTGGGCTCCAGATGAAGAGATGGGAGATGGGAGGCTGGGGGTTATACCTGGGGTCTCCCTGATGAAAGGAAAGGGTCAGTTCGACCCAAGGGGGCTTGAGGTGCTTGGTAGAGGGTCAAAGAGAGCAGGGAAAAGGCTAGAAACGCGCCCTGAAACCCAAACAAAGTCGAGATAACGTCTAGAGAGAGTATCTGATAAGGGAGAAGTAATATTCCGAGGCTCTCGGGCTCGGAATTCTGTCTCTTCGTCTCTGGTAATGCGTCTTGTTATTCCTCTAAGTAAGTACAAAGTATTCTAAGTGCGAGTCTGGCTTACATAAGCCAAACTCGTGCAAATACTAAGTTAAAAAAAAGGTAGAGTAAATATAAAAACAAAAACTAAAGTAAAAACAATGAAATAAAACAAATCACCTAGTAGGGAGGTTACTCTCCCTACACCGCGTTTGCAAGACATTAGTCGACGTCATTGCAGGAGAGTGCTGGGGTCATTGCGATCGATGGGAAGGTGAGGGTCGGAATGTATTTGCAAAAATGTGGATGTGAAGTACATACGTTGGCCCGCGAAATATGAGTGACGTAGGGAATAGGACGTTAGGAGTCCATCAACAGGAATTTTTTGGGTCGGAGGTGGAGAAAGACATGGAAGTCGGTACTATGTCGATCGGTGCCTCCGCGTTTTCGGCTATTGGCCAAGATACGGAAGACTTACGGGGCTTGCAGTCTATTGTGACTATGGAGGGTCATATCGCATGTGGTGGTGCTGCATGGCAGGGTAAGTCGTTGGGAATGTCATCAGGACAAACCGTTAGGAAACGGGAAGAATGTCGGCATCGTGGGAATTGGAGGACATTTATGTGATGTGGTTACAGTGGGCGGGAATTCATTGGAAACAGGTAACGTACGTGTACTTCGTATATACACACAACAATTAAGGTAGGAAAAAACGTGCCTCTTCTTCGCTGTCAACGTCGTCAGCGACCCCATGTAGTCACGTTAGTCGCAACAAATGAGTAGCCCGCGCGCCGAAATGCCATCACCTATGTACAGCCCGAGGCGGGCCCGTCTAAATTTATATAATGTGACAAATGAGCGGGCCCGAGTGTGAACAGTGATAGTAGCATATGAGTGGGCCCGCAATGGGAATGCAGAACATATGCCACCACTTGTGAATGGGCCCGAGATTGGGAGTATAGTGGAACATAAGGACGGGCCCGTCATCAAGGGAAGGAGTGAATGAGTACGCCACAAGGGGGGCCCGTGCCCCGATATACTGTCCCATGACACAACATATGGACGGGCCTGTCCATGAGATGAAATTGGACGCTTCAGCTCATGGACGGGCCCTCCCGCGATATACCGGCCCATGACACAACACATGGACGGGCCTGTCCATGAGATGAGATTGGACGCTTCAGCTCATGGACGGGCCCTCCCGCGATATACTGCCCAATGACACAACATATGGACGGGCCTCCCGCGATATACTGCCCAATGACACAACACATGGACGGGCCTGTCCATGAGATGATGCCGGACTGCACAACTCATGGATGGGCCACGCCATGATATACTGGCCCATGACACAACATATGGACGGGCCTGTCCATGAGATGAGATTGGACTGCGCAACTCATGGACGGGCCCTCCCGCGATATACTGCGCAATGACATAACACATGGACGGGCCTGTCCATGAGATGATGCTGGATTGCACAACTCATGGACGGGCCTGTCCATGAGATGATGCCGGATTGCACAACTCATGGACGGGCCCGTCCGCGATATGGTGCCCCACGACACAACATATGGACGGGCCTGTCCATGAGATGATGCCGGATTGCACAACTCATGGACGGGCCCGTCTGCGATATGGTGCCCCACAACACAACTCATGGACGGGCCTGTCCATGAGATGATGCCGGATTGCACAACTCATGGACGGGCCCGTCCGCGATATGGTGCCCCACGACACAACTCATGGACGGGCCCTGCCGCAATATACTGCCCAATGACACAACACATGGACGGGCCTGTCCATGAGATGATGCCGGACTGCACAACTCATGGACGGGCCATGCCATGGTATACTGCCCAATGACAAAACATATGGACGGGCCTGTCCATGAGATGAGATTGGACTGCGCAACTCATGGACGGGCCCTCCCACGATATACTGCCCAATGACACAACACATGGACGGGCCTGCCCATGAGATGATGCTGGATTGCACAACTCATGGACGGGCCCGTCCGCGATATGGTGCCCCACGACACAACTCATGGACGGGCCCTGCCGCAATATACTGCCCAATGACACAACACATGGACGGGCCCTGCCGCAATATATTGCCCAATGACACAACATATGGACGGGCCTGTCCATGAGATGAGATTGGACTGCGCAACTCATGGACGGGCCCTCCCGCGATATACTGCGCAATGACATAACACATGGACGGGCCTGTCCATGAGATGATGCCGGATTGCACAACTCATGGACGGGCCCGTCCGCGATATGGTGCCCCACGACACAACTCATGGACGGGCCCTGCCGCAATATACTGCCCAATGACACAACACATGGACGGGCCTGTCCATGAGATGATGCCGGACTGCACAACTCATGGACGGGCCTGCCATGATATACTGGTCCATGACACAACATATGGACGGGCCCTCCCGCGATATACTGCCCAATGACACAACACATGGACGGGCCTGTCCATGAGATGAGATTGGACGCTTCAGCTCGTGGACGGGCCCTCCCGCGATATGGTGCCCCATGACACAACATATGGACGGGCCTGTCCATGAGATGATGCCGGACTGCACAACTCATGGACGGGCCCGTCTGCGATATGGTGCCCCACGACACAACTCATGGATGGGCCCTGCCGCAATATACTGCCCAATGACACAACACATGGACGGGCCTGTCCATGAGATGATGCCGGACTGCACAACTCATGGACGGGCCATGCCATGGTATACTGCCCAATGACACAACATATGGACGGGCCTGTCCATGAGATGAGATTGGACCGCGCAACTCATGGACGGGCCCTCCCGCGATATACTGCCCCATGACACAACACATGGACGGGCCTGTCCATGAGATGAGATTGGACGCTTCAGCTGGTGGACGGGCCCTCCCGCGATATGGTCCCCCATGACACAACGCTTGGACGGGCCCTCCCGCGATATGCTGCCCAATGACACAACATATGGATGGGCCCCTCCAGAATATACATCGACGGGCCAGCCAAAGACATCAGATACGGCAGCACAATTTTTGGATGGATTTGCTTCTAGTCCATAGCATGACTCTTGGAGGGGGCTGGCCGCGACCTCCTACGCTATGACAAAACACAAGGACCGGCCCGGCTAGGATATGGGATCGGACAGCGCAACTCATGAAGGGGCCCTTCTAATGTTGTTTCTTAATGACGTGACTATTGGACGGATTAAGCCATCATCAGACATAGGAAGTGGCCGCAAATATACAGGCCTGTCCAATACTGCTGGAACAAATCATGGCTTGTGGAAGGGCCTTTCCGCGATATGCTATGGCATCACACCAAAGATAGACAGACCCATCCCAAACAAACAGCCTGCTACGCGACTGTTTATACTGGCCATCGTGATATTGCGTCGCAGAGCGGACTCGTTGGATGGTCATGTACAAAACTCGCGGAACACAGGATGTTGGATTGGCCCGTCCGCGATATTATCTCTGACATAATTTGGATAGTTTTTGAACCGCATTTAGTCTGTGGGGTGTCAAAAAGCGGAGGATGAATAGCATGCCGTAATCCATCCCACAATAGCACAGCATTCACCCATTGTTTCACCAACTGAAAAATCATACATCCGGGCACTTTTTCCGATCAGCAATGCATCCAGAAGAGTACACGTCGAATATACCACGCGATTGGCGGATGAATTTGACAAGTCAAGTTGCTGAATACATGCAAAACCGTTTCCGCGAAGAGATATTCGAAGGGCCACGCGCATTGCCAAACACGTCCATTCCCGTTCCATTGCTATGCAGAGCGGAACGCGTTATCGCAGTGATAGTGCAGGCATACCAACATCCAGGTGAGTGAGGGATGTCACTGCGCATAAAGTCACATCCTCATTGTTAAGAAGTCATCGTGAATACGGTGCGGCACGGCAAGACTCTCGACACAGGAGCATCACTGCATTATCAGGAGATCAACATTCCAACGGTGGTACTCAATGCGAATGGTAATGTAAGGCTGTGGTACCTTCCGGGTGCAATCAGCCACGCGTATCAAGTAAGTGGGACGGAAACACATTATTGAGCGGCTAGGGTTAATGACAAACGGAATAGAAGGATATTTGGAATTCCCTACATTCCCTCCGACGTCCCTTGACTGAGAGTCTAAACCGTTACTGCCCCAGAGGATGGCGCAATGACCGCGAGTTATTCCACCAAGCGGCTGACCTCAAAGGGAGCCTGGACCTTTCCCCGGCATGGTATCAACAAGGTCATGGTGTGAGTGATCCGCTGCCGCTCTATTCCAGGACGTATTGAAATTTCCCATAGCCGCCTAATTTCCATCCCGAGGTATCAAAATTGCTAAAGTCCCGGAACGCACACATGGGTGCTCGCGGATGGGTTAATGACATGTCAGAGTTCCATTCCCTCCTGTCTGGAACACTAAGCGTGATTCATCCGCGCATGTATGAAGCTGGCCGCGAGGTACTCATTCGCCTGAATGACCTTGCCAACAGACGGGATGATGCGGATATGCGTTCCATCCTGCCCATATGGAGCTCCGTATACAATAGCGTGTCTATCATGGTAAACCGCGCAACCCCATACCACATCGATATCAATGGTCGGGAACCGTGGCTGGACATGTTAGTCACGGTCGGCGAGTACCAGCCACTAGATTTCGTCATTCCCACCTTGGAACTTCGCCTGCGATACATGCCTGGTACGATCATTGCAATGTCCGGTTCCGCATTAGAACATGGGGTGGGATTCAGCGATGGGGATCGTGCATGCCTTGCATACTATATGCGGCAGAACGTACATCAGTCGGTTGGGATGATGCTAACTGATCCTCCGCATATTCTCGATTTAAAACCGTGAAATAGGGACAATGTATTATACCGCGATACCTAGCGTGCTACGATACATTCGGTGTCCCTACTAGCTTTTGCAATGCGAACCACCGCGAGAATAGGTGGTTCATCTCTCCGTCAATCCGCTCTATGATATTTGAAATATAGACCAAGTTGGTCATATATTGTGCGACTCGATCTTCCAGCAAGCTATCGAGGCGGTCGCTAAATGATGGCTCATTCAGCGGCCATTCATGCTGCAAAGTTGTCAATGAATTATACTCAAGAAGTCTAAGCCATATTACCTGGAAATATTCCGCGGCCGTTTGGAAAACCTTCGCCCCTCTCAATTCCTCGAAGTCAACAGAGTATCTTGACGCGCCATGTAGCCACCAGGGAAATGCAAATCCGCCATATTTATCAGGAAACCGCGGGGTCCAATTTGGGATGAAGGAACCTAAGTTGTCGAGTAGTTGGAATGATTCCTTGGGGATACGGCGCAGTTCATTTTGAAATTCATCCTCGACGTCTTTCCATCTTAAGTATGCATGGTAACATGCCGGGAGTGGGGGAAACGGACTCCGCCTGCACACAGATATCAATACCAGATGGTCGAGTTCTCTCTGTGCTCACCATTGTAAATTAGTATCTAGACTGATTTAGATTTAAATGAATTACATACCAAGTCCGACGATATATTGGAGAACCATTCCGCTGGCCATTCGGATACGTCCTCACGCTCTAGTAGATGAATCGCGGCACACTCGATCCGACATCCCATGTACACAATCGCCATCTCTATGAGTGCTTGCCGAGAAGGATGGTCGGGACCGCGCGAATACGGCTGCAAATTATATGCCGTGTGCGGGTGACGGATTACCTCTAGCATGTCAATAATTTCGAGGGTATACTCGCATTCCTTGAGTCGCAGCATGCGAAGATTTGCACCTTCCTGAATTTCACTCGCAATCCGCTTCATTGCCTGTAAGATCGGCCGATCGAGTTGTTCATTTCGCGGGAACCTCGATGGCGCGATTTGAACATGGCCAATACCCGTAAAACTACCAGGATTATAAGCGATTCTTCACCTGACCGTAGGGTACTTACCATCGTCTGAGCATCCGCGGGAGGCCAATCCGGTCCGCTCCATATCCGCCACTTCGTCCAAATTAGGTACGTTCCCTAAGGTATGATTATGTGAATACTGTTACACAGATCAATGCTGGATGCTTACATGTAGAAAAGTCGGCCAGAGACTGCCGTATGTGTCCCCTTTGAGGATCTCCGAAGTCAATCTGGTGGCCATAGTCCGCATGACGTTCTTCTTGCCCTTGTGATTTTGCGGAACCTTGAGTAGGAATGACCTTTCAGTAATGTTACACTCACCAGGATCGATGGGTGCTGGTGGAACTACCGCCATTCTCATCCGCTCAAATAGTTCTGAACCCGAAGCGGGTGCGGGGGATGACGCCCTCACATCTTCCATCTGCTCAGATATATCCACAGCGTGGACGTCTGGTGGTGGGGGGATCCTCGCAGCCCGGAGCCTTCTAAACAGATCCGATTCAATGTTATCTTCATCCTCAACTGATCCATCCACGTATAAACGACAAATTGTACTTAGCCTTAATTGACGATGTACTTACTGTCAGGGCAGGGTGCTGGAGGAACAGTGGCGTTCCTCATTCGCTCGTATAGATCTGATTGGGAGGCTGGCCCAGGTGATCGAGATGCGGTATCGTCATTCTGATCGGATACATCCATATACGGGGAGGGTGCTGGTGGCACTGTGGCCTTCCTCATTCGTTCGAATAGATCCGATTGGGAGGCTGGTGGAGGGGATGGGGAGCCGGAATCCTCATTCTGCTCACGGGGTGCTGGTGGAACTGTGGCGTTCCTCATGCGTTCGAATAGATCCGATTGGGAGGCCGGTCCAGGTGATGGACCCGCGATATCTTCATTCGGCCCAGCTACATCGTTATATGGAGAGGGGGCTGGTGGAACTGTGGCGTTCCTCATTCTTTCGAATAGATCTGGTTGTGATGCTGGTCCGGGTGATCAAATATGCGTCATATGTTTCTTACGGGCATGCTTACCGGCCGGGGTGGGCGACCTTCGTATTAAGGCGGGTGTCATTCGCTCGGATGGGTCACAATATGGTTCTGCCTCCACGTCGGCCTGCGTATCTGACCGCAATTAAATGAACGCTTACCATGCGATGTGGGTGGCTCGGGAACTTCCGCGACCTTCATCCGCTCAAAAAGATTGGCCTGGGGCTCCTGGTTTGGTTCCACCGGCGGAGAGGGCACCTTATCACCTGGCAATCGGGCATATTGGTCTCCAACTGTAACCGGCTCAGATGGCGGAGAAGGTGAGTCCTCCCCATATGCTTGTAGCGCTTCCATGCTTTTGTTCTCACGAACAGTTGCACGGGTATGAGGACTTGAAGATGGAATTGCACCCGAGGAGGCCCCTGATTCGTCCCGATTTTCTATCGGCAAGACATCAACTGTGAAACAGTAAGGGAATTTAGCAGTATCAATGTGGGTGTTCCCAACCTTGTGTATAGAACCGAACTCTGCACTGCGGTGGGTGCGACATTTAGTGGCGATGGGTGAGTTACTGTGAAAGATCGACCGTGAGAAAAAGTAGTAAAAAGTAGTGTATGGCACGGCATATGTATGCCTCGAGGCATGGCTTTTAGCGAGATGGTGGAGATAGAATGGCGAGGATGACGTCCATGTGCTGATAGTATAGGTAGTACGTATCTTGCAACAGATTGATGTTTTTGTGAACAATTCGCGGCCGCAACTGCTTTTCATCTGCACACCCGCGATAACAGTATCAAACACTGCACGCCCGCGATAACAGCATGGAACATGAGCGCACAAAAATGGGAATAAAATGTAATATATATCGAAGGACAGCTATTATTACTGAGTGGATGATCATTCTGGTCATTGAACGGAACATGCGCGGATTCAATTATGCTTTTGGACTCCACATCCGCTTCACAAGTTATGCCATCAAGCTCAATACCCATGATTCTGATTATTCTGGTACTGGCTACAACTGGGGAACACTACTATAAACTTCATTATTTGCGTTTCTTTACTACCCGTGGCTTGACAACGCCCTTCTTCCGCGAGGGCTTGTGTGTTGGAGATGGCACATTGGCATCAGGGCGTGCGGGAGATTTTGGAGTCCGACCTGACTTCCTTAATTCGCCTTGCTTTCCATCTGGAAGAGATTATCAGCGCGCATGCCACCCGTCCATGCTGATTATACCTGGGTGCTGGTTCTGACTCTTGATTGCGGGTTTAAGCGCTGAACGCGAACCCCTTCGGCCGGATGATTGTGGGACATCTACCCGCTCATCTGTAAATGGCACACTGTCAAAATCTCCGTTATCCGACCCGTCAGACGCATCGCGGAGTTGAGTGGTGTACCGCTCCCCTTTTACCAGAAGTTGGTCAGTAAACGAAGCTCAATAGCTATGAAATAAGTACCGTGCTGATGGGCCATGGGTTGTTTTGAGGCGGAAGGCTTCGAAACTGCAGGTAACTCGCGGTTGTGACAGTCATCCTCATCTCCCTGATCACTGGATGTATTGCCCTCATCTTCATCAGCAACATAAGGAGTGCGATGCTTTTCTTTTATAGGGACTCCCTTGCCACGGCCATGGCTACTTGACTTCGCACGGGGTATGTATGGGCGGGTTGAAGTTCCGCGGGAGTCATTTCCGCGGGAGTCATTTGCGCGGGTATCCAGATCTTGCGATTGATCGTCGTCACTGAGCCTATGATCTGGATCCATTTCATCATCCGTCGTTGGAATACGGCGTCGTTTCCCTGGGCCAGGTTTTTTGCGGGCAATTCAGGTTGTAGCCCTTGAATGGGATGCCTTGTCACCCGTTGTCGCCTGCTCCGCTTCGGTATCACTGTCGTCCGATGTGGATTGCCGCGTTCGCTTCTTCCTATTTCTGGCAATCACGAGTGGCAGGGTATTATGATCCACGGGAGGCTGCAAATTTCCGGATTGATCCAGCCGCTTCTGGAAGGCAAAGACGTCGTGGGGATGTGTTACCTGCCGTTCCCGCCAGAAATTCAGTAATTCAGTTGCAGTAGCAGAATGAAGGTGACTGGGATCCACAGTGAATGTAAAGTTCGGGGGGAGATGACGCGCTGCAATCATGTCTTGCTGGTATTGTCCCAATTTCTTGAAGGGCACACTCGCGGATGGCCTTCCGCACGCCTTTCCTAATGGATGGAGTTCAACAATCTGGAATGGAAACCTGATATATCCCCACTTACGGTAATGTGCGGTAAGGAATCCGCGAATCATTTGATGCAACTGGTCGCGGCTACATCCCTTTACTTCCCCGATCCAGATCTCACCCTGCTCATTGGTCACTAACTTGACGGGATCGCATTTCTTCGTCCTTAGAGTCTGTTTTCCTTTCGTCGTCATCTCCTCTTCTTCTGCTAGGTCTGCATCCTCAAAAGACTTCCCAAGGTACTCCCTCCAAGATGGATTCAGAGTGTAGATATCGTCAAATGCAGTTCCCCCACCGATTTGGCTGTTGTAGTCCATACTTTACCAGCATGAGAGTTCCATGCAGTTTGAAAGCACCTCGTACTCACCAGCATGCTTGGACAACCCCTTTTTCATCCTTCCATCCCGTCATAAACACCATTCTCATTCCGCAGTACCTCCACATCTCCTCTGCGAAATTGCGGATATACTGTGGTCCATACCGAACTGCATTTCTGTCCCCTTACATGAGTACAAGCATTTGCTATTAGATGAAAATGGACATTACTGCGCTTGAACATCTGGAGTTGGGCCTTCGGCTCCATTCCATTTGTCCGCTATATCGCGGGCCGCTTGCAACTGCTCTTCTGTAAGGTCGTCCTGCATGAAGGCGGTCAACGCTCGTTGGTAGAGATCAATCCGCTTCGTATCGGCTTTACTCCCATCCTCCTGCTTCATAAGCGCATGTTTTTGCTGGATTTGGTCATGGTATAATTCGCGGATGACCGCGCGGACAGAGTACTTATATCCGGATCGAACCGTAACCCGGGGCTTCCGCGTTCTGAGCAGCTTCCTAAGCCATGTGGTTATTTCCTGGAAGGGACAGCTGAGCGGTAGGACATATGCTGAGGATGAGAAGGCAAACCTCCCGCTTTTGGTGCCATTCCGCCGGCCCCAGATCTCGGTACTTATCCAATTTACCAAGCTCTCTGCATATTTCCCCCAGGACAGCCGGTTTTTCTTTCTTCCTTGCTTGAGTCCACTCCCTCCTCCGTCGTGCCAGTATCTCCAACTCTACGACTTCGAATGTGTCCTCATCCCCATCAAAACCTGGGACGAACTCCCCTTCCGTTTCATCCCCCATATCCCCCATACCTCCATCATCATTGTCAGTAGCAAAACCAGGATCATTTTCACAGTTAGACTCCATGGGCTTTTCTTGCGGTGAACAACAAGTGGAAAAAAGATGACGGGTTTTTGGCTTGATTTCTTTAAGTAATTTGGTTTGTAGTTCGGCAAGCGGAACGCTGCTCAAAACAGGTGCCCGATGTGATCTTCCATGGCCTGATTGGGTTTTACAATGCTGATTTCTGCTAGATAAGGTTTCCTGATCAGATCCGGACGCCGGATATGGCTCTCCCATGATATAGCTAGTCCTTATTTGGCAGTTTGTAACTAGCTGTCCGTCAAGTGTCGGAATCATATTGATGCCCCTGATGTGCGCAACTCGTTCCCTTGAACGATAACCTGTAGTGGAGTTAACTACAGACGGTCACTACGTCTATCACAATGGCCAGAAGAAACCTTCGAAAGGGTATGACGATGATCGGACCCACCCCAGGTCTTCGCGTCAAGCAACTCGAAGTAAGGACCCGGAAAGACAGCGGCCGAAATAGATCCAGACTTGTAGAAGTTGCCATCAAGCAATCAAATGTGACCAGTCCTATGCGCTGTAAAGTTAAGAGATGGAGACCTGGGGGATTTACCTGAGGTCTCCTGGGGTGATGAGAAGGGGTCAGTTCGACCCAAGGGAGCTAGAGTTTGCCTGGTAGAGTCAGGGAGTAGGGGAAAAGACAAGAAACGCGCCCTAAAAGTCACAAATAGGTCGAGATAACGTCTGGGGAGTGTCTGATATAGGAGAAATATTGATCCGAGTCCCTCGGGCTCGGATTCTCGTCTTCTCGTCTCTGGTAATGCGGCTGTTATTGTTCTGCTAAGTACAAAGTATCCTAAGTGCGAGTCTAGCTTATGTAAGCCAAAACTCGTCCAAACAGTAAGTAAAAGGGTAACATAAAAATATAAAAACAAAACAGTAAGTAGAAACAATGGAATAAAAGAAATCACCTAGTAGGGAGATTGCTCTCCCTACATCTGAGGGGGGCTTTGAATGTTGACTGTCCCCAGTCATCTCATACCCAGCTGTACCATAAGGTGAGATAGGGTTTTGACCCTCAAAACAAAGCTCTAAGTGAAAATGCAAAAAATGCGAAAATGCGAACTCGAAACGAAAGAAACCACATAAAAGAAAATGAAAGGGCTACTCAGCTATCATCCACAGTGGTACATGCACCATTTGCTGCGAAACCGAGAGAGGGGGGACCCAGCTCGAAGGGGTCTGAGGCTACCTCGAAGGGCTCGAAGGGGGTTCGAAGCGAGCTGGAGGAGGGGAAGTGGTTTACCAGCAACTCGAAGCTATCCAAAGGGTCTCGAATGTTGCTCAAAGGTAGCTCGAAGGGCTTCGAAGGCGACTCGGAGGGTTTCGAAGGCGACTTGCAGGGTCTCGAAGGCGAGTTTAGCCTCTGGATTGAGCTCGAGGTGCTCGGAGGTGCTCGGAGGGGGATGGGTTACCTTCACCCTCATGATCCGACCCTTGATAGTCTCGGGTTGGTCTCGAGAGGGGGCCAGGGGCTGACTCGAAGGGGGTTTGGTCGCTTTCGAAGCTGATAGCTGGCCCTCGAGGACCTTGGGGTGAGCTCGAGAAGGGGTGGGGGTCTGGGAACTCGAAGGAGACGCCTGTACCTGGGTAGCTAGACCTCCTGGGCCTCGAGCGAGGGCCCAGAAGTCCAAACGAGCCTGTAGGCTGCGCCCGAGTGCCTCACGAGGGATTTCCTCACCTGTAGGCAACATGACTCGACCTCCAGCTATCTGACACCTTCCTGCAGCCAGATACGAGGTGCAGACCCTGCACCGAGCTCGAATGTGTCCTTCTCGACCACAGAAGAAACAAAAACTAAACCTTTGAGGGTGCATCTGGTGCCTCGAAGCTCCTCGACTCGCAGGGAGGGCTTCACTCGAGCCTTCGCACTCTCGATGGGGTGGTGGACCTCTTGACGCTCTTGAATGCGATTCCAAAGGGGCAGGGGGAGGCTTCGATGTCGAGGTCGAGGCCTCTCGAGGCTGCAGCGAGCTACCTTTGCATGTCTCGAAGCGAGGGTGGAGTCTTGAGGGAGTCTCGAGGTGAGGGGGACTCTTCAGTATGGGCTCAGGATGCTGGGCGACAGTACCCGAGGGGTGCTCGAGGTGCGACGAATGCCACGAAGCGGTCTTCGAGGGGGTCTTGGAATGCGAAGGGTGCCTCGAAGGGGGCTCTGGGTGCAATGAGTGTCTCGAGGGGGGCTCGAGATGCGAGGGGTGCCTTGATGAGGTCTTCGAAGGAGGGACGAGGTGCGAGGGCCATCTGTATGAGGTCTCGAGAGGTGGACTATACCTTGACAAGGGCTCGAGGCGAGGGGAATACCTCGAAGCAGCGCTCGAGAGTTCGTGAGGACGAGGGCGAGAGGTTGAGGATGAGCCAAGGTCTCGAGGCTTGCTTGAAGATGACTGAGCATGAGGGGAACGATCCTCCATACCATCCCAATGATCCATTGAGTACAAATGCGACTGTCGATCATCTCTCGAGGCACGAAGCGAGTTCGAGGACAAGTCACCTGCCTGCTGAGCGTGGTCACACCTAGCTGGATGTGCCACAGGGTGCCACGAGCCTGCATGGGTGACTTGGAGAGGGCATGAGCCGCTCGAAGCGAGCTCAGGAGTGGGAGGCGGGTTCTTCGAAGTTCGAGGGGATGCCTCGAAAGGGGAACGAGGAAGAGGCTTCGTGCTCGAGCTTCCCTGGGAGTGTCTTCTAGAACGAGACCGAGAGCACTCCACAGGGGCATCTCGAAGGTTTCTGTCCAAGGGTGAATGCGAGCGCCGGGGTAACCTCTCATCTCGATCGTGAGTGGGACCTCTCGAAGGGTCCTTCGAAGTTTGAGACTGTCTCTCGAAGCCTGCAGGGGGTTCATACCAAACCTCACGAGGTGACGAGCTTCTCGAGAGGGACTCTAGGCGAGGCCGAGGGCTGCTCAAGACTCGCATATAGCCTATGTACGCCGGTCGATCCTCGAGCTGGTCTCGAGACCTTCTCGAATACTTCTCCATAGGTGGTAGTAGCTGTGTGAATAGAATGAAACTATGTTTCACAAATAAAACTGATTATTGGAGGAAATAGGCACAGGAATGGCCAACGAGCGAATCGAGCGTCTGCTGGAGGTCTCGAAGGGTACTTCCAAGTCTCGATTTCGCCTCGATGCGACCTGGAACGTCTAAGGGGAGTCGGAGAGGGGTGGAAACGAACCACAAATGGGGGAGGAGTGTGCAAGGAACTCGTACGATACGTCTCGAAGTGGTTTCGACCACCAAAAACTGAAACTAGTCACCGTTGTGACTCGAAGCTTATTCTTGACTGTGCAGCCTCACTGGACTGCCAAAAACACACAGATAATGAGTGGAAACGTCTGATATTCGTCTATAAACGAGGATGCACGTCTAACGAAGCGTCTCGAAGGTCTCGAAAGTGTCTGATGGTAATTGCGAAGCGTCTCTGGGGATGTTGGAGTCGTCTCGAAGCGTCTAGTAAGGGTTATGAAGCGTCTAGTAGGAGTCTCGAAGCGTCTATAAGGGAATTCGAAGCTGTCTCGAAGTGTCTGGTGGGGATCTCGAAGCGGCTCGAATGGGTCTCGAAGCGGTCTCGAAGCAGTCTCGAAGCAGTCTCTACTGACTCAGGTATGACAGGGAATACTTTCCTACAACTGTGAGGGGCACAAAAATGCGAGGGAAAGCACCAGGGAGCAAAGCTGTGGCAGGAGGGGGGGGAAAGAGTGGCACGTTGACGAGGAACCACTGGACGGAACTTAACCAAACTTTGGGACGTGGTTGTAGACGTCTTGGGCTGCTGGGAGATCGAAGAAACGAGAGATTCTGCGCACCCTATCCCGAGTTATGCCAATTTTCGTCCTACAAGGCCTTTCTCCAGAAAAAGCGGAATATCTCCGGAACCGCTGAGGCTATCGCGTCGAAAATGGTATCGTCCGAAAGCTCCCGTCGAGTAGGTTCGGAGTCTCGAAAAGCGAGAGGTAAGGCGCGTCGGTTGTGGAGATATCGCGTGTGCGAGCTCGAAGGTAGGAGGAGGAGGGGATTACCAAGCAAATCAGCCCCCTCGCGGTGGGCTCCAGATGTAAAGTTAAGAGATGGAGACCTGGGGGATTTACCTGAGGTCTCCTGGGGTGATGAGAAGGGGTCAGTTCGACCCAAGGGAGCTAGAGTTTGCCTGGTAGAGTCAGGGAGTAGGGGAAAAGACAAGAAACGCGCCCTAAAAGTCACAAATAGGTCGAGATAACGTCTGGGGAGTGTCTGATATAGGAGAAATATTGATCCGAGTCCCTCGGGCTCGGATTCTCGTCTTCTCGTCTCTGGTAATGCGGCTGTTATTGTTCTGCTAAGTACAAAGTATCCTAAGTGCGAGTCTAGCTTATGTAAGCCAAAACTCGTCCAAACAGTAAGTAAAAGGGTAACATAAAAATATAAAAACAAAACAGTAAGTAGAAACAATGGAATAAAAGAAATCACCTAGTAGGGAGATTGCTCTCCCTACAGCGCTCGTCCCCCTTGTCCACTCCATCAAAGCATTCCAGATCACCATCTAAGCAACATTTCTGGAGTGTTGACGATGAGACAAATGTGGCTGACATGGCCCAGCCTCCCATAGATCCTATCAGATTACCACGTACAATGGTAAGTTGCAACTCACAGAGGGGATATACATATTCCAACTGCATCGCAGTCGCAGAACGATTATATCCGCGAGTGGCTTCGTCACAAGGAGGACTTGCTGCGAATCTTGCTGGAGATGGAAGCTGCCCCTTCACCACGGAATTGCACGAAATGTGGAAAGGATGGCGTGTACAGATGCACGGATTGCATGCATCAGCCTCTTTTTTGCACGGATTGCTGCCGAATATTGCATGAAGCACATCCGTTCCATAGGATCCAACAATGGACGGGAGAATTCTTCGAGGACTCAGCCCTCCACATGGTGAGTAAGGTTATCTCCATAGAGGTCTCTACCTGCTCACAATTGACAGACCGGATTTCAACTATATCTTGGCCACAACGGGGCACCATGTCCATCTGCAAGTCCCGGTCCGGAGCATGGACCATCAGAAGGACAGCGGTACAAAATGGATACTCGAGCAGGAGGCATGGGCATGGTTGAGGAAGAGTGGGAAGACATCGACGAAGTTCCGCTTCACCTTCGGCCACCCGCGAATTCGAAATATCTCACCATCATCGATGTCACGGGCGTACATTTTGTTCGGGTGCAACCCTGCCAGTGTCTAGATGCAGATTCCTATCACAGGCAGTTATTCCAAGCAAAGTTATGCGCATCGACCTTCGAAAAACCCAGCACCGCATTCACATTCGCAGTCTTGGACGATTTCTTGCGGGAAAACCTGGAATGCGGAACATCCGGCATGAATTACTATAGCAAACTGCGTCGAGTGACATCCAATGTGTTTCCGCATTTGGTTCCGGTAAGTCAGCTCCCCAAAAGCTGCCGATACCGCGATATGTAAGCCAGACCATGTATATGATTAGAATAGATACCGAGAACTCCTGCGATTGGCCCGGCAATGGCGGGTGCTGAAGTTGCTCAAGTGGAACGCCTTTCAAGATGAGACGGAAAGGTCATCACCGGGAGATTTGGCATTATTTTGCGCGGCCTGCCCACAGCCCGGTATAAATGTCGATCCTGATGTTGATTTGGATGAGTTAGTGTCTGGATAAATGTAACCCACTCCCTGCTAACAGTCATCAGCTGGAAGTATACGCGAACAGTTGTAATGGATGGAAATTTCAAAGCGGAACATATGCACGAGAAGCGGCCCGATGATCAGGTTTGGCTGATGGATGGACGAGGGTTTATGGTGGCACATCCGCCCTATCAAGAGTATCTGCAAGCAACTCCGCATATCACGGAGGTATGTGACATCCTTTCCCAGCAGCCCGTCATATCTTACGTGCAGGACAGAAATCAGCCTGCCACAA
Source organism: Pisolithus albus (assembly GCA_024613165.1). Lineage (NCBI taxonomy): Eukaryota > Fungi > Basidiomycota > Agaricomycetes > Boletales > Pisolithaceae > Pisolithus > Pisolithus albus. Next base: position 272,043 of record JANFAB010000059.1, read on the forward strand.
TCATAGGGCGATCAGCCAAGCCAACGTCAGTCGTGGAAAGTTATCCGCCACTGGAATAGGTGCTACTGCCTGTGCACGGCATGGGTGCTTCTACCCACATTCTGTGGTGGACTTCCAGAAAGGAGAAAGGTGACGGTGAGCTAATCGCGGAGAACGATAACTGATGCGGATGTAGGCAGTTGAACATGGACTATTCCCTGTCAAATGCATTGGGTTACAACATGACTGGTATCAAAAATGTGCTTTGTTTCTATGACATCAACTGTTCATACATGAAGAACCTCCGCAAGCGGGTCAACAACAGCCCGTTTCTTCACATTCCGTCCTCTTTGCAAATTGTGCCGGGAATTGGTATATGGCATGTGCATGGCCATAAACAGGAATGCTATGCACGATATGCACCATTATTTCTTCGGGGATCAGGGTGGGTTGATGGTGAGATCATCGAGACCTTGTGGTCCATTCTCAACATTGTTTCCGCATCGACTCACGGCATGAGTTCCCCGCACCGCCAAGAGTTACTAGATTTCCAGATGAATGACTCAAATTTTATGAAGATGATTCGTATTGGTAATACACCCTGACAATTGCCTACATCAAAATCGCTGACTACCAAGCAGTGGATAGCTTATCACGGAAGCTGAAGGCCGCACGGGCTTCAGTTGCAATGGCTAGAGACGCTTTCACCAAATTGGATGAGGCCGTATCTTCTGAAAATCGCCAAGCGTGGAGTATTCAAGAGGAATCCGCCCTTGGTGGACGCGTTCGTGATGTGTCCGTGATGGATATTTTCGAAATTCAATTGAAAAAAGGTGATGGAGTCAGCTATATTATACAGGGAGTATATATTAACACGCACTCAAGCACCTACCGTACGCGCGGTCGAGTTGGAATTACTGGAGGCGCCAAGCCAACGAGGAACCAGGCAGGGAGCCGCGAGTTGGATAACGTGCGGCCTCGGAATTGAGGAATCAGAGATTACACTTGCCATTACCCGAAAGGACAGTAGCAAATACCCCTCCGAGACGAAGCGGTTGGCGATGGCACGGCGATCAGATCGACTGGCGGTGGATCGATCAAGATTTATCGTGGATGGCCAAATATATCTGGCTCCCCTGCACCAGGGAACTGACGCAGATGATTACAGTGCTGGAATGACTGATGTCGCGCATCACATGTCTGCTGTGGATGACGTAGTGTCTGGGGAGGAGGATAGCGAGGGAAGCATGGATGAAGCTGCTGACGCGGTCCCACTGAAGATGACAAAAATAGCACCCCTACCTCTTCCGTCCAACTTTGGCATAGAAAGATGTCGCGCTGCTGGGGCTGATGAGCTGGTTGAAATGGAATTAAAGCTGCGGATAGGCCAGGCTAATGATGCGCTCCATGGATTGCGGATTGCTTTGGCGGACAAGGCGGTGGCATTCAGAGGAGTCGTTCGGAAGGCGACAAGTTATTCCATGAGGACACGTGCATGGCAAATGGTAAATTCAATTGACATTTCCGTCAGACAACAAGCCGCGATATACAAGCGATGTCGGGAGGCGATGATTGCACTTGGGGCTGACACCGACACTCTCACGCGTTTTCAGCAGCTTCAGAAGAGTCACATGGCCGTTCACACCGCTGCATTCTCGCAAAATGCACATGACCACCGCAGCTCCAACCTACCTTGGTTCTGGTGTATGGATATCCCAAGAACCACCAGTTCAAAGAACTGGCTCACTGAATGTAAGAGTGTTCCTAGCAAAATGATATTCCCTCGTTGAAAATGTCCTGAACCAAAGTTTACCGCATTCATTGGCTCCGGGCCAAAGCTGTTAAGGATCGTTGGGAAGAGGAAGAAGATCTACTGATGTCGGAATTTCATTGGACCATGAACTTCTTCAAATTCCGTGCGAAAAAATGGAATAAAAAATGTCTCTCCTTCAAAGCCGCTGGATTGCACGGAGCCGCATGTTATGCGGCAAGACAGAAGGCGGTTTATGATCGGCTGGCAGAGCAGGGTGCTTCCAAGTGGCTTAACATGAGTCCTGAAATTCAGCCGTTGAATCAATAGTTATCATATCCTATGATCAACCCATGATATCCCATTGTACCTCCGAAATGCAGCCTAAATATCGCGGGCCTTGCTCCACACACGCCTGATAACAGAATTCAACCCAATTACAAAGTAAAATGTTTTGTGGTCAGGACCAAATGCGCCCGTCATCATATGAACCAGGTTCTCCAGTACATTGAAATCGCGGCTTCATTTGCACGGAGGAATGGTAACATTCTGTTGCTTCTTGTCAGACCATAACTCTATATGGCTTGGTTGGACTTCGAATGATGGTTTGTTTTGTTAATGACTCTGATATTCCCGAGGGTATCTGCTGAATGTTCTGTATATATCTGAATCGCGGCTTGCCACCACGGAACCATGGGGATTGCTCAACAATTATAGCGGCACATACTATTTTCTTGATATTACATATATCGTATCCACGTGGATATCATTACAGTAACCGGGACAATTATGAATTGCGGGCCTTATGAATCGCGGACCTCGAGAATCGCGGAACGTATGAATCGTGGTCACCTTCCGATTTATAATTAATGAATATTTTCCGCCACACAGACGATAGTGGACCGAATGTACCATTATTGCAGCCGCATCGGGGCGAATGACCGCTGAATCGCCCGCAGTCACGTTAGATGATTGCTACATTTAACTTGTTGGAGAAATCAGCTTGCACTTCAAAAGTACTGTTCCCAATGCCAAAGAAAAATGGTATTAAAAGCAGACAATTATTACTACTCGTGAATAGTAGTAGTTATGATGAGTCTGCAACGTCCATATCCGCAATTTGAGACATGCCGCTATTACCCTCCCTATGATCATCAGCAGCCGTGACCACATCTCCAGGACCCGATTCCGATGCCGCGTTACCGTCACCCGCTTCTGACTGCGCACCCACCTGTGTAATGGACGGGCAAACGTCCATTTCAGTGGCAGGATCCCCCATGGTGACGTTGACAGTCTCCCCTTCTGACTGGGCAACCGGTTCGACGTCGGCCGCTGTTACTGCGTCGGGAGATGGAATGGCGGCAGTCTGAATCGCTTGAGCGGCGGTTACCGTCGTTGCAGTAGGGGATGGCGATGAATGTAGAGGTGGGGACCGAACATCGTCTGGCGGCGGGGGTGGAAATGAGGCGGCCGTGACCTCTTCCGTCCTTTCAATCGCGGCAACTTCCGGTTCCATCGGGATAGTTGGCATGCTGGTCGAAGCCGCTGGATTGGGTGGGATTGCACCTAGGCAGGTTAGCGTGATAATCTCATAAGACCAACTGAATATCATACCTTCAACCTTCAACCGCAATGCTTCGATCTCCCGCGTAAGAGTGGCCACAGTCCACTGAAACTCTGCAAAATCAGATTCCAGCATACGAATTCGATTGTCTGCTAGCCCAGGAGTGGGGGCTGGTGTTCTGGTGTCCAAAGTCAGTATCCGGCGTTCGAGGTCGTTTATGCGCGCTAAAATGAGGTCTTGTCTATCCGTCATTGCATCTACACGCATTAATAGTTCGGGGACGCTAGGTGTGGCAGTCGGAGGTAACCATTCTGGAGTGGGTGCGGACGGTGGCATGGGCCTGGATTGGTGTTCTGCTGATACTGCCCTCACCGGTGTACTTCCTGATGCTTCCGCACGACGGGCAGGCGGAATCGCGTAGCTTGACGTCCTCTTCGGCGTAGGAATGACGACAGCTGGAGGGTGTTTCATTATAAATGCTAGGAGAGATCATACTGTGAACTTTACCAAAAGGCTGATTTTTGGGCTTCGCGGCTGAAGATCCTGACGGGCGTGGAGTGCCGTCGATGGCAACAGACGTGCGGCGTTTTTTTGTTGCAGGTGGCTCATCCTCAGGCTCGCCTTCGGTACCGGGAGACTCATCTCTTCGTCGGGGGATCTTTCGTGCGCGGGATGGATTTCGGCGTGCGGGGGTGTTTGTGGTGGCTGCCGTCTTGGAGCGCCTGGTGGTCGATGGTGCGCGACGACGAGAGGCTTGCGTACATCCAATTTTCCTCGCCTTACATGGGTCACAAGCCCCGCTATCGGCACTGCGTGTGCAGACCACCTTCCTCGAAATACAAGTCCCGCATGAGTCGGGATTCAGGGGTGGGGTGGTTCGAGCGGAAAATTGAGCGCGGCCATACTTTGACCCCGTTGCAGCGTCGGGCCGTCCCCTAGTAGACCTACCAGACCTACCAATGCTATCATCCCTTTCTTCTTCTACATCGGCCGTGTGCATGCGTGAGCGAGAGCGTCCCCGTGTATCTGAGCGGCGGGTGGTCGATTGTGATCGTGCCCGTTTCTTCGACCGTCCACGGGCTGGCTTCACTTCGTCGTCATTGTCATCCACCAGTTCGTCTACCTCGGGTACTTCACTCTCCCCTTCGTCATCCAGTGTTGGGATTATTGGATGGTCCGCGGTAACGGGCACCTCGCCGTCTCCTTCCTTCTGCTTCCCTTTACGACTCGATGTACCGGTTTGACCTCGTTCAGCCGATGATGAGGTCCCGTGGTGGAGCGACAGATCCCTGCGATCGTTATTGGACCGTCGGTCGACGGCGAGTAACCATGGATGACCTGCAATGAGGTCGGCAGTGGGGAAGAGCACATTTTTCCAGTCTGGGAACGGATGTGTGGGGGAACCGATCCTTTCAGACCAGTGCAAGAACTTGTCGACGCCGATTAGCAAGTGCGGGATACTGTCCGTCATATTGATGATCGGCCTCACGGAGTCCTGAGTGGGTCGGACAAAGGACGTAAGACATGCAGTAGATGAGAAATGTACCCACGTACCAGTTCACCCGTGATGGCCTTCACCGCTTCCTTCCAACATTTCAGTCTTTCCGCCTCCGTAAGATTCATTGTAGAAACTACGCATCGGTCGAAAATTTGGAGGATGCGCTCGACGGACTTCTGGAGTTCTGGCGATTTTTGGACAGACATTGTCGTAGGAGGTTGGATGCGACGTTCGTTTGGGGATAAGTGGGTGGGATATGCAGTTGCGGCGGCGTGAGTTAACAGAGCGTTGTGGAAGACGCGGATGTGACGTTGCGCTTTAGCAAAATATTCCCACGCATTGACGGCATCAGGGTTATATATCTGCGTACAGTGGACGTCAACTACAACAAACATTTCCATTGCGTGATAGAGTGTAGGATGTGTATACGCTCTTGGTTAGCATGCTAAGTGTAGCTAGGTAAACTCTTACAGACCTATAATACCCCTGTCACGATATGGCATGTTTCTCACTTATTCACGTCTATGCCGTGGAGCGTTTAATATAGCCTACCCTCCCTTGTATGCATGGATAGATTTTGAGGATTGTTTCCCATGCCCTCTGTTGCCTGTTTGGAGATGCATACTGATCACATATATCGTATGTAGGCGTTTTATAGAGCCCCATATCCGTCATAGGGTTTCCATGGAAAGTCTGGGTCTGCTGGAGGCAAATCTTAACATGCGAGCGTTAGATCGATGATGCCGCATTGCGGTCTTTGCCCATGAATTGTGTAGGTCTATGACATATCGCGGCTGAGCCTTCCAGGATTGCATTATCTGGTCCGAGAATGTTGGACAGGCAATCCGTGATTTTTACTCCATCATATCAAGCCGACGCTGAGGCCGTCCAATAATGCAATTATCTTGTCTCATCTGCTCAACATGCCTGTCATGGGTTATACTGACTTATTAATTGCTGTCCGCCTTGCATTACCTCTAAGGTGGGCCTGTCCAAGAGTTCTGTTGTCCTAACTTCCGACATGTACGAGCCTGTCTATGAGTTGCTTCAACACGGGAGGGCTTGTTCAAGAGTTGTGGCGTCCTAATGTTCCTGTCTGACAGGCCCGTCCATGGGTTGCGCTATTCATCATTATATCGTGGCCTCGTGAGTTATGCCCCATCATCGGGCAGTATATCGCGGGAGGGCCCGTCCGTGAGTTGAAACGTCCAATCTCATCTCATGGACAGGCCCGTCCATGTGTTTTGTCACGGGCCAGTATATCATGGGGCGGCCCGTCCATGAGTTGTGTCATTCGGCGCCATATCGCGGGAGGGCCCGTCCATGAGTTGCACAGTCCAATCTCATCTCATGGACAGGCCCGTCCATGAGTTGTGTCATTGGGTGCCATATCGCGGGAGGGCCCGTCCATGAGTTGCACAGTCCAATCTCATCTCATGGACAGGCCCGTCCATGAGTTGTGTCATTGGGTGCCATATCGCGGGAGGGCCCGTCCATGAGTTGCGCAGTCCAATCTCATCTCATGGACGGGCCCGTCCATGTGTTGTGTCACGGGCCAGTATATCATGGGGCGGCCCGTCCATGAGTTGCGCAGTCCGGCATCATCTCATGGACAGGCCCGTCCATGTGTTGTGTCACGGGCCAGTATATCATGGCGCGGCCCGTCCATGTGTTGTGTCATTGGGCACCATATCGGGGAGGGCCCGTCCATGAGTTGCGCAGTCCAATCTTATCTCATGGACAGGCCTGTCCATATGTTGTGTCATTGGGCACCGTATCGCGGGAGGGCCCGTCCATGAGTTGCGCAGTCCGGCATCATCTCATGGACAGGCCCGTCCATATGTTGTGTCATGGGCCAGTATATCGCGGGAGGGCCCGTCCATGAGTTGAAGTGTCCAGTCTCATCTCATGGACAGGCCCGTCCATGTGTTGTGTCATTGGGCAGTATATCGCGGGAGGGCCCGTCCATGAGTTGCGCAGTCCAATCTCATCTCATGGACGGGCCCGTCCATATGCTGTGTCATGGGCCAGTATATCATGGCATGGCCCGTCCATGAGTTGTGCAGTCCGGCATCATCTCATGGACAGGCCCGTCCATGTGTTGTGTCACGGGCCAGTATATCATGGCGCGGCCCGTCCATGTGTTGTGTCATTGGGCACCATATCGGGGAGGGCCCGTCCATGAGTTGCGCAGTCCAATCTTATCTCATGGACAGGCCCGTCCATATGTTGTGTCATTGGGCACCGTATCGCGGGAGGGCCCGTCCATGAGTTGCGCAGTCCGGCATCATCTCATGGACAGGCCCGTCCATATGTTGTGTCATGGGCCAGTATATCGCGGGAGGGCCCGTCCATGAGTTGAAGTGTCCAGTCTCATCTCATGGACAGGCCCGTCCATGTGTTGTGTCATTGGGCAGTATATCGTGGGAGGGCCCGTCCATGAGTTGCGCAGTCCAATCTCATCTCATGGACAGGCCCGTCCATATGTTGTGTCATGGGCCAGTATATCATGGCATGGCCCGTCCATGAGTTGTGCAGTCCGGCATCATCTCATGGACAGGCCCGTCCATGTGTTGTGTCACGGGCCAGTATATCATGGCGCGGCCCGTCCATTTGTTGTGTCATTGGGCACCATATCGCGGGAGGGCCCGTCCATGGGTTGAAGTGTCCAGTCTCATCTCATGGACAGGCCCGTCCATATGTTGTGTCATTGGGCACCGTATCGCGGGAGGGCCCGTCCACGGGCCCGCTCATATGTTGGGTCCTATCTAATTGCTGGGCCCGCCCTTGTGGTGTACTCATTCACTCCTTCCCTTGATGACAGGCCCGTCCTTATGTTCCAGTATACCCCCAATCTCGGGCCCATTCACAAGTGGTGGCATATATTCCGCATTCCCGTTGCGGGCCCACTCATATGCTACTACCACTCTTCACACTCGGGCCCACTCATGTGTCACATTATATAAATTTAGACGGGCCCGCCTCGGGCTGTACATAGGTGATGGCATTTTGGCGCTCGGGCTACTCATTCGTTGCGACTACTTGTGACTGCCATATGTGCGTCAGCAGTATGGTGCAGTTGCAGCCCAACACCACGCAGCGGGTGTGTAATGTGGGGCGAAGGGTGGGTGATGTGGCCACACATAGAACGTACGGCAGACGTAGAAGGACGTGTAATGGAGAGCGAAGGTCTAGGTGAAAAGACATGAATGTAGAGGTAGAAGACGGTTAATAGACACGTACTCAGTGGCAGCAGAATGTGAGCGCTTTCCCAGGGTACACAGTTGGTCGACGTCAGTTACGATGCTCTTCACATCGACAGTCATACCGCCGCTTGAGGCGACGTTCTTAATGAGTCCGAAGAATTGGATGAGAGAGTTGCGTGGGAGAGAGGAGATGCAGTACGTGGGGAGTAAGTTCTCGTCGAAACTGCATCTGGAGTAAAGGTAAGAAAAAGAAAGAATACAGAGGACAGATGAAAGACGCACATCAATTTTGATGTCATTTTGCCGTCCCACACATAGTCGGAACAGGTCACCAGTGCGATACCATTATCCCCCTCAGCGTGTACTGCGAAAGAGGAGTTGACGTGGCCGAGGCCAATGACGGAGGGTACCCTCCACTGCGGAAGGAGATACTCATATACCTCAGACATGGGATCTCCGGGGAGAGGTACAAAGTGAAACGCGTCAAGAAGACCTTGCTCGCACGCGGCAGCAGATGGTAGATAAGCCTTAGCGACAACGAAAGCGACGCTGCGATCGGGGAGGACTACATCTGCAGGCGAGCCCTCTACGACTATTTGTGTACGGAGGGAAGCTCCAACGGAGCCGTGAATGGCGGCGTTGTAACACGTGTAACAATTGTTGGAGGTGGAACCCGGTTTGAGGGAGGGTACACGACAGCCGTCGGACACGCAGAAGAACCCAAACACGATGAGAGAAGACATGATGACGGAGAATGCGGGATTCGGTGCAGGGACCACTCACCTATAAAGCAACAGTGGGCGGGGAACACGAAGTCACGTCACCACTGATACCGCGGCATAATTACAAATTCATTTTTCAAATGTGGATCTACTTGGGGAAAAAGGATCGATCACCAAACTTAACATTGGTAAACACTACGTCAGTGCGCAAGTAGTGTATTGCCGGGCCCGGCCTCGAGCCCCAGGCCGGGCCCAGCCGAGCCCTCTAAGGCCGGGCCTAAGCCGAGCCCTTAGGTCGGCCTGTGGGGGCTCAGGGCCCGGCCTGGGGTTTGGCAAAGCCCGAGCCGAGCCCTCCAAAGCCGAGCCGAGCCCTCAAGCAGGGCCTTTGGTGGCAGTGCACAATATTCCATATCCGGTAATAGATTCCCATTTGTTGGTGCTTTGTAACTGACCACACACCGTGGATTACCCCAGTCTACCCAAGGGTTTCTCCCTCAAAATTGTGCTGTGCCTCTCGTTTTTTCGAACACACATTCTACTCAGTCAGGGCTTTCTTCTGATTGTCTTTTTGTCTAATTCCATCATGCCATTGTGGAGATATCAATGTTTTTGTGTATGGAGAGGTGCAGGATGCACTCTGGCAAGTATCTCTTGATCGGATTGTCTGATCGGTATGATTTCTTTTTCTCCATACTCTACTATGTGTCATCTACCACCCCCCAGACGTTCGCGTTGATCGCTCCAGCGGTTTTTTCCCAACGGCCTCATCTCCTCCTCCCACCCTGCTGTCCTATCGGTTTTCCCTTGCTGCATCTCCCTCAGTTTTGGGCCGGGGCTCTCGCTTTTTTGGATTATGGTACTACTCGATTGGCTCTTTCCGATGGTGTACCTCACGTCGCGATTGGTGCAGTACATGGGGAGATATTCGATATTTCGTGGCATAGGACAGTTTGATAAATATCTGGGGATCGGGTGTGTGGATTATTTCAATTCCTTTTTCTCCATGGCCCCCCTGATATCCTTGACACTTCCCTGCAGTTTCGTGTCCATCCCCCATGCGGTTATTGATCAGTGACCTCCCCCCTCTCCCCATCATATCACATATACAATATCTTCCTCAGTTTGGTGCCATGCCTCTCGCTTTTTCAGAATGTTGTACTTACTCTGTACCCCTGCGGATCACTATACCATATTGTCTAGTTAGTATGTACATACATCTTCAGTTTCTTTTCTGAGACTGCCAAGCCGGGGCTCAGGCCGTCAGGCCCCGGCTTGGAGCCGGGCCGAGCCCTCACATAGGGCTTGTTGGGGCTCAGGGCCCGGCCTGGTGTTTCCCCAGGCCCTGAGCCCTCAAAAGCCGGGCCCGAGCCCCAGGCTTCAGGCCGAGCCGGGCCCGAAAAACACTATGCGCAAGTTTACGAACGCTTGCTCTTTCCTTTGCCCCTAGTCGTAGACGATTGGGGAACGCCTTTTGCAGGTGAGTCATCTGTGGGAGTAACTGAGCGAGATCTCGACCTTGGACTTAGATGTGTTGCAGTAGTGGAGGAGGCAGGGTCGGTGGGAAGGGACGCAGTGGGCGACAGTGGCGGTTTCTCCCCAGAATCACTAACGTCGGGCAGTGTCTGCCTCCGACTTCTGGTAAATGTATAAGTATGAATAGAATACCTGAAAAATTCTCGTACCCTTCTTTGGGCACCACCGCGGTGAACTTGCGCTTCTTGAAGGGGGGAGAGGGGGTGGAAACAGCGGCAGACTTGGATTCTGCCATGCCCACGTTGAGAGAAATACTTTCTAGCTCCACCTGGAGCCCCCCCGAGGATGCAGCGTCAGAAAAATGTCCGACATAAAAGACGACAGTATTCTGGTTAGGCAAAGGAGTTTTGCTCCATCTGGGACGTGCGGAGTCGAACACACAACTACAATCCCGCGTAAGAAGTACACATCTTAGGAGGGAGAATGAACGAACGTGACGGTGGAAGTCATTCTTGTGTCGCGCACGTAATCTGTAGACACGACGTCAAAAGCCTTGGAGGTGCCGTCGGGCAGAGTTCGCGGCGGAGATGTAACCGACCCCAGACCAACAACCATGGGATACGGAAAGTCTGGAAGGGCGTGTTCATAGGCGTCGGAGTTGGGATCCCCCGGCACAGCCACGACACAAATACCCTCTAGCAATACAGGGTCGCCAGGGATCGAGGTAGGTATGCAGACCTTAGCAGACACGAAGGCGACAGTATTGTCGGGAAGAGCGACGTCGTTATAGGGGCTATAAACACGAAGCATGGCAGGGAAGAGTGCGCCGGAGGTACACTGAATGGTGGTTTCGTAAATGCAGTGGTAAGTCGCTGTAGAGGAGCCTGCTTTAAACGTCTTTACACGGTCACCGTTGGCCAGTGCAAAGAAGCCAAATACCATGGCAGCAGACATGGCTAATACAGTGGAGATACGCACAACACAGCAGAACCCAATTATATGCAGAGAAAACGCCCCTAACTCGTTAATTGCAAATACAACAAAGGGGTGTGACAAAGGCGATCGGGCGCAACACAGTCAGAGCATGAAAGAGCACAACCCGATCGGCGTTGAGACCACCTACGACGACGGCGGAAGAAAGGGAAAACACAACGCTGACGACGAACAGAGACTCGCTGCGGCAACAGCCGGGAGGAGCACACCCTAAAATGCTCAGAACCAAACAACCGGCCACGGATACGGGTGATATGGATAATATAGTGGTGATGGTATCCGGTTGTGGTATTGCACACAATTCCAATGGGTCAGGTTCAAGGAAGGGTATACAAAGGATCATCGATGCTTCTAACTTTCCGCGTCAACTTGTACAAATTGTCGACTATAAACTTTCCATCTGTTCAAGCAATGAGCAACGTTAACAACGGTGTAGAGATCGAAGCGGATATAGTCCCCGCTAGTATCATCGTGGTGACTCACTGGGTCCGTCGTTCTCGTCCGCTCTCCAACTGGCCTCTTGAATATCTTTGGCGACACCAGTGAGTACGTGTCTCTTGACCAATCTCGCCCTTGCGACTTCCCAGTCAGCGTCAACCCACCACCGCTCGTCCATCGCCTCGGCAGCTGTTCTCCACACGTCAACATCAAGCATGGTGTACAGACCTTCAATGACTACAATACGGTGGTGACGATGAACAGCCACCGCATCAGGCGTTGGGTCTTTGAGAGCGTGGTCGAAAGAGGGAGCGGTGATCACTGCAGTGTCCTCCTCGCTAACCGGCGCACGCAGGAGCTGAACGAACGAAACGTAGGACTGGCCGTCAAACGTCCAATGCGCTCCGCGACGATCGTGGGCTAATTTAGGATTATCCATGGCATCGAGCTGTGCGCGGGTCAAGTGCCAGCCGTCGAGACCGATCATGATGGCCTGGGGAAATGGCGTCGCGCATGACTGCTCAGCGTTTGCGTTTGCCAGCAGGGTGTTAACATGGTCGACAACCAGGACAGCTAACGTGGATTTCCCAGAGGCAGGCAACCCGGCGATTGCAACGAGTAGTCGGGCGTTTGGCGGTATGCTGGCGGTTGGAATGAGAGGTCAGTCATCGATATCGCTCAGACAACGTTTTGAAAGCCTTTGACTTACGAACCTAACTTGCTAACGAGGATCGTTGCTAGTTCCCTGGCTGTCTCATCCATGGTAAGTACCGTAGGGCCGTAGCAAGTTCGTCTACTGGGCAAGTTCCAAAAACATACACTTGATGATACAAATACTACAATGAGGGTATCGAACACAAGATAACATCCGGTCTATTTTCACTCCACGAAACATTCCTGCCATACGTCTCCGTGAGCCATATCGCTCAGATCCAACTCCATTTCACCTCCCGGGATCATCAGTGTGTTTCGCAGCAACCGTAGTGATGACCGGTATGTGAGGGGTACCCATAACAGCAAACGATCCTTGGGTCCGACAATCCATCCGTCGGGCTCTACTCGAACCAAATCTCGCCAGTCCTTGGCGCCATCAACACCGTCAAAGAGTTTCTCAGCATCGCGCAATGCATGATCTGGGGTAAACGAGAAATATACTGGGTATTTTGAAACATGCTCGGTATCATTGCGTGGATCGTCGGGAGGGACCGCGTTCAAAGGATCAGGGTGAAGTTTACGAGTGGTATCTACGTCTGCATCGCATGTCAAGAAAAGTTCAATTGAAAATGACGTGGTCTACTTACCTTCCAGAGGGAAAGAAACGGGTTCCGTGTGGCCATGGAGAGGGCAGTCTTCCAAGTCCCATACACGTACTGTAAAGTCTCGAGCACTGGATACGACGTGCTTGCCGTCCGGGGAGAAGGTAATTTCCTCGACAGCACTGGTGTGTCCCTTCAAAGGTTCACCGATAGGCGTACCGGTTTGGGAGTCCCAAATCCGGATGGTATGATCATCGGAGCCCGACACGATTCGTGTGCCGTCAGGCGAGAAGGCAACCGACCTCACCCAGTGCTCATGACCTTCAAGAGTGCGAATCACCTTTTGGGTTTCCACATCCCACAGATATACAGAAGCGAAGTAACTGCCTGACACGATCGTCTTGCCGTCGGGAGAGTATGCAATCCCACAGATCCATCCATCAGGTCCAGTAAGCGGACTGCCTATTAGCGAACTAGTTTCCACGTCCCATATGCGGAGGGTAGAGTCATGAGAACACGAGGCCACTTGCTTTCCATTCGGTGAGAAAGAGACCCCGCAAATAGATTTTGTGTGACCCTTGAGCGGAGTACCTATCTCTTTGCCCGTCTCCACATCCCAAATTCGAACGGTGCAGTCATAAGAGCTGGAGGCAAGGCGCGACCCATCACGCGAAAAGGCAACGCAGCACACTGCGCCACTGTGCCCTTCGAGAGGCGCACCAATCGGCGTGCCGTCCTTCACGTCCCATAAGCGAATAGTTGCATCCTCTGAGCCTGACGCGATCCGGTCGCCAAGTGGTGAGAAGGCGATGTCATAAACCGGGGCAGTGTGCCCTCGGAAAGCGTTGCCGATTTGAACACCCGTCTTCGCATCCCATAGGCATATCGTGTCGTCGCCCGGGGTTGACAGAATTTGTAGACCATCCGGAGAAACAGTGACTGGAAAGGAAACACCGATATGCCCCTCAGTAAAGCTTCCAACTTGCACTCCGCTTTCCACGTCCCACACACGTATTGTATAGTCGTCCGAACCAGACACAATGCGTTTGCCATCCGGGGAAAACGCAACGGATTGAACGGTGTCGGCGTGGCCTACGAAAGGTTTTCCGACTTGTTGCCTCGTTTCTGCGTCCCATAGACAGATAGTTCCATCTTGGGAGCCCGACGCTATCCTTTTGTTGCCCGGCGAGAAAGCGACACAACGGACTCCGTCTCTGTGTCCTGTCAAAGGCTCGCCCACTTGGGCGTAAGTTTCTCCATTCCACAGACGCACAGTCTTATCGTCGGAACCCGATACAAAGAGGTTCCCGTTGCGTGAGAATGCCAGACTAAAGACTCCGTTGATATGACCTTCTAATGTTCTGATATGTGAACCGTTTTCCACATCCCATACTCGGATTGTGTTATCCGCAGAACCCGACAAGATCCGCTTGCCATCAGGAGAGAAAATGACGACGTTTACCATATTCGCGTGTCCTTCGTAGGGACCACCCAGTAGAGCGCCAGCTTCCAAATCCCACACGCAAACAGTATTATCGGATGAAGCAGACGCCAGCAGGTTACCGTCATGGGAAAACGCAATCCATAGGACACCATCTTTGTGTCCCTTGAGGGGACTACCACGCTGCGCGCCTGTGGCTGCATCCCAGAGACGGATCGTTTCATCACGAGAACTTGACGCGAGGACTTTGCCGTCTGGGGAAAAGGCGACGCAGCAAACAGTATTGGTGTGCTCGTCTAATTCCTTCCCCACTTGCTTTCCAGTCTCGGCATCCCATATCCGGATAGTTATGTCATCTGAGCACGAAACGATACGCTTCCCGTCCGGAGAGAACGCAACGCACCACACATAGGAAGTGTGTCCCTCCATGACCACCTGAACATTTGACCATTCCGGGTCGCGCCCTCGGACAAGATGAGGGAGTCGCGTAAATTTCTTGGAGAACCGCGTGGCGAAAACAGAATTGGCAGGCGAGAATGGAAGCGCGGACAAGTACAGGTGCGGGGTGCTCTGTGTAATGATGCTGCCAAAGCGCCTCACGAATTTGATCGTGTCGTTCGCAACGTCTGTGGCATCCTCGTAGCCATTGTGGCTCTAATACGGTGGAAGTTAGTACGCACTTTACATGCGGCATTGCCCACTTACACCTAGCCAACTGAGAACAGTCCCTAGAACTTCAGGAACGATGCTAAGTGCGTCGAGAAGACCCAGTGCCTCCAGCCAAAAGAGCACTCGCTCGTTGACGAGTAACGCCTTTACCTCTGTGGCGAGGCGTGCGTTGAACTGTGCTTCCTTAAGGTGGCTTGGCCAAAACCGGCAGGAGTACGACAAATGATCCGGAATACACTCTTTTATGCGCTCGGCCAGATGACTGATCTCAGAGTTGCGCATGTACGAGCTTTCCGATTTGCAAATATTGAACCGCAGGCCTTCTTGCATGATGCGAAGGGACGCGCATGCTAGGTTGGTATGCACGTTCGAAACGTCGACATGAAATTTCTCACTCCGTTTCTCATCTGTCAGAAAATCATAGAAAGATGAATGCAGGGGCCGAACAGGAATGGATATGTCGGCAATGCCGCTGAGCAGGGAAGCCATGGAAGTAAGAATGATTTCCACCTTGAATTGGTCTGCACGGTCGATGAAAGCACGACGCATCGTATTCAAGGATGCCAGAGAGAGGGGTTCCAACGTCCACATGATTTGTCGCATGACGGAGTGGAAACGAGCCAATGCTTTCGGAGATTCGTCGACGATGTCTGCCAACATAACGCGGTACATCTCATCCAGAAGAGGCTTCCCAGCTCCGGGTGTGAGCGAGATGAGGTCTTCAAACCTCTCCTTGGGAGTAACACCAGCTTTGTAAGACCTAATGAACTCGCAAGCAAGACGAGACCATTCGAATAGGCCATCAGATTTCTGAGCAAGGAGAGTGACATCCTTGTCGTTGAAATCATCGCCCAAATTGCGTAGCTTTTCCGAGATATACATACGTATGTCGCGTTCAGTTGACTCGGGAGGAATGGTATCCATAGGCCGAAGTTTCACATTTGAGGAGCTGGACAACGCGGTATAGATGTCAGGCAGCGGGCGAGATGAGATGAAAACGCGGATGTTGGAAGGGAATTCTGTAATCGGTGTTGATGCAAGGATTTTGAGAATGTGCTCCCGGCTTGCCTCGTCACCACTCTCATCTATCCCATCGATGACAATCAAAACATTTCCTAACGCAGTGTCTCTAACTTTCGACAGAGGCTCTTGAATCAACTTCTCCCACTGTTGGGTGACATCGGGCGTGGTCCTGAGCGAGAGGTCACCGGTAATCGTTCCAGCCAACGCAGCCCTAAACAGTAAATCCCGACCTGCCATGTCACGTGCAATGGTGGTGAACATCTTCTCATGGCGGCGTTCCGCTTGGCGATCGCGAGCGAAGCAAAAGCACGAACCAAGCCTTCCCAGGTCTTTGAATTTCATAGCGACGGTATGAGCGATGCTCGATTTACCAGTGCCTGCTTGGCCGAAAAGCCAGAACACGCGCGGAAAGTCAACCGCAGGATTATTGATCCAATCTACGATCTCCGCAAGAATTTCTATCCTCGTACCCTCGAGACACTTCTTGGTGGTGTTTAGCCCCGCGCCGGCCGCGTAAGCAAGACCATCCAATTGTAGATCTTCTCCTAGGCAACAGGTACGACAAGGTCAGAGCACAGCCAAGTGGATGGGTTGAAAGCCTCTTACCGATGCGGCCGACATCTTCAAGAATGTCCCGTACGGCGACATCGCGGAACCGTTGCATGACACCATCCAGCGCATCACTGTAGCGAGTGACGGTAGTCACAGTTTCGGACAGAACATTCTTTTCGAGTCTCACCCCTGACACGTCGTCGTCAGAAATGATGAATAGACACGGATAAGGAGGTGGTCAGCATACAAAAGTTCCTCGTCTCCGAATAGTTGCTGACGAACTGAGAGCACTCGTGTAGTATCTGCGCAGTCTGCGCTAGTGTATCTTTCATAGAGGTCACCCTAGCAAGCACCCCATCTCCTAAGAGAAACTGATAGACACTTGAGATTTTGGCAAGGAGGTCATGTATGGTAGCATCTAGATCTGCTTGCCGAAGTATCAGCTGCGAAAATACGGACCCTAAACCGCCGTGAATAGGAGATCGTAGACTAGCACGTACGTTGGCGGCGGTTGTCAAGGCTGCCAATGCAATAGCAGCATACGGATGAAGCTATATGCGCATCAGACAATTCCGGCAAGCAAAGTGTATTCGACGCTCACCCCAGCGATGGTGGTCACAACTGAGTTGAAGATTTTCAAGGGAGCTAAGTAGGAGTCTACGGTGTCAATTTTAGTCATTGCTGCACTTGCTATGCCGATGGTGTTGACAGCGCTCTGTGCAAGACCCGGGATATGATTGAACTTGTCCACATCCTTCTGCGCGTTGCTGACTGATTGATCCACGGTCACATCGTCCGCAAGTTTTGTAGTGTTCGCAGACTCGTCCTGATGGTATACATTGTCAACGACCACGTATCCTCGTCAAGGGCTGGGACGTGCCTTTCGGCTCTCACAAAGAGCAGATGCAGGCGATTGACTGCCTTTGGATTCCGATTGTACGGACAGCTGAATGGTCGTTGTAACCGTAGAGTCACTCTCGCTTTCTTTCACCTCAACTCTTTCCCCCCGAGGGTCCCTTGAGTTACTAGATGAGGGTCGCGAATGCTTCAACCACATCAGCGCGATGGATCTTTGCGGCGTTCCGCACATCGAACAAAAGACATACATGTCCCCCTCCAAGCCAACTGGGCCATGATGGAGACTTCTCCTTATCGTGACGAGCCTGCTTGGACTGAGTTTCATCCGCATCGGTACTGTATTTCTGCGAGGGAACATAAATAACCTTGCGGCGATCTAGACGATCGACGTACTCCATGTCTTCGAAAACTGAGAAAATGTTTCTCTGTGGGCGTTTCTTTTCCCATTATTCGTGCGTCTGGCTGGCGGATTGAGCGTCGTTGGGCAAGGTGCAAGTGTATTCAATCGGTTCCCCTGATCAATCTGGCCCTGCAGCCCTCGCGCGCTGTGCAGCCAGTGAATCCAGCGCCCAGTGACGTTTCGCTGAAGACAAGTCCCGTGTTGAACTTATGTTATGGATGAGGCTATGCTGTGTTCCCGCAGTTCTGTTTGACTGCAGCGACGGACGTCCCGACCAAAATCATGCACGGAAGTGAGCACGGACGAAGAACGTTGACAAGGTAAGTAGAATATTGGCAGTCGGGACATAGTGTCATTGACTTCGTCACCGGGCAGCGCGAACCCAATAACTATTCAAGACAAGGTTCTCGTTGGATATCAGGGGTGGTAAGTGTCTACACCTCAGTCCTACTTCGCCTACGGCGGCCAGGCAAAGGCGGATGGTGGGCAAGATCCCAACCGCGTCCCCGGGTCAGGCCACCGCATAGTATCCATATTACCGACTAGACTGCATCTGTTGTGAGTCCATCATTGATGTCGCTCAGACAACATTTTGAAAATATTTGACTTACAAACCTAACTTGCTAACGAGGATCATGGCTAGTTCCCTGGTTGTATATACTGTGGGGCCGTAGCAAGATAGCAGAAGCTTGTCTACTAGGCAAGTTCCAAAAACATACACTTGATGATACAAATACTACAATGAGGGTATCGAAAACGAGATAACATCCGGTTTGTTATCACTCCACGAAACATTCCTGCCATACATCTCCATGAGCCATATCGCTCAGATCCAATTCCATTTCACCTCCCGGGATCATCAGTGTGTTTCGCAACAACCGTAGTGACGACCGGTATGTCAGGGGTACCCATAACAGCAAGCGGTCCTTTGGTCCGACAATCCATCCGTCGGGCTCTACTCGAACCAAATCTCGCCAGTCCTTGGCGCCATCAACACCGTCAAAAAGTTTCTCAGCATCGCGCAATGCATGATCCGGGGTAAATGAGAAATATACTGGGTATTTTGAAACATGCTTGGTATCATTGCGTGGATCGTCGGGAGAGACCGCGTTCAAAGGATCAGGGTGAAGTTTACGAGTGGTATCTACATCTGCATCGCATGTCAAGAAAAGTTCAATTGAAAATGACGCGGTCTACTTACTTTCCGGAGGGAAAGAAATGGGTTCCGTGTGTCCATGGAGAGGGCAGTCTTCCAAGTCCCACACACGTACTGTGAAGTCCCGAGCACTGGATACGACGTGCTTACCGTCTGGGGAGAAGGCGACTGCCTCGACCGCACTGGTGTGTCCCTTCAAAGGTTCCCCGATAGGCGTACCAGTTTGGGAGTCCCAAATCCGAATGGTATGATCATCGGAGCCCGACACGATTCGTGTGCCGTCAGGCGAGAAGGCAACCGACCTCACCCAGTGCTCATGACCTTCAAGAGTGCGAATCACCTTTTGCGTTTCCACATCCCATAGATACACAGAATCGAGGTCACTGCCCGACACGATCGTCTTGCCGTCGGGAGAGTATGCAATCCCACAGATCCATCCATCGGGTCCAGTAAGCGGATTGCCTATTTGCGTGCTAGTTTCCACATCCCATATGCGGAGAGTAGAGTCATGAGAGCACGAGACCACTTGCTTTCCGTCCGGTGAGAAAGCGACCCCGCAAATACATTCTGTATGACCCTTGAGCGGAGTACCTATCTCTTTGCCCGTCTCCACATCCCAAATTCGAACGGTGCAGTCATAAGAGCTGGAGGCAAGGCGCGTCCCATCACGCGAGAAGGCAACGCTGCACACTCCGTCAGTGTGCCCTTCGAGAGGTGCACCGATCGGCGTTCCGTCCTTCACATCCCATAAGCGAATAGTTTCATCCTCCGAGCCCGACGCGATCCGGTCACCAAGTGGTGAGAAGGCAATGTCGTAAACCGGGGAAGTGTGCCCTCGGAAAGCGTTGCCAATTTGAACACCTGTCTTCGCATCCCACAGGCATATCGTGTCGTCGCCTGGGGTTGACAGAATTTGCAGACCATCCGGAGAGACAGTGACTGGAAACGAAACGCCGGAATGTCCCTCGGTAAAGCTTCCGACTTGCACTCCGCTTTCCACGTCCCACACACGTATGGTGTAATCGTCCGAACCAGATACAATGCGTTTGCCATCCGGGGAAAACGCAACGGATTGAACGGTGTCGGTGTGGCCTACGAAAGGTTTTCCGACTTTTTGCCTTGTTTCTGCGTCCCATAAACAGATAGTCCCATCTTCGGAGCCCGACGCTATCCATTTGTCGCTCGGCGAGAAAGCGACACAATGAACTCCGTCTGTGTGTCCTGTCAGAGGCTCGCCCACTTGGGCGTAAGTTTCTCCATCCCACAGTCGCACAGTCTCATCCTCTGAACCCGATACAATGAGCTTCCCGTTGCGTGAGAACGCCAGACCAACGACTTCGTCGGTATGACCTTCTAGTGTTGTGATATGTGAACCATTTTCCACATCCCATATTCGGATTGTGTTATCCTCAGAACCCGACAAGATCCGCTTGCCATCAGGAGAGAAAACGACGACGTTTACTGTATTTGTGTGTCCTTCGTAGGGAACACCCAGTAGAGCACCGGCTTCCAAATCCCAGAGGCAGACAGTATTATCGGATGAAGCAGACGCCAGCAGGTTACCGTCAGGGGAAAACGCAACCCATAGGATACCATCTTTGTGTCCCTTGAGGGGACTACCACGCTGTGCGCCTGTGGCTGCATCCCAGAGACGGATCGTTTCATCATCAGAACTTGAGGCGAGGATTTTGCCGTCTGGAGAAAAGGCGACACAGAGAACAGCATTGGTATGCTCGTCTAATTCCTCCCCCACTTGCTTTCCAGTCTCGGCGTCCCATATCCGGATAGTTATGTCATCTGAGCACGATACGATCCGTTTCCCGTCGGGAGAGAATGCGACGCACCACACATAGGAAGTGTGTCCCTCCATGACCACCTGAACATTTGACCAATCCGGGTCGCGCCCTCGGGCAAGATGAGGGAGTCGAGTAAATTTCTTGGAGAACCGCGTGGCGAAAACAGAATTGGCAGGCGAGAACGGAAGCGCAGATAAGTACAGGTGCGGGGTGCTCTGTGTAATGATGCTGCCAAAGCGCCTCACGAATTTGATCGTGTCGCTCGCAACGGCTGTGGCATCTTCGTAGCCATTGTGGCTCTAATAAGGTGGAAGTTAGCACTCGCTTTACATGTGGCACTGCCCACTTACACCTAGCCAACTGAGCACAGTATCCAGAGCTTCAGGAACGTTGCTAAGGGCGTCCAGAAGACCCAGTGCTTCCAACCAAAAGAGCACTCGCTCGTTGACGAGTAACGCCTTCACCTCTGTGGCAAGGCGTGCGTTGAACTGTGCTTCCTTAAGATGGCTTGGCCAAAACCGGCAGGAGTACGACAAATGATCCGGAATACACTCTTTTATGCGCTCGGCCAGATGACTGATCTCAGAGTTGCGCATGTATGAGCTTTCCAATTTGCAAATATTGAACCGCAGGCCTTCTTGCATGACGCGAAGGGACGCGTATGCTAGGTTGGTATGCACGTTCGAAACGTCGACATGAAATTTCTCACTCCGTTTCTCATCTGTCAGAAAATCATAGAAAGATGAATGCAGGGGCCGAACAGGAATGGATATGTCGGCAATGCCGCTGAGCAGGGAAGCCATGGAAGTAAGAATAATTTCCACCTTGAATTGGTCTGCACGGTCGATGAAAGCACGACGCATCGTGTTCAAGGATGCCAGAGAGAGGGGTTCCAACGTCCACATGATTTGTCGCATGACGGAGTGGAAACGAGCCAATGCTTTCGGAGATTCGTCGACGATGTCTGCCAACATAACGCGGTACATCTCATCCAGAAGAGGCTTCCCAGCTCCGGGTGTGAGCGAGATGAGGTCTTCAAACCTCTCCTTGGGAGTAACACCAGCTTTGTAAGACCTAATGAACTCGCAAGCAAGACGAGACCATTCGAATAGTCCATCAGATTTCTGAGCAAGGAGAGTGACGTCCTCGTCGTTGAAATCATCGCCCAAGTTGCGGAACTTTTCCGAGATATACATACGTATGTCGCGTTCAGTTGACTCGGGAGGGATGGTATCCATAGGCCGAAGTTTCACATTTGAGGAGCTGGATAACGCAGTATAGATGTCAGGCAGCGGGCGAGATGAGATGAAAATGCGGATATTGGAAGGGAACTCTATAATCGGTGTTGATGCAAGGATTTTGAGAATGTGCTCCCGGCTTGCCTCGTCACCACTCTCATCTATCCCATCGATGACAATCAAAACATTTCCTAACGCAGTGTCTCTAACTTTCGACAGAGGCTCTTGAATCAACTTCTCCCACTGTTGGGTGACATCGGGCGTGGTCCTGAGCGAGAGGTCACCGGTAATCGTTCCAGCCAACGCAGCCCTAAACAGTAAATCCCGACCTGCCATGTCACGTGCAATGGTGGTGAACATCTTCTCATGGCGGCGTTCCGTTTGGCGATCGCGAGCGAAGCAGAAGCACGAACCAAGCCTTCCCAAGTCTTTGAATCTCATAGCGACGGTATGAGCGATGCTCGATTTACCAGTGCCCGCTTGGCCGAAAAGCCAGAACACGCGCGGAGAGTCAACCGCAGGATTATTGATCCAATCTACGATCTCCGCAAGAATTTCTGTCCTAGTGCCCTCGAGACACTTCTTGGTGGTGTTTAGCCCCGCACCGGCCGCGTAGGCTAGACCATCCAATTGTAGATCTTCTCCTAGGCAACAGGTGCGACAAGGTCAGAGTACGGCCAAACGAATGAGTTGAAAGCTTCTTACCGATGCGGCCGACATCTTCAAGAATGTCCCGTACGGCGACATCGCGGAACCGTTGCATGACACCATCCAGAGCGTCATTGTAGCGAGTGACGGCAGTCGCAGTTTCCGACAGAACATTCTTTTCGAGTCTCACCCCTGAGACGACGTCGTCAGAACTGGTGAATAGATATGGATAAGAAGGCGGTCAACATACAAAAGTTCTTCGTCTCCGAATAGTTGCTGACGAACTGAGAGCACTCGTGTAGTATCTGCGCAGTCTGCGCTAGTGTATCTTTCATACAGGTCACCCTAGCAAGCACCCCATCCCCCAAGAGAAACTGATAGACACTTGAGATTTTGGCAAGGAGGTCGTGTATGGTAGCATCTAGATTTGCTTGCGCGAGTATCAGCTGCCGAAATAAGACCGTAAGCCGCTGTGAATACGAGATCGTAGACTGGCACGCACGTTGGCCGCGGTCGTCAAGGCTGCCAGTGCAATAGCAGCGTACGGATGAAGCTATATGCGCATCAGACAATTCCGGCAAGCAAAGTGTATTCGACGCTCACCCCAGCGATGGTGGTCACAACTGAGTTGAAGATTTTCAAGGGTGCTAAGTAGGAGTCCACGGTGTCGATTTTAGTCATTGCTGCACTTGCTACGCCGATGGTGTTGACAGCGCTCTGTGCGAGACCCGGGATAAGATTCAACTTGTCCACATCCTTCTGCGCGTTGCCGACTGCTTGATCCACGGTCACATCGTCCGCACGTTTTGTAGTGTTCGCAGACTCGTCCTGATGGTATACATTGTCAACGATCACGTATCCTCGTCGAGGGCTGGGACGTGCCTTTTGGCTCTCAGGAAGAGCAGATGCAGGCGATCGGCTGCCTTTGGATTCCGATTGTACGGACAGCTGAACGGTCGTTGTAACCGTAGAGCCACCCTCGCTTTCTTTCACCTCAACTCTTTCCTTCTGAGGGTCCCTTGAGTTACTAGAAGAGGGTCGCGAATGCTTCAACCACATCAGCACGATGGATCTTTGCAGCGACCCGCACATCGAACACGAGACATACCTGTCGTCCCCCTCCAAGCCAACTGGGCCATGATGGAGACTTCTCCTTATCGTGACGAGCCTGCTTGGACTGAGCATCATCCGCATCGGTAGTGTATTTCTGTGAGGAAACGTGAGTAACTATGAAGCGATCGAGACGATCGACGTACTCCATGTCTTCGAAAGCTGAAAAAGTGCTTCTCTGTGGGCGTTTCTTTTCCCATTGTTCGTGCGTCTGGCTGGCGGATTGAGCGTCGTTGGGCAAGGGCAGGTGTATTCAATTGGCCAGTCCCCTGATCAATCTGGCCCTGCAGCCCTCGCGCGCTGCACAGCCAGTGAATCCAGCGCTCGGTGACATTTCGCTGAAGACAAGTCCCGTGTTGAACTTATGTTATGTTGTACCGATCAGGACGAGGCTATGCTGGGTTCCCTCAGTTCTGTGTGACTCCAACGACGGACGTCCCGACCAAAATCATGCACGGAAGTGAGCACGGACGAAGAACGTTGAGAAGGTAAGCGGAATATTGGCAGTTCGGATAGAGGTCACTGATTTCGTCATCGGGCAGGGCGAACCCAAAGACTATACAGGACAAGGTTCTCGTTGGATATCAGGGGTGGTAAGTGTCTACACCTCAGTCCTACTTCGCCTACGGCGGCCAGGCCACAGCGTTTCCATGCGAACAACGGTCGCTGACTACCGACTCCCAGGTTCACTTGTGCAGGCGACGGCGAGCCCATCTATCCAGGTATACTTTTATCACGTTGTCCTCCAGCTCCAAGCTGATGCACCTCATCACGCGTTCAATCATTTGCCGCTCATTCAACACACCCGCAGGGCATGACGGATGGCTTCACTGGACAAATGGCGTCATCTCTCAAGGTGGTCGCCCCAACGTCGACCTATGGCCGGACACCTCCGAATACACCTCCTCGGAGCTGTTCCCTGTTCCAGGGCTTAACATGGCGGATGGAAAACCGGCCTGCGTGTTCTCGTCGCGTCACCCAGCGACAGTCAGGCGTCATTTCCATTGGATGGCTCTTCATGGTGTCGATGGCGCGTTTCTGCAACGCTTTGCGGGCCAGTGTGATGTGGAAAAGGGGAATGGGGGAATACGGCGTGTCAGGGATGAAATTGGAGAACGCGTCAGGGAAGCTGCAGAAGCGGAGGGGAGAGTGTTCGCTATCATGTCCGTTTACACAATTTATGCGGCCTTTCATGTCTCACTGACTTGCGCTGGACATGAATCGATGCAGGTACGATGTCAGCGGCGTATCCCCTGACCGCATCCAACGAGTGCTGGAACAAGATTGGATCCACCTTCTCCGCGACCAGCGCATACTTGACAGCCCCAACTACCTGCGCGAAAATGAGCGGCCAGTGGTCGCTTTATGGGGTATGTCCCACTCTTGGATTTGTTCAGAATTGTCGTAAACCGCTGTTGTATCGCGTAGGCTTCGGCTTCAACGACCGTAACCACACGCCTGAGCTCGTGCGCTCAATAGGCGCATTTTTCCGTTCCAACACGCCCGGTGGAATATACCTTATGGCCGGCGTACCAGGGCATTGGAGGACCTCGACGTCCGATGCGGATCGTAATCCAGGGTTCGTGAGTATGTGGACGGAGGTTTTCGATGCCATTAGTCCGTGGACCGTCGGAAGGTATGGTAATGAGGCAGATGCAGACCGGTGGGGAGAAGAACGTGTCAAGGCGGATGCAGACTACCTCAGGAGGATCGCAGAGGAGACAGGTAAGAAAGTAGACTACATTCCTGTCGTCCTGCCTGGCGGAAGTGTACGTGTCTATTCTAGGTCTGCGTATTTTTCGTGTTTGACGCTCATCTGTGCAGGGATACAACCTCTCCCAGGGAAAATGGGGACTAAATGATATTAAACGCAATGGTGGCAGATTCCTATGGAAGCAAATTTACAACGCTCGTCGTGCAGGAGTGCGCACGATCTATGGAGCCATGTGGGACGAGTACGTTCTTCTCGTTGGTGCTACTAACGTTTGCATGGCCAGCCGTAACCTTGCCTTGCTTTATTTGCAGATACGATGAAGGCACAGTGTTCATGCCCGTCGTGTCCAGATCCTCACAACTGCCCGTGCATCCTGATTTTAATTTCATAGCACTCGATGTAGATGGATGCGACCTCCCTTCAGATTGGTACATGCGCGTCGCTGGGTTCGCTGCGGAGGGTTTTCATGGAGAGCGCGTCCTAATGGAGACCTTCCCTGTCAAGGAATTGCAAGATTATTGGTCGACAAGACCACACTATGAAGATGACGGTGCACAAATGCATACGTCGGAGGTTGGCCAAACGTATCACGCTTGGCAGGGTGCAGAAATGGAGAGCATTATCAATGATGCGCCTCCTCCTTACTCTATCGAGGACTTCGTTCGACAGACACAAGATATCACACTTTCTTCTGGTGGGATTGGCAGCGCAGCCGTGAACGCACCGCTTCCGTCTGGTCCGCCGCCTCCTGTCCCGGCCAGGAATCCCTCTATTTCCGCATCGATGTCAACGACGGCGAGTGGCAGTCTTCCGTTATCCCAATCAATTCCTGCACACTCTCAGTCTGCACGCCCTGCTCCAGTCAACTTGTCCAGTCGCCCGATAGTTTCCATGCAGCCGCCTCCTCCTGTCAAAGCATCTAGCCGACCCACGACTGTCACGACGTCGGCACACCGACCTTCGGTGGACTCGTCTTTGCACCCACCATCGCCACCCACACCTTCGACAAAGCCTCACTTGCATCATTCGCCCGATGGCGGCCCACTGAGGATGCCTGCACCCGGCTTTACGACTCCAATGACGTCGTCCTCCCAGGCGCACTCACCCCGTCCGACCACCGCTTCCCCTCAATTAGCGGGAAGACCTGTCTCTCCACCATACAACCCTTCAGCTGGACGGCTACAAGGCCCATATGCCGCGCCCTACTTTCCGCCGGGTGGGTTGGGTGGTGGACATGATCACAGTCACGTAGACTTTTTTGCATCGATGCCCACCCCTGACAACTACGGCTGTCCGAATCAGAGCAATCCACCTCCGATGGGGCCGCACTTGCCTCATCGCTATGGGAGTCCGCCAGCTCCACCGTTACGTCCCCAACCACACTCTTCCTACCCAAGTCTACCAGGACCCAGTTCTCCACCACCACCAGTTCCATCTCGTGGGTATCTATCCTTCGTGTTTGTATCTGCCCTTTTCTCATTTCAGGTGCTGATATATTTACTCTTCCCTCCCTTCGATTGCATGGTACTCGACTGATGAACACTGAAGGTCCACCGAATCATTCTCAGCCGTCTGGGCCCTATGCGCCTTATGCGCAGCACTCGTCCTATGGCGGCACCACATACGCCAACTACAACTACAATCCGAACGATCCCAACAACGGAAACTCGAGAGGAGGGATGCTCGCGGGGAAAGCGCTGAGCGTCGTTGAGAGCGTCGCAGGCAGGGATGCGAGAGTCCAACTTGAGAGAAGGGTGAAATCACTGGCAGATAGTGAGTATTTGAACCTGAAACTGTGGTGTTCGTGCGGGTGATGACACCTAACTACCTTGCTTTTCATAGCAGGATCCTCGTTATTGAACAAGCTGAAGTGAGTTATAAGCGTTCCGTGCGGACGATAGCGTGTACCAGACATGAACGATAAAAGATTCCGACAGTCGTATGTTCAGTACACAATTTTATTTATTTTATTTGTTGCAGCTGCCAACTCTCGAATAAAGGTATTGATGTAGGACTATTCCTGCGCTGTCGGCAACACACCGTATCGTTAACCAAATACTGTTCTGGGACATCGGATCTTCAAGCGTGCACATATTCTCAATCTGTTAGGGTAGGGTAGTTCGAAAAAATCGCAGGGCTGACGGAACGGTTGGACATTTCCGTGCACGCCGATATCATCTTTCCGATGGATGCAATCGATACATGGATGATCGATGGGTAATCTTGAAATCGAAATCATCAGCCAGAGCTCGTGGTTCTGTAACATTGTCTCAGATCGGTGCCCTACAACCTGGTGTTCAAGTTATGTCGATAAGTACGGGAGGCTGCCGGTCGGCACTGCCTCTTGATATCCTCTCAGATTGATCGGTTATCACACGGCCACCCAGGACAAGCAAAGCAACAAGCGTTACTCCCCAGCCTCCGGTGGCGGGAGGCACGTTTCTCTGCCTACGTGCTTGTTTTTGTCTTACCCATCGATATGGATTGACGTTTACTGATGATGGTGGGGAGGAGGGGATCATAGCGCGCTTCGCAATCGATAGCCAGAGCACCTACTATCGGATATGTTACAGTCCTATCAAATAGGTTCCGGATAAAGCGCTGTTAGGAGTCGCCTATACGCAACCTGCATGAAAACTCTACAGCGGAGGAATGGGTCAGGTAATCGCGCTCCGCAATACCAAGGGAAGGGTAGTGACAGGAGCGGACGACATTCCGTCTCCTAGCCCATCGTGATAAGCGCGAACCTAGCAAGGAACGAACTTACTTACATACCGCCAGTGAGTTATATACATAGTCGATTCACGTAAAGCAAGTTCCCTCCGAATCCCGATGAGTCGAGCTTCAAAAAGAAAAAAAAAAGTTTCGGAATGGAGTTTTCATACGGTAACGTTACCAGTTTGACTTACATGCACACTCTCTCACCTTCGGAAGTCTTCTGAGGTTAAGAATCCCTGACACGGAGTTCTTGATGAACCTCGGAACCACCGTTCCATGCTCCCGTCGATGGCCGTTCCGTTCTGCGCAACGGAAAATCGGACATGGGTGCTTTCCAGGTTGATCCGAGTTTTATCTTCGTGTTGGGTACAGCCAAGCCGGATACCGTATTGGGGCGCGACTTTTGCGAAATCCTGAAGATTTTATGTAGACGTTCTCAATATTTGACTTACAACCTAGTTGGCGACGGGTAGGATAGTGAAGACTCCGTTAGTATGTGTCCCGCCCACTGTATAGTACAAACCCGAGAACTAGCTGAATAGGACTGTGCTCACGCGTCATCGCGTCTCGAGGCTTCTCGCGCACAGCGTCAGCCAATCTCAAAGCAGGAACAAACATGTATCAGTTACGATAAGTACTTACCCCGGGGTGGTAGTACACAGGAATGGCTTGGCCACGCCATGGCAATGTTTGGTCCCGATAACTCCCCTTTTCAGACATTCATTTTTTGCCTCCGGCCTCCGTGTCGGCAAGTCCCGAACCGGATCAGATCGACCGGAAAACGTTTTCCTTGCTCCGCTGTTCTTTCCCTCCTCCCTCCGCACACGAAGACACCAGGTGTGTGTATATTAACCAGGACAGATATCCGAAGACACGGGGACGACAAAATATAGTATAAAGTACCTTTGGAGACTCAAAAAACAATACACTGGCGTGCTAACCGTTTACATATGTAATTATACTTGCCAATCATGGTGGCACGTGTATATCTTCAAATGCGAGTGTCTACGATGAAACCACGTGGGATATGGATGAGGGAGAGAGAGAGAGGCCTAGGTGAGTCTGCCACCTGTAACACGTTTCCGGGTCCTGTGTGCGAGTCGAGTCGAGTCTGTGCGGAAAGAAAATACGGATGCGTATCGCCGTATTATGTAGTGTATATGAACCGACCGAAGGAAAACGCGTGCGTGCGTCCAAGAAAAGACGGAAGACTGATAGTGCGAGGAGCTGATTAAAATATATTCGGAACGCGTCCCTCTTCCCGAGCGGTCGCGCTGACAACGCGTCACGGAAACAGCGAACATAATAAAATATGATGATGATGATGATACCAAGGACAAACGCGAATTTGGGCTCACTTCCGCGATGCTGGAGAGAAGAGACGCTAGAGGGGCTCAGCAAGAACGAAAAGAAGGCCACACAGCGTGGTGCGAACAAGAAAGAACCTCAACGTGGGTTTAGCGTCCGATCGGCACTTACTTGCCGAACGAGTTGTTGGATGGTCTATCAGACCATGACAAGTCTCCCCATGACATAGGTGCCGCCGTTGACGAGCCCATCGTCGCTGCCATCCTTGAGCCCACTGGCAAGTCCAGGTCCTGGAAGGACGCCCTTCCACCCGTACGGGTGATATGGCGAGGGGGTAGTGTCGTCGTCCCACGAGTTGCGCTC
Organism: Pisolithus albus; assembly: GCA_024613165.1. Lineage (NCBI taxonomy): Eukaryota > Fungi > Basidiomycota > Agaricomycetes > Boletales > Pisolithaceae > Pisolithus > Pisolithus albus. The sequence continues at coordinate 301,916 of JANFAB010000059.1, forward strand.
CTCGATCCACTCGTTGTTGAGTGCGTCTCTGGTAGGGCTCACGGGAGGCAGAGGAACGGGAGTACCCTTGTATTCGAACGGAAGGATATTATGGTGGGCGAGGGACTGAGGAACCCATTGTGACGGAGAAGGCGCTCGGCGGCGGCGTTTGGTGGGGGGTTTGGAAGCGGAGTCTGTGGCAGAAGGGGGCGTGGTGGAGGAGTGGGCAGATGCCTCGGATGCCTCGGCAACCTCGGGTTCACGGGTGCGTTTGGTGGGTTGCGAGGGAGCGGGCGATGTCGACGATTCGACGACACTCGCGCCCGCGGATTCGACGGAAGATCCGTTGGACGAGTGGCCGTCGACGTTGTTGGATGACTGACCTGTTCTGCTGGCAAGATTGACGGGTTTAAGCACGCATCGTTTAATGTGGCGATTGAGATTAGACGCCACGCCAAAGCGACGACCACATGTCTCGCAGACAAATGCTGTATCAGTCAAGAAAAGCGGGGGGAAATGAGTTCATCGTGTGTGTGTGCGTGCGCGCGTGTGAAGAGCAGGGGAAAAATGAAAAGCAAGAAGACCGGCGATACACACCTTTTACGCCTGTATGAACGAGAAGGTGCTGAAAGCGGCCGTGAGTCACGAGCTCAGATAAACGCCTAGTAATGGGGGAAGGAGAGAACGAGAAAATGGGATATTGACCTTTCTGAGGGTAGATGGTCTATCGAATGATTTTTCACACATCCAGCAGCCGTGTCTCTTCTCGCGTGCACGTGTGTGGGTTTCCGACTTTGTGGCGCGTGTGGTGCTTGCAGTCGTCGCCGTCGTCGTCATCCTTGTCGTTATTTCTCGGGCAGAAGGATTAGCACGGGCGCTTCGAAGTGATTGGGTGATGTCCGCTGACGCGAATTGGGATGATGATCCTGGCAGGGTCATCATGCCAGGAAAGGATGTCGGCGCTCCTGAGTTTAATAATTGGGGATACGACATGGCAGACGACGAGTCAAAAGGATCGGGACAGAACGAAGTGGACGGGTGAGTCTGCAGTGAAGGGGACGATGCGGTGGAACCACTCGCATTCTTATCGAGCGGATAGTAGTCGTAGTGCAACTCGGGAAAGAAGGGAACGGTGTCGCAGGTCCACTCACATGGCGGTGGAGCGTGGATGCTGCCGGTGATGGTTTTGAAACTGGTCAGGGAGGGAGGGACATCCGTGACGGAAATGGGTGTTCCTGTGGCCATTGAACGGAGCGCTGACGGAGTGGCGGTGATGGAAGATGAGGACGGCACGCCATTGGTGGTCCTCCCGCTGCCAACGTGATTGTTGTTGCACGGGGGAAGATAGTAGCTGGCATAACCGGTAGTGGTATGGGGGGTATCAAAACTAGAGTATCTTGGCGGGGACGAGCTACCCAGGAAGCGGGGGAGCGAGCCGGTATGGAGGGGAGCGGGCGGACCGCCGGCGGGGAGGGGAGAGCCCTGATAGACCTGCGATGGCCGGAGAGCAGGCAGCTGGATGGGCTGCATCGCTGTGGGGGGGAGAGTAAAGATACACGCTTATCGACGAGGGGGGCGAGGAGGGTGCTGGGCTAGCTATTATATATACGTCGAGTGTACATTTATAACGTATAAGATCAGAACAAGACTGCGAGCACTCGTGCACGCCCACTGCACCGACAGCGAGATCAAACTCGTGAATCGACATCATCGGACGACTACTGGCAGGCGACCTCTCGACCGTACCCGGAGTCAAGTCACACAGCTCGCCCAGCTCGCAGCCAGATCGAATCTCAAGAAGATGAGAGCAGATAGTAAACAACGTGGACGGACATCTATGAAAGTCTGGGTTCCTTGTTACGACAGCGAATTTAACATTTAACTTCAGCGGCCTTGGCTCGTCCGCCAGCCTCCGTCGCCTTACGCGGACGCGTTCGTGTCGATAACGAGTTCGAGGTGGTCTCTCTACCATCCCGGAAGAAAAAGATAACTCTGATATGATTTGATAGGCCATTCGACAGAAATTCTCCCTCGAGATCATCACGACGTCAGATCGGGGAATATACCAAGCTGTGTGTTCCATTCATTATACCCTCGGGATTAATACAATCACATTGGCATGCCTCGTTGCCAGCAATGCCCTTTCCCGTTGTACACGCTGTCCTTCTTCTTCTCTGCTGCGTGCGCCATGAGCCCGACGATCTCAGCGCGGTACTTTGTTGTGCAGTGTTGTCCTTCCAAACACGGACAAACACATGTCTCGGGGAAGAGTTCCCTTGCCTTCGACGGTAGCGCATTCGAGTCTGAGTATGGCCATCACGTCGGCACAGAAGTCTGCGATTGAAGACATCATCAACGTTCTCCTCGCAGCAACGCCCTCCCGTGGAAAACGTCAACTGGCTGGCATGTTCTTGGAGTTGGTCGATAGAAGTGACTGGCCACAATATTACGAGGTACATCATTCATTCACTTCCCCTATTCGCAAATGTGATCATCGCAGAGGTAATGGCATTACGATCCATCATGTATGTTGCAGATCATTCCAGAACCACGCTGCATCAATGGCGTACGCGCAAACGTGGAGAAAAACAGATACAAAGACCCGCTCAACGCGTACACCGACTTATCGCTCGTGTTTTGGAACGCGCTGTTCTACAACGAACCAGGCAGTCAAATTGCATCCGACGCAGAAACTCTCAAGGTGAGTCACGGATGTCCCCCCTCCCATTCAATTACGATCGCTCCTTTCCCCTGCCCACTTCGCGCGTTCTCTCTTTCCCATGTGATTGGTCTCGACTCCCTTTTCGCCCGCGGCGCAAAGGAGGGAACGAAATAAATTATCTACACTTCGAATCAGTTCGGTTTGCCAACGCGTCTTGCAGAATATCCTTGTGACTGAATGGCAAAAACGGACCGTGCTTCCCTCTCCACGCCTCTCCCCTCCACCAGCATCGCCTCAAAAGGTTCACAAGGCGTTCGCTTCCGCTCAGCCACACCAGGACCAACCTGCCGCTGCCGTTGCCAAATCAGATCCCTCAGCCAATTCAAAATCGGCTCCATCCCATTTGGCATCCTCCCCTGAAATGGATGTCGACGTCAACGACATGTCCCCAGAACCAGAAGGTCAGTCCGAGGAGGCTGGCATGGGCTCCGTAGCCGGTGACGGTGAAGGCGATAGCGAAACCATCATCCGTCAGCTCGAACAGAGTCTACCCCGTTGGGACGGATTCGGTGATTCCGGTTGGATGTCCGAGATCAACAAGGTAAGCTAGTCCTCTATGTCTCGCTCTTGCACTGTGCGCTCCCGGCGTATCATCATCGCCATCGTGTGTGATTGTCGACACCACCACCCTCGCCGCCTTTAACTGGTGTTCCAAGTCCCATGTATATTAAATGAGTACTATTGTCGCATCGTACAGGACCGCCTGTTGGACCTTGTGGTGGCGATCAAGAGCCATAAAGACATCGTGTGCGTACGCGATCCTCCCCCTCTTCCATTACGTGAGCGGTAAGATGAATACATCCTTGCAGCGGAAATCGTTTGGCTGTTGCTCTTGAGGCCGTTCCAGAGGAACCAGCATATCCACTTTTGTCCTATCAGGTAAAGGTTGCCGCACGATTCCATCCCTAACCGGCTCATTTTATTCCTCAAAGTCACATCTGTCCCTTAAGATCGTAGAGGTCAGCATCTTCGTCTTCCCACCGTGCCACTTTCTCACCAAGTCCTTGCCTTAGGGACGTGTCCGATCTGGAAATTATGAATCTGCAAAGGCATTTGATTTGGACATGGCCCGTCTGTTCGAAAAGGCACGACGTTGGCACGAGCCATGTACAGAACCATACGGGCATGTTCTGCTCCTACAGGTAGATTTATGTCCGTCTAATGACTCGTTTGTCATGCTGATACTGGCTCGTCGGAAATGATCGATTGAAGCGGTTGTACCAAGCACTCACGTCGTCTTCTCCACCTTCTGGTCCACCCTACACCTCCACGACCAACTTTGCTTCCGTACGTGCTGGTCCTGGGACCGCTCGCCCTCTCCATTCCGCAGATGCCGAAGGCGTCCCCGGCGTGACGACATTTCGGGTCTCAAGCAAAGATAGGACGTTCGTGGAGGAGGTCCATTACAAGGGCTGGAGCATCCGTCTCGCGGACTGGCTCCACCTCAGCAATCCAGATGACCCGAGCCGGCCCATCGTTGGCCAGGTGTTTAAGTGTTGGCTTTCCGAAGACCCGTTCGTATCTGTACATTTTTTACTTTATTCGTCCTGGTTTCTTATCCCTGGTTTGTACGACCAAAAAGCGCAAAAAAAGGACAGCCTGGTGTGACCGTTTGCTGGTATTATCGACCCGAACAGGTAAATCTCCCAACCTAGCTACGTTTCAAGCGCTCGTACCCGCGTGCATCTCTCGCTTACGAAGAACTCGTTCCCCCTAGACGTTTCACCCGGCGCAGACCTTGTTCATGGAGAAGGAAGTCTTCAAGACGAGTACGCCAAGCCCTTGTTTCCAGCACGCATGTTGATTTATTGACTTTTTTTTTCTTCCCCATCTTCTTTTGCTTCTTGGCCCTGGGTTCCTCGTCGCGTATGGTATCTGCCATATTCTTTCAATTATAAGGCCACTTCGCAGACCACCCCGTCGAAGACGTAATCGAGAAGATCGCATGTCAGTTCACGGCCCGACACATCCGCGGCCGACCTCGTCCTCCGTTCTGGTATCCTGGTTGGCCCTTGTACGTCTGCCACTCGCGATACAATGACCGGGAACGCTTGTTCGTCAAGATCAAAAACTGGAGCTCGTGTATCCCCGAAGAGGTGCGCAAGAAGGAAGAGTTTATGCCTATCTATGCGTTCGAGCGGTTGGTGTATCCCCCGAAAGTGGCAAGTCCGTTTGTGGGTAAGAACGCCGTGAAGGGACCTGGGGGTATCGGCGAACCAGTTGAGAAGGCAGAGGGAGAGAAGATTGAGGGTGGGGGCACGGGTAGGAAGCGGACGAAGCGAAATAATAACGCTGCTACGGCCGAGGGCAACTCGAGTTCTACGGCTGCGATTGCAGGTGCCACCGGTTCGAGTGCGACTTTGGCAAGGCCTGCTGCTGTTCCGCCGTATTACTCGCAGACACAACAACAGGCCGCACAAACTCAGAAGGCTCATGGAACCGCTACAGGTGCGGATGCCAAAGATCGCACTATGCTGACGGCTGCTGGAAACCTGAGCGTGCCGCCCGTAGTGGACAAGCTCCCTCCAGAAACCAGTAAGTCGTATTCAAGTCCGAAATACATTACGGTGACACGACTATTCATAAACCAGCGAAACATTTCGACCGGTCACCCGAGACGAACGAGCTATTGTGGTTCAGTGCTCCCCCTCTGAACGTGGCACGGCCGCCCGCGGTCAAACATAGCCTGAGCTATCTACACTTCCTCGCTCGAAAACGAAAAGAAATGGATAAATCGGAATCGAACGCGGGTGCTGACACCGCGGACGAGGCTATGGACGTGGATGATAGCGGGGCAGAGGGTAGTCATCGTAGTCCCGACCGAGCGATGGCAAAGAAACTGCGTGGGACTGTGCCGCCCACAGTGACGGAGATGATGAAGGCAGCTTTGGATGCTGTGACGGGACAGTCTGAACGATGATGCCCTTTTTCGCCTTGGCCGTGCTATTCGTTCCATTTTTCCTCTTCTGATGGGTTACTGCTGCTGTTGTTGTTATCCCCGACGGGTCCAGGTCGTCGGCTTCATGTGCTCGTTTCCATATCGTAGAAGAAAATAATTCCATCGACGTTTCCAAGATGGAAAGAAGTCCCCTTTTCCCTTTCCTTTTCGTCTAATAAGTCAATTCGTCCGTGTGGGTAGAATTCCTAAAGGTTAATAGAGCAGTTCAAGGCACGGTAATTTTTGGTGGACATGCTATTCCCTCCTTCAATCAGTCTTACAAACTATAAGGAGAAGAGAAGCGGACGGAAGGACTATAATCCAAGACGTTCGCTCCTTAAAGGTTTTATTTTTTTTTTACCACAATAACTGAAGATGCGAAAAACTTCGAATTCTCTTGGCCTTAAATTTGTCATGAACTGGTTCGGCGTACACGCAAAAGGGAACATCACGCACGGACGGCACTCACCTGCAGCATGTATCGATGGACGCACGGATGGACGCGTCGCTTGCTTTAATTCACTTACCCTGTCAATATTATGTATGTTATTTAATGAGCTCCCCCTCCCCTCTGCCTTCGTCAGTGGTTTGTTAAGGTCGTATCGACGCCTGGTAGCGGCATATACGATCTCCGCGGACGCAAACACCCGGTGCACCGCCAACGCCATACACTGCAACACACTGGCCAGCAGGTAGACCTCAAAACGCGTGGCGGGGTGGGGGGCAAGAATAAGCGTCCGCACGTTGGGGGAGCACAAATGCCATACACCATACTTGGCTGTTTTTGGAACGTCGGACGACAGGGTGGTGGTGGTGGTGGCCATGGCAAAACCGTGGCACTTGGGCTTCCACCGAGTCGGAATCACCTTTATCGTGCGTGTCCGTCGATCATGCCGTGTGTGTGTGGACGGGCGTCGGCAGTCCATGGGGTAACTTGGTTCTGGCTGCTTCGTACCACACCGTGGAGAAAGGGGGAAAGCGGCTCCGCGGTGAGAGGTCACCCTTAGTCTAGCAACGTTGGTTTCGCGATCTCGATGTCTTCTACCAGCTACCAGAAGGACGTGCGCGAATGGAATGGAACGGATTCAACGGCGGAGGTCCACGGTCCAGTGCATATTACCCATCTTACTCCTCGTAACGAAATGTTAAGACGTTCGTCGTTCATTTTCTCCAAGTGCCAAGGGTTGGCTCTTTTTTTCCCGAAATATCCGGAAATTAGTGGGCGAGGGGTTGGAGTTTGGTCGTAAAATGACCGATGTGAGATGGTGAGAGGAGCTTGAGCTTCAAGTGTCATCGAAAACCACGCCCGTGGTTCAGTGTAGAATGTTCTTGTAGAGATAGGTGATCGCGCAAGTCGCAGTACGTGGAGAACGATCGGTGCAAAGTAGCGGTTGGAACTTGTTCTTTTATCTCCTTATGCCTGCGGGCCGTTGGTGTCGCAATTCTATATTTGAAAAGTTGGGCAGTGCGATCTATGAGCGGGAGTAGGCGTCATAGCACCGAGGCAAGTGGAGTACGGGTTACATCGTGATATGATGTAGTGCGTTCCACTGACCTGTGCACGGACCACTGTTCGCTGGCGGGCTGCACTGGCAGTGGTGCAGTCGTGGATACTTTCATCGAGGACGGATTCCGTTGACGCGTTCTGATTGGCTGGAGACAACCCACTGCATTACATCATCACCTCAGCGAGACAAGTTGGCTTCTCACTCAAACGATGCCATTTGGTGAGGTCGTCTGTGGTGCACCCGGGAGCGGGAAATCCACGTATTGCTACGGAAAACACCAGCTCTTCACGGCACTCCAACGCCCCATTTCCATCGTCAACCTCGACCCTGCCAACGAGAACATTCCATATCCATGTGCCATCGACATATCCTCTCTCATCACCCTCCAGGATGCGATGGACGCACATGGCCTTGGTCCGAACGGCGGGATGCTCTACTGCATGGAATATCTAGAGGCGAACTTTGATTGGCTCGAATCTCGTCTCAACGAACTCGGCAAAGACGCCTACGTTCTGTTCGATATACCAGGCCAGGTAGAAGTTGGGACGAACCACGAATCGCTGAAACGCATCATACAACGACTATCCAAGATCGGATTCCGAGTGTGTCCTTCTTTCTCGACTCGTTGTATTCGCAGGATCGAGCTCACCGAGTGCTGTCGTTTAAAAACGCGCTCTAACAGTTGGCCGCCGTACACTTGTGTGATGCACACTACGTCACCGATGCCGCCAAGTATGTATCCGTTCTTCTACTCTCCCTTCGAACGATGCTTCAGCTGGAACTGCCTCACATCAACGTTTTGTCAAAGATCGACCTCCTGTCACAGTACGGCGACCTAGGTCCGTGATACCATCCCACAGGTGTTTTGATCGACAGACCCATGAACTAGCACAGACTTCAACCTTGACTTCTATACCGAGGTCCAGGATCTGTCGCATCTCGAGAACGCACTCAATACGGTCTCTCCGCGCTTCACCGAACTCAATATGGCGTTGATATCCGTTATAGAAGATTTCGGCCTGGTAGGATTCGAGACGCTGGCTGTCGAGGTACGCAAACAGCTTCCAAACCTTCTCTGTCACCGTCTGATGTGCGAGATTGACACACATTCGATCAAAAGGATAAAGCCTCCATGCTCCACCTCTCGCGAGCCATCGACCGTGCTACTGGATATATATTCGTGCCTCCAAAGGAAGCCCCAGCGCCGGAGGGCACCATCGATAGTTCTGCAGATCCCGCATCCGCTCGACCCAACGCGTTCGCTCTCTTCTCTACTGCAGCAGGGTCGCTTCCAGGAGACGTGCGAGATGTTCAGGAGCGTTGGATAGACGCTAGAGAAGCGTACGATGCTTATGAGAAAAGAGAATGGAGGAGAGAGGGTGAGATCGTTCGTGAACAGGCTGCCGCAGAGAAAGCGAAACGTCCTGAAGAGGTGAAGGTTAAAGCGGGAGGGATCAGAGAGAGGAAATGACGTCCGTGAGTGTCCTTCCTTTCAATCCATATCCCTTGGAACAAAACGTTACTAAGCCATGCACGAAATTTGGATTGCCGTGCTATTGCGAACATCCATTTGTCCCTCGATTTCTTCGCTGCCCGCAAACCGGATGTGTGCCACTACACGCAATGTCATCTTGATTCTGATTTCGATCCAGTCAGTATAGTTTTTTTTATATTTATCACGAATCTTGTGACCTTCGAGCAACTCGGATGCAATCGAACGTTTCGCGATACACCCAACTGAATTACAATAAATATATTATCATTAATTACCAAAAAATCCATTATCCACATCAACCGATAGTCAGACGAACTAGAATATAAGCAGTCGTAGTAGTTTTAGTTTGTAGGAAACGGTGAGATGGCGCATCCTGTGGAAGAGCCCGAGTAAATCCGACCGCTCACACAGCAGGTGGGCGGTTCCGCGAGGCTCTTGTACCCCTCTGTCCATCATACCGGCGAGTAAAACCAACCCTCCCTACCTCACCCGTCTGTCTACCGTCAGAACCTCTACTCCCGCTTCCACTGTCTGCCGATCGCATCTTTGCAACGGGTTGTGGCCTCGCTTCCGGGTGATGGCTTGGCTTGGTTGGTGGTGGCATCCGAGGCGGTGCTGAATCAGCCTCTGTAGTTGTTGCCACCGTATCAACGGAGCCGGTTGCGACATGTCTGATGATCTTCTTCGAGCGATTGGGATGCTTGGTAGGTGGCGGTGATGGGGTTGATGATGATCCAGCAGGGGCGGTGGGCGAGTAAGGCGGTGGGTTCATACGTCCACGCCGTTGTGGGGATTCACTTCGTCGGACGAGTGCCTCTGCGGCTTTGGTCGAGGTAGGCATTGGACGAGTCGGTGAAGAAAGGAACGGTGTGATCATGTCGGCGGCATCCGTGGTGATAGGCGAACGTAGAGAGGTGGTCGTTATTGACGGGGAGAAAACAGGATGTGGGGTAACATTGGGGAACTCATGCGAGGATGGATTCGAAGTCAGGCCGGTGGGAGACGTTACCGTCTGAATCATTGAAGTGTGCGATTGCGGGATCGGAGATTGGAGAGCTGATTGATCTTGAGCTTGGCGTCTACGTCGACGAACGATGTAGCAGAGTATGAAACCTGCTAGGCCGACCACAGCAAGAGCCCCTACGACCCCACCAATGATCGCGCCGGATGAGGAGCTGGATGAACTGGAAGCTGCAGTGGACGAAGGACTTGTAAGGGGTGCTCCTGTGACATCTGGTGCCACTACATGCGTCGTGAGACTCGGTTACGCGTCTACCTACCAGCCATACACACCTGAGGAACCGTTCGCAGACGCTTCGTTGACGTTGAATGTACCGTCCGACCAATAGATCGCTGTGAGAAGTTTATCAGTTCGATCACCTGCTACAACCACAGCATTAAGTCCGATGCCCACGGTTAGTAGTTGCGAAGAACGGGAATGTTCCATTGTCTGGGAGTCTGCAGCCTTGGTCCCAAGGAAAATACCTAGGGGGTGTTTTGTCAGCCTCCGTGAGAATCGCAGGATCAAGTCCCAAGGACGCCATACGCAGTCGAGGATAGGTAGTTCCCGCAGTTCGCGCTGTACGTGGCCCAGCTGTGCCCGGGGGGTTAGCGAAAACGGCAGTTTCAGCAGTGAAACGAATAGCGAACCTTGCCCATGTCGACTGTCCCAAGCAAGCAGCGCAGGCGCTGAGAAGATTATAGCTTGCCCACGAGCTGTATACGTCGATCGTCAGCATCCAGGAGAGAATACGGTTGGATACAGTGCACTGACCAGGTGGCATAGTTAGCCGTCGTTGCATTGGGAATGTACAAACTCTCTTGGAAGTTTGACGTGGATATCGTGTCTGCCAGGGCGAAATGTCAAAAAGATTGTCCACAAGAGCCGTCTAAGCAGTGACTTGCAGTCCTGTCCACAAGATTGGTCGACCATCTGAGCGGTACAACACGGGCTTCGTCCCGACTGACTTATGGAATACGACGGGCATGATGTCGATATAGGAGGGCAGTTGTAGGACATGACGGAGTTTTGTCTACGTCTTGACCCCGTCAGTGGTTCGACCGGAGTGGAACAGACCAAGAGCGAGGGAACCTGTGCGACCCAAGTAAGATGTGGTCGACCAAAATGTCATGACCTAGGGGGGCGCTGACTGTGCCTCCTTTGACAGTGGATGTGTGTGCGCTCTCTGGAAGAAGAGCGTGACCACGTGGGCGTAGTTCCAAGGTGCGTGTGGGTGTTATGTATGTAGCCCGGAGAACAGGAATATCAGCGGCCGCGGTGCGTGAAAATATGAATGGCCTTAATAACTCATGAGTTCCCGTTTTCCGGCGTCATCGTCCCCAAAATGCAAACTTGGCCAGGCACTCGACGGAACATAGCATGGACAGATAGGGAGCCGTGGCTATCTTGACGCTGGCCACGTTAAGATTAGTCCAGCCACCACAGACGTGTTTGGAAGTTCCAATGTGAGCCATCGGGTAGTTTTCGAATTTCGATGGAACTAACGGAGTTCCAGTGATGCTTCAGTTTCCTGCTCCGCGTCGTGCAGTGTTGCTATGGGCAGACGGGTCATTAGAATAGTGGCAACTGGCAAAGCTGCTAGGAAGGCAGGGGGGGTCGAAATCCATTCTCAGAGTGACCCCTCCACATTGGCTTTTTTCTTACAAGTTTCAGGCTCTTACGCTCACACCTGTCAATGCTAACCCAAATGGCCCACTGTGGAGTGTCAGTCAAAGTAGAGTTCACGGTTCCCCATCATCGCCCGTGCGCCATGTGCGGTGATAGCCGGGCACAACCGCGTCTTGTGATGCGTGGCTGCCTGCTGTGATCTGAACTACTGCGACGTCCACTCACGTTTTCAAGGCAGTGAGGTTCCGTCATGAGGCTGCCATGGCTATCGTTCTCCATAGGCAGACGGGCGACTGTTACTTCTCAGTTGTCGCTTCTCATCGCAGCCTCGTACCCGCGTGCGGCTTCGACGATGTTGGTCCATCCATATTTGCGCAACGTTGAGTCCCCAGCTACATGCCAGAGTGAGTATGGATGGATGAACAACCAGGAAAATGCCAGCCCCTGTCTGGTTGTTGCCTACGTTATAGCAGCGTGTGTCGGGAATAGTGAGTTGTCCCCTTCTCGCTGCTGAAAAATTGCCTTGAATGATCTCGTAGGCTGGACGCAGCCCGTCTTGCCTTCAGGATCCCACTATGACGCACCCGATGGGTCGACTTCCACGCCGTGCTATTGGTACGTTCTGAATTGAATCACCTAACGCCGCAACCATCCAACACCAATTCCCCCAAGTTCTCAATCATGCTATAACTTGATGATGGCGTGCACGTATTGCCAGGGCTCCAACGATACGGGCTCGTTGATGCCGTGAGTAACTTATACATCCATTCCATCGGGCCTAACTGGGTAATTCAGATGGCCAACGTTCATCCAGAACTGCTCGACTAGTTACACAGATGTGTCAGTTCAATTCAGCTTCCACATCGCCTCGTTTCTGATACACAACTCGCGCTGCACTAGGTACTTCCCATCAGGATATACTCTGCTGGCAAATCAAACTATTCCTTACTGGGCTTCCATCAATCGTACGTGGATACACTACGATACAGAGCTACTAACTCACATCCTCAAAGCGACGACTTGGGAAGGGCAAATATGGAATTACGAACAAGCTTATCAGTACTACCAGACCGGTCAGAAATCTATAACAACTTCGTTTTTTACCACTTATGAGTGCAATCAGGCAAAGCCGATCTAGTACCAACTGTGCCTACTGGGTCTACCGGATCTACTGGGTCAACTGGATCCCATTCCAGCGACCTCGGCGCCATCGTTGGAGGCACCGTGGGTGGTGTTGCATTCCTTCTTCTCTTAGCTCTTGGGACCTACATCCTATGCAAACGCCAGAGATATCGTCGTGTCCGAGCTGCTCGAGCGATCGACCTCAATAAAGGGCCAAACCCGAGTTGGCAGATGCATAATCGCCAACTATCCGATCAGTCTACGGCGAGCGTCTTGCAGCAGAGAACTGTGTCCCCCATGACGTACTATACTGGCACTGCCACGCAAACAGCTCCCTCGTTGAATTCGTCTTTCCCGCCGACAAGTTACACGTCGGGAACGGATCCCGCTTCGTATAACACAAGTGGCACACAGCCACGCCCTGTCATTCCGATGTTGTAGAGTCATCCTTCTGTTCTTGAGTTACCAGCCCGCGGATCTAACCGTATACATTCTCTCATCATGTCTTCCAGTGTAGTGCTATGTATACTGGTGTACACTTTTCCATCGGTAGATTCAGTTTGCCGAATTTGTTTTATAAAGTCAGTTTTGGCAACACTCCTTGGTGGACAGAAATGTGAGCTACCACACGAGGCTTCCCGCGTTCGGGATGAGGTTTGTTAGGACGCCGAGGCAAGTGCAGATTGGCTGGATATTGTAGGTCTTTATGACGTTGAACGACGAGGTTGCCCTTGCCCTCCAGATTTCCAACGTACAAACCGCGGGGCCGAGCTTTGCACATGCAACGCGGTGATCCATGAACTTGATTATCTCTTTGGTGTGCCACGTTGACCTACCATAAATTAAATTACATCGATGGCTTGGCTGGCTAATGGAAAGCGGGCGCTGAGAGCTTTTTGTTTCGCAGAATCCATTTAGGATACGAAGCAGAACGCGTCTAGATCAATCGCAGCACAGCGACAGACTCTACATGGGCTGTCTGGGGAAACAAATCAAATCCTCTCAGACTCTCCAACGCATACCTTCCCTTTTCATCTCCAAGCTTTTCCATCTTATTAAGAATCATCCCGACGTCTCTCGCTTGCGTATGGACGTTACAACTGACATAGACGACAGTCTTGCAGCGGAACGCGACGAGCTGGTCAATAAAGTTCTCATCGCATCCTTTCCGTGGCGGGTCGATGATCAACGCAGTCTTCTCCCTCGGAAATTCGGATACGACAGAAAAGATGTTGGCAGCATCGCCAGCGCGGAACGTGCATCGCCCTTCAGGAGTGTTATTGAGTTGTGCGTTATGAGTGGCATATCTGATTGAATCGGCGGATAATTCGATGCCCGCAACAGTTTGGAATTGTGGGCATAACATGATGGAGAAAAGACCGCTTCCGCAATAGGCATCTACCAGATGTGTGGGACACTGGTCTGGAGAATGTTCTGGGGTCGTTGGGAAGATGGCATCCCGGACGTAGTCGGTAAGGGGTACGAGAATCGAATTGTTGTTCTGGAAGAACGAGTGACCAGGGAATTCGAAATACTTGTCTCCGACCCTTTCCCGAACTGTCCCTTTAGGATCGGTGATGCAAATATGCCTTTCCCCTTCTTGAGATCGGCTGTCTGGATCGTTTGACGTAGACTGCTTGTTCGCTAAGTTCGTCTCTATTGAATCTCGCAGCAGTAGCGAAACGCCCTTCTTGTATGACCATATATTTCTGTTTGTGTTTGAGAACGAGCTGCAGTGACAGAACACGATCACCTACTTGATTACATCTTTGCGTATTTCACCGAAGGCCTCGTTTAAGACAGGGGTAGCGATCGGACATTCCTGAGATACGTCAGGCAACACGCAAAGGTATTGGGAAAGAGGTCTGACCTCAATATCCATAACAGTTCTCTTGCCGATTTCATTGAATCCTATCTTTAACCAATCCGGTTTCGAAATGTCGGTATCTGTGGATTCTGTTTGGCGCGCTCTCCGCGGAGGGGCTTCGAAATGTGGGGTAATCTTAGTGCGATAGTTATACTGTAGCGGCGAGCCAATTGTTGGAAGGACATTTGGTATGGACGATTCAAGTAGTCCTAGTAACTCGTACCTAAGAGTGAAAAGGACGAGCGTACATATTGACTGACACGTACCGGAAAAGTTTCGGTATGCTTTGGTGACTACATTGCGCTTAATGTCGAGCTGGCTCTCGTACGACAACATCTGTCTACTTGAAAACCGAGCTCAAGAAAAGGAAGAACGGACAAACCTGATACTGACATCCCGAGCACTTTCCGAAGTACTTACACGCGATCCGACTGTCGTCCCGCAACTCGAGATTCGGGGATACCACTTCAAGTAGATCTGCGAAGGAGTGTAACCGCGAACTCCGGTATACACGCACGCGTATCCTCTCTCCGGGAAGTGCGAATGGGGCTACAATCACCCATGCGTTGTGCGGGTCCGGTCCGATTGCTAACGCATCACCTGCAGTATGCAAGCGAATGAGTCGTCCGCGACAGAGCCAACAGAGCCGTTGGCAGCTTGCTCAACGTACAATATGAACGTACCATTGGATGACAACGTGGACACGACTACCTCAAGCTCCTCCTTAAAGCCGAATGGTGATTCCCACTCCATACCCTGCGTGATTTTCTGACTGACAGTTTCCGATCCCAGCAGCGAGATGATGTCATGCCAGAGGACATCCTCGCCTGAGCACGGCTCTGGTAGCGCGTGCTTTTTTCTTCTCTTTTCCTTTCCAGCATGCTGCTTCCTCTGCCTCTGACCAGTGGAGGAGGTAGCTGCAGTAGACGTCGGTGTCAAACTGATTTCGCTGACGTCCACTCGCGGTCGTTTCTCTGCTGGTGCAGCGTCCTCCTGGTCCGATGGTGGTTGGTGTCTCACTTGCCCTGACATCGCAACGACCAAATTCCTTGTCAGCCTGTGTGGAGTATAACGTCTGTAGCAGGCCGTCAGTAGTACCCTTGGCGATCTATGAAGGGCGTTCATACGAGGTAAAGAGCAGTAGGAAGGGGTTGACTACCCGATGTGGTAATCTGAGCGCATCATGACGACCCCCCTCATCGACGCTTTCTGCTCACCGAAGCGGTCCTCGACTCCTGTTTTCGTCACTCGACGTACCCAAAAAATTGTCTCTCTAAATCTTGGTTTCATGTTCATAGACGCGCTGTTTCACGCTCCAGAGACTACAGATGAACCCATAGACTCACCAGAATTCTGGTGTAAGATTGCTGTAAGTGCAATCCTCGTCCTCGCGGGTGGAGTGTTCGCTGGGTACGTCTTGGATAGCATCGCCATGCTCTGCCTAGGCTCAGTTTTCGCTAGGCTTACCCTCGGACTCATGGGTCTCGACGAACTTCATCTCCGTGTTCTCGCAACTTCCTCTGATGACATCGCCGAGAGGGCAAACGCTCAGAAAGGTGCTTGGAACGTCGCTTTCGTACCGTGACACCTTCTCAGATCCATGCAGTCTACAACCTCATGCAAAAGGGACGCCATTGGGTGCTGGTCGTAAGTTGTGTGCCGTCTTCACGCTTTCTTCCTTACTTCCTCACTCTCTTGCTCACTCGTTAGGTCCTTCTTCTTGGCAACGTTGTATGTCTGGGCCGCATTACTCCGAATACCTCCTAACCGACATCACACGCCCAGGTTATTAACGAGAGTTTACCAATCTTCCTTGATAGTGCCGTAAGCACACATCCGGTCGTGTGACTCATAGGCTCAGCAAGAATTTCAGATCGGTGGAGGCATTGCCGCTGTAGTCATTTCGACTACTGCCATTGGTCAGTCTTGATATCCTTGCGCGTCCTACGTCCTGCTAACTAACGTGTCAGTCATCTTCGGGTGAGTAGACAAGTTTGAGTTGCAGTCAAACTGAACGAACGAACAATGCACGTCCTATAGCGAGTAAGTGGATCACGCTATCAGTTTACCCCTGACCCCTGAAAATTTCTCCGTGATTTCTAGAATTATTCCACAAGCGATCTGCGTGCGATACGGACTCGCTATCGGCGCGAGATGTGCGCCCTTCGTGCTTGGCTTGATGTATATTTTTTGTGAGCACAAGCCTTAACCCCGTTCTGTCGACCACATTGTATCTCGTTTATAGCTCCCATCGCCTATCCTGTTGCCAAACTTCTCGATTATGTATTGGGCAAGAATGAGACACATACGTACAAGAAAGCAGAATTGAAATCTTTCCTCCAATTCCATCGCACGGGGGAGGAACCCCTCAGGGATGACGAGATTAGCATCCTCAACGGGGTACTGGAACTCAACAACAAGAAGGTGGAAAGTATCATGACACCGATATGTGTTAGTTTCCACTCAGAAGCTTCTGCGTTCCTTCTCCTTATGCGAGCATTCCCTCAGGACGTGGTGACTCTGAGCTCAGATACCATATTAGACCATGCAACGGTGGAAGCAATGTAATCTCACTTATCTGACGTCCATGTGCACGCACATAGTTTTCTGATCCGTTCATTTGCAGACTGACAAGCGGCTATTCCCGGATCCCGATTCATGAGCCAGGTGATCCATTGGCCTTCCAGGGGTTGCTTCTTGTCAAGAAGGTAAGACGTCTTTCTTTGCTTGACAAAAGACGGCACTTGACTTGGCGATCCAGCTCTTGATCTATGATCCGTCGAAAAGTTTACCGGTTTCTCACTTCAAGCTCTCCATTCTTCCTGAAGCACATCCTTCTATAAACTGCTTCCAAGCTTTGGATTACTTGTGAGATGGGCTTTCCATTATAGTTGCGGTACGGCTTTTGAACGTTTCCCCTTAGCCAGACCGGGCGCGCACACTTGCTCCTGATCAGTCGTACGCCAGGCATTGCGGGCGGTGCCATTGGTGTGATCACGCTTGAAGGTCAGTTTTCCTACGAAGTTAGCTACGTGCAACTTATCAAGCCTCATTCCTCACGACACAGACGTCATCGAAGTCAGTAACTGCCAGCCTCACCTTGTCTCAAAGAGCTGACGCTTTTAGCAGGAAATCATTTCCGAAGAAATCGTGGACGAGACGGATCGATACGAAGACAACCAAAGCAAGAAGCAAGCCAAGCGATTAACTAACGCCGCAGTGATGCGAGGGTGAGTAACATTTATGCAAATGTTGCCATGTCCATATGCACCTAACTTTCGTCTTGCTATCACCAGTATTGTCGAGCGGGAACGCAACATGGCACGCCAGACGCCAGAACAGCGCACACCCCTACTTCCCATTTCTCCTCCAGCTGGCACGCCACCGCGGGGTGGTTACGGGACGCTCAGTGCATCTTACAAACACTGACCGGTGACATGTTACCTGCATGTGTGTTGACAAGGCCATCCATCGAACTTTGAAGTTCGGGTTCTAATATCTGAAGCATACAGGCCTCAATTATGTCATATATCCACTGCTTCGTTTCACTGTTGTTACAGTGGACACGTGTTCTAGCTATTGAACTCGGGTTTCGTTACTGTTTTTATCATCCAGTTCGCGAACTCTGTCCTGCACTGAGAGTGGTAAGAAGGTTGACAGCTCAAAGCGCGAAGCGGGTCTCACTTCTAACGCAAACAAATGAGAGTCGAAGGACGCTGGCGCAAGCTTCCTGACGGACTCCGCCAGCTGGTATAAGTAGCCCTGTATGAAAGAGGGGCTCGTTCAGATATACGGATAGCCTTTGGTGTTCCGAAGCCACCTTATTTCTGCCCGACGGCCCTACTGATCTCCAGATACGATCTGCAAGATCACTCAACGGCTCTGAGCCAACTGCAGGCACCAGTTGTGCTCAGTGGAAGTGACGCCATGCACGACATCACGCACCGAACGAGGGGTTATGTGGACGGCCGACATAACACTAGGGGGAAACGTTCAAACATCCAACTCGATACGACCACGCCGCAAATCCAAGCACTGACATATGCCTTTCAATTTTGCAGAATCAAAAGCTGTGGTAAGGGATGCGTGCAGATGTATTAGAGAAACATCCACGCACATTGCGGACGACGACTTTCTCGATCCCGTCTTCTATGGTATACACATCGAGCGTTTCTAGGGTATATCCATCCTAGGACGGGTGAAGTGTCTCTCGAATATTCTTAAATCTGAGCCTGTTTTACCTTTTCGCGGTAATCTACGGATCAGAAGGGAATAAAGTCAATTATCCGAATGCACCGTGCCGTTGATTGATACAAGCAAGGGGAAAATTTCCGATCAGAGCATCACGAGAACTCACCTAGATAATCGCGAACCTCTGATTCGTAGAGGGGGTTTATTGTATATGCGATACCTGCATAACAACATAGCGCATATACGACCCCTAAGTTAGCCATACTGGACCTGCGTCTGCTTCACAACGGAACAAGCGGACTCGCCCCAAACAACGTCTTCGTCCGGAAAGGCATCCTTTGTGGCGGAACGAACGACATCCGTACGCAGTTCATATGTGTGCAGAATGATGGTGTCAGTAACGAAGTGGGGATGAGGGACAGTAAAGACGTACGGATGCAGAAAAGTGATCCCAATCCTCTTTGTGAATCAAGGTAACGACTCGCCCGGGGTTCTTTGAGGAGCGTTCACAACAAGTACAAGGAGATGGACGGGCAAATCGAGAGCGTGTAGGGCGTTGCGCACCGTTGAACGAGTCTGTACATACCTCGGGTGTTCCCCGATGATCATGCGATTTCTGAGAGAACCGCCGCACATAACCCTTCAGGAACCCTGGCACTGATGATCGAGATGGTCAGTATAAGATCATAAGAAAACCCATTCGCTGAGGCGATATGGCAGATTGCTGGTACCTTGCGATATGACGTTTGGAGGCGGCTAGTGATATCAATAAAACACCCCATCTTCGTTGGTCGCACTGTACCTTGAATATGAGGGACCCATACCCGAACACGACGGTATACGGCGCCTTTGAGGGCATTCAAGCAAGATTACTACCAGCTAGAATACAACGCAACACAAGTGTATCGGACTCAGTCCACTCGTCACAAGGCACGTGACCATATGTCTAGCACAGTCCGTCATACGGTCCAAGTCCATTAGTTGGCGCTGAGTAGAGCAAATGCTTGGACACAAGGGTACCTAACACGATGCTAGGCGTTGCTTACCTGAAGTTGTACTTCACACGAGCCCTCCATTCGATGAGCGCAGGCCACAACCAATACAGGACCTGGGCGACCCCGAAATAACGAGGAATGTATACCTTCTTCTCTCCCCTGTCAATCGCACGTATGCACCGCCTCGCCACCACCTCCCGCTTCAAACCATGCTTGTTTGGGTCAGCTTCGTGAACCTTTGGGGCACCGGTCCAATTGGGTGGATTGTCCACCGCAGAGGCACGGAAATTACCTTCTATAGTGGCAGGGAGGACGAAGGTGAAGTTGATAGAAGGATGTTCGATTTGGAGGGCTTGGAACAGCATAAGTGAAGCACATTTGGTTGAGGCGTAGATGGACCGGGTGGGGGGAGGGATCACCGCTGCAACGCTGGATAACAACAGTATCGTTGGAGAAGGAGATGTATAGGTCAGAAGAGGGATCTATTGAGGAAATGGGTCAACAAAGAAAAAAGGATGATGAGTGCTGACTGACAAATGTGACGGAGGCGACAAGAGGGCCTAGGTAATTGCCATTGATAGCGGCTTGAGCCGCATCGACGGCATGCTGAATACCCTCCGGACTTGCCTGGGCTCCTACGATATCTGGAGTTGACATCCCAACGCCGGCAACGCACATGAGAGGCTGCAGAGACGAAACTCCAGCAGTGACAATCAGAGTGTCCAAGCCGCCCCATGCTGAAAAATGCCGCTTGATCCTCATCATCCTCTCCACTTTCGCAACGGCATAAGGCACGCACCCTTTTCCAAAGTCTCGCGCACTTTGACCATCTCGTTGACATTCGAGACATCGGCTTTGACACGAAGCATTCTATCCTCGAACCCATTTCGAGCAGCAAGCTCGACACACTCCTGGACGACGTCGTTGAGCTTTTCCTCTCGGCGCCCTACCACACAGACATATGCACCTCGAGAGGCATACTGCTGAGCAATGGCACGCCCAACACCGCTCGTGGCGCCGAGAACGAGGACTCTTTCTTTACCAACAGCGATGAGTCTGGTTCGCCGTGAAATCCAGCTACGGATAGATAGCCATGCCAAGACCGACAAAGATACAGCGCTAGTGATGGATGGTGGTACCTTGTGCACCCTATGAGCCAAGCTTGACAATGATATCATGTCCATAGTGTCACTCGGCACGGTGGTCGAACGTCGACGGTTGACACAAGTCACGTGCAAGCAACTCAATGGCTGGAAATCTCACCAAGTGGGTGGTGCATGATAGCAAAAGAAGTACGGAAACCGAAGCGCCGGTGCAAAACAAGAAAAGAGTCAAGTAACTCAGAACCCACCCACCAACGACAGACTAAACGGTAAAAGAACCCTATACCGGCCGACATTACTCATCAAATATCCGGAGACTGGGACCTCATAGCTCCTCCCTCATTCATCTCTCGCGTCCCTCCCATCTCCCTCTCGATTCTCATTCCCCCCTCTCTCCCTTGGTCTTCACCCTCACGTCGCCGTACCTTCTCGCTGACGACCTAGCGGGACGGATAGGTGGTGCAGGATATGTGACGCCAGCTGGTATAGGTGCCGGTTCGTATTCACCACTTCCACTTCCTTTCCCATGTCCACTGCTGCTGCCACTCTGTTCACGATAGTGGTGACTTCCTTCTTCACCCTGATGCCCGCCCGCTTCAACTTGCAGCTCGGCTCTTCCACCCAGTGAATAAGGGTTATGTAATGGCTGATGGGAGTAGTGACGATACTGATGTCCCTGGGGATTAGTGCGCTCATCAGGTCGTCGTGAGTCGTGCCCTGAGCCATGTCGATGGTCAGACTGTCCTCGTTGACCATACTGCGGGGGTCTTGGGTCTGCGCGTTCTCCATGTCGCACTTTGTATATGTTCTGAAGTTGATGTACAACACGACCCACATCACGACTTTGTTTCTGTTGCTCTTCCCCTGTACCATCTTGTTCTGCTCGTGGTAAGGGGTGATGTGCAGATTCGGGGTTCGGAAGTTCGGGTTCACGTGGGGAATTCATGACTGCCGCTTCAGAATTGCTCGAATCGGATTCCATCTACGGTTGTTTGTCAATGATTTATGTTGGTTTGGATAGGTGTGGTCAACATGGATTGTAATTGAATTGCACCACATAAAGGCATAGGTATATGGACAATTTTCCAAGGTAGAGTAATCAATTAAATCAATGGAGGGAGCAAACAGGTGAGAATACACACCAACTGTGGATGGGTGACAGCAGGGAAAGGGTCAGCAAATGGCCAGCAGATCAAAAGGTGAGAATACACACCATCTGTGGATGGGTGACAGCAGGGCAAGGGTCAGCAAATGGCCAGCAGATCAAAAGGTGACAATACACACCATCTGTGGATGGGTGATAGCAGGGAAAGGGTCAGCAAATGGCCAGCAGATCAAAAGGTGACAATACACACCATCTGTGGATGGGTGATAGCAGGGAAAGGGTCAGCAAATGGTCAGCAAATGAAAAGGTGAGAATACACACTATCTGTGGATGGGTGATAGCATTACAGCAGTCATCAAATGGCCAGCAGATCAAAAGGTGAGAACACACACCATCTGTGGATGGGTGATTTCAGGGCAAGGTTCAGCAAATGGCCAGCAGATTAAAGGGTGGGATACACACATCCTGTGGATGGGTGGAAGCAGTGTAAGGGTCAGCAACTGGCCAGAGGATCAAAAGGTGAGAATACACACTCTCTGTGGATGGGTGATAACATTACAGCAGTCAGCAAATGGACAAGAGATCAAAAGGTGAGAATACACACCAACTGTGGATGGGTGATAGCAGGGAAAGGGTCAGCAAATGGCCAGCAGATCAAAAGGTGAGAATACACACCCACTGTGGGTGGGTGATAGCAAGGCAAGGGTCAGCAAATGGTCAGCACACCAAAAGGTGAGAATACACACATCCTGCGGATGGGTGATAGCAGGACAAGGGTCAGCAAATAGCCAGCAGATGAAAAGGTGAGAATACACACTGGCTGTGGATGGGTGAGAGCAGGACAAGGATCAGCAAATGGCCTGCAGATGAAAAGATGAGAATACACACTCTCTGTGGATGGGTGATAGCAGGGAAAGGGTCAGCATATGGTCAGCAGACCAAAAAAGTGAGAATACACACTGGCTGTGGATGGGTGATAGCAGGAAAAGGGTCAGCAAATGGCCAGCAGATCAAAAGGTGAGAATACACACCCACTGTGGATGGGTGATAGTAGGACAAGGGTCAGCAAATTGCCTGCAGATGAAAAGGTGAGAATACACACTGTCTGTGGATGGGTGATAGCAGGGTAAGGGTCAGCATACAGGCAGCAGATCAGCAGGTGGGAATACACACATGCTGGGGATAGGTAACAGCAAGCCAGGGGTCAGCAGATGGCCAGCAGATAAAAAGGAGAGAATACACACTGGCTGTGGATGGGTGATAGCATTACAGCAGTCAGCAAATGGTCAGCAGATGAAATGGTGAGAATACACACTGGCTGTGGATGGGTGATAGCAGGGCAAGGGTCAGCAAATGGCCAGCAGATCAAAAGGTGAGAATACACACAGTCTGTGGATGGGTGACAGCAGGGAAGGGGTCAGGAAATGGCCAGCAGATCAAAAGGTGAGAATACACACTCTCTGTTGATGGGTGGCAGCAGGGAAAGGGTCAGCAAATGGCCATCAGATCAAAAGGTGAGAATGTTCACTGTCTGTAGATGGGTGATAGCAGGGAGAGGGTCAGCGAATGGCCAGCAGATGAAAAGGTGAGAATACACACTCTCTGTGGATGGGTGATAGCAGGGAAAGGGTCAGCATATGGTCAGCAGACCAAAAAAGTGAGAATACACACTGGCTGTGGATGGGTGATAGCAGGAAAAGGGTCAGCAAATGGCCAGCAGATCAAAAGGTGAGAATACACACTCTCTGTAGATGGGTCATAGCAGGACAATGGTCAGCAAATGGCCAGCAGATGAAAAGGTGAGAATACACACTGTCTGTGGATGGATGATAGCAGGGCAAGGTTCAGCAATTGGCCAGCAGATCAAAAGGTGAGAATATGCACTGGCTGTGGAGGGGTGATAGCAGGGAAAGGATCAGGAAACAGCCAGCAGATCAAAAGGTGAGAATACACACCAACTGTGAATGGGTGATAGCAGGGCAAGGGTCAGCAAATGGCCTGCAGATGAAAAGGTGAGAATACACACTGGCTGTGGATGGGTGGCAGCAGGGAAAGGGTCAGCAAATGGCCTGCAGATGAAAAGGAGAGAATACACACCAACTGTGGATGGGTGATAGTGGGACAGGGGTCAGCAGATGGCCAGAATCAAAAGGTGAGAATACCCACTGGCTGTGGATGGGTGGTAGCAGGGCAAGGCTCAGCAAATGGCCAGCACATCAAAAGGTGAGAATACACACCAACTGTGGATGGGTGATAGCAGGGCAAGAGTCAGCAAATGACCAGCAGATCAAAAGGTGAGAATATACACATCCTGTGGATGGGTGATAGCATTACAGCAGTCAACAAATGGCCAGCAGATCAAAAGGTGACAATACACACATCCTGTGGATGGGTAATAACATTACAGCAGTCAGCAAATGGCCAGCAGATCAAAAGGTGACAATACACACCAACTGTGGATGGGTGATAACAGGACAAGGGTTGGTGATAGCAGGGCAAGTGTCAGCAAATGGCCAGCAGATCAAAAGGTGAGAATACACACTTCCTGTGGATGTGTGATAGCAGTGTAAGGGTCAGCAAATGGCCAGCAGATTAAAAGGTGAGAATACACACATCCTGTGGATGGGTGATAACATTACAGCAGTCAGCAAATGGCCAGCAGATCAAAAGGTGACAATACACACCAACTGTGGATGGGTGATTGTCAGGCATGACTTCACCAGTGACAAGTAAATGAAAAGTTGGAAATACTCACTTCCTGTGGGCAAGAAATAGCATATTGGGGGTCAGCAACTAGGCAATACCCATATAGTTTGGGCCAACCTCTTCCTGCAAGCACAGGAAAAGACAGAGATCAGCAGAGACATCAGAATCCAGAGTCACACCATACCAACTGTAGTGGCAAAAACCAGTAATGTCGGCTGACTCTCAATACAAAAATATATTCATCTCCCACTCACCACTTGCTTCTTCAACAAGTTTCGAATAAGGCTCCTTTCTTCTACTGCTGGTCCATGATCTTTAGATTGTGATTGTCCCCCCTGTTTTCTCAATACTTGTTTTTCTTTGGTGAGAGTGATTTGAAATCGCCGCTCGCAGTAGGAACTTTCCAATGATCATCAGCCCATCTTGGCTGTAAAGGGACAATACTTACCATGTGATGGTGAAACCACCTTTTAATGCATCTAGCTCTGCAACCTGATCTACTTTCACCTCATTCCATTTTCCACAATAGCACTGATATCTTGCTGAAAGCCTCCTTGAAACTTCCGTAGTAATAACCCTCATGACAATTTTGGTCCCTGCTTCAATGGTTGACCAAATATCACTTTCCCTCGTCAGTCGGATCACATTAGTGCCATTATCAATCACGAAATCATATTGGCCCCTGTCAATGTACCACTTTTGAATGTGAGCTTTATCTGGCCGACATTCGCTGAGGATGCCAGGAAGAAAGGCGTGCAATCGCTAAAAATGCAGTAAGTTTCATGCATGCCCATCTGAGCTTCAAGCAGGAACAGACATCAAATGAGCAGCATTGTTGAAGCAGCATGCGATGTTCCTCTCCGGTTGCATCAACTACTACTGCACAACTAACGGTCACGACTGCTGGCAAGCGTCCCTCCAGCATCATCATAGCTTGACAGATATAATCAGTTTTCGTCGACTGGATGTGCATAAGCTTGGTGGATTGCATTCCGGACAAAACCTGAACAAGACAACAAATAAGTGAAAAGTAGCTTCATGAAGATGTAACGTCACCATAAATTCGAAAAGAGAATCATTAATTTTGCCGACGCATCCAGCTATGTCTTGCGTGAGGCGTGCGGACCCAGGGATGCGTGTTCGCATTATCCGTAGTTCGTTCGTCGTGTCCTCCAGCACTCTGGTCGTGAGGCGGGATTCCCTTATCAAATGTCCTTTGCATTGTTACCGAGCAACCTACTTGATCAATGCCCATCGATTAGCCTCTTCCAATTTGGTCCGAGCGGTTGGAGCATTGGCCATTCGATGACAGATACTATACAGTCGGCGGGTGAGGCTGTCCATGGCTTCCCGGTTCTGGATTGATGTCTATGACGACGAGGTTTGAAATCAACAACGAAACTTAAAATTGGGCCAAAATCACATCCATGACCCGAACAACAGTCAGTAATCCACCGATCGCAGCCGCCAGTGGAGAACCAACAGCTGGGATTGCTGCAACGGCTCCTTGTACCATGGGTAGAGTTATCTGAGCGCCATCAGAGAAATTACGAAATGATAGTCCTTGGGAAGTCACAGAGGAAGGAACGCCAGACGAAAGTTGTCCATCCGGAGTAAGGAGATCCTGGAACGTGTTCAAAGCAAGGGTTGGTAGAGAGACAGACAAGCCTGCAGCGATAGCATCATCACATGGCGTTCTAGCGGGTTTGTCTCTTCTCCACAGGATCCTGTTACGAACGGGAATAATCCTGCCTGTAGCCTTGTCAAACATTCCACTGAGATGAATCAAACGACAGAGGTGGTAGTGGGAGAGGTAGCACAGCGACGACAGGCCCAGTGCAATATCTCGCGCTCTACACCCTATTACCACGAGGCAGCACGTGAGTGCACAGGCTGTACAGCAGCTGAGCGCTAAGGCACTCTAAGCCAATAGTACTATGACATGCATCACTTCGAAATCCAGCGTTCATATATCATAGTTCCGCACTTGCCAAGAGTCCGAGACCGATGATACCCAGTGAAAACTGGACATTACCGGGTGTGACCATACGTTGTGAGGTATGAATTTCCTTATTCGGATTATGCTTAGTTAGTGTCAAATATTACCAAATCTCAAACGGAGCTTTGCCACGCATTGCATTACCTTTTGCATGCACGATCCGCCCAATCTCGTCGGCCTCGGTGTTGCAATCGTTACAATGCAAAGCATTACATTGCTTTGCGAACGCGCAAAGCCTTGTCGTGCTTTGCCTTTCTGCACTAACATGGCCTCCGCATCTTCCCTGCAGGCCACCGGACAAAAATACGACTGTGTCTGTATCAAGTACGGTTTCGGACGGCTTCACAAGATCTCTCACGTAGCATGGAAGCAACATCTCGCCAGTGCAAGCTCAGAGGAAGAGCGACAATGAATTCGCTCCGCTAGGCTTTTGGGAGAACGAATAACGAGCCTTCCCATTCTTTCTGATCCTTTGTCACCACCGGATCGCAACAGTTCTGTTCCTCCCAGTGTACGCAGAGCTGAGGCACGTCGGGGTCTTGCCAAGAGGGCAAGGGAAGGTCGTGACCCGAATGAATATGTCGGCCATCGCAAGCAGGCTCGTACGAAGCGGTCCAACAACGACGGTCAAACCGTCTGGACAGATGCCAATGAGCCGGCCGTGCCTCTCCATCTAGCGGAAGGTGAACCGGATACTCCCAACACCCAGGTATGTTTTCTCTTCGGGCTGTGATTTTACCAGTACCTGATGAGTCTCTTCAGATTGACAGAAGCCTGGTCGATCCGTTCGACGATAACGATTGCCATGATTATCCTGGTGATTACCAGAATTTCCTCTCTCTCACCTTCACCGTCCGGCTCACCTCTCCCTCCAGATGATACAGTCTCATGTCTGCTGCCTCCACCTCCCAAACACATGGACCCGGCCCTACCAGACTCAGAGATGGATGGACGTCCGCTCTCCCCGCCCCCCGAGCATGCCCCACCATGCCAACCAGATGCACGCTTGCCGCCTCCACCTTCCCAGTTCTCCTCCTCTACGCCAGACATGCCAGACGTGTCCCCACCACCCCCACCAAATATTACATATAAGCGGCGCGCTCGACCCCAAATTGATATTAGAGACCTGTCCGATGTAGGGAGGGAGTCCTCCCTACTAGGGGATTTATTTTATTTCATTGTTTTTACTTTTGTTTTTGCTTTTATTCTTTACTCTACCCTCTTGCTACTTAGTATTTGGACGAGTTTGGCTTATGTAAGCCAGACTCGCACTTAGAGCAGTCTGTACATACTTAGAAGAATAAGAGCCGCATTACCAGAGACGAAGAGACGGAATTCCGAGCCCGAGAGCCTCGGAATATTACTTCTCCTCTATCAGACAGCCATTAGACGTTATCTCGACTTCGTTTGGGTTTCAGGGCGCGTTTCCAGTCTATTCTTTCTGCTCTTTGACTCCCTACCAAGCAACTCCAGTCCCCTTGGGTCGAACTGACCCCTTCCTTCACTCAGGGAGACCTCAGGCATACCCCCAGGTCCTTATCCCTCTAACTTTACATCTGGAGCCCACCGCGAGGGGGCTGCTTTGCTTGGTAATCAACTTCTCCTCCTACCCTCAACTTCGTGCACGCGATTTCGCGAGACCCGACGCGCCTATCCTCTCGCTTTTCGGGAATCACATTCTACTCTACGCAGGCTCTCTGGAGGTATATTCTTTGTCCCTATTGCCTCAGCGGTTCCGGAGATATTGCGCATTTTGTGGAGAAAGGCACTTTTGGACGGTTTTGGGCATAACTCGGGATTGGGTGCGCCAAATCTTTTGTTTCTTTGATCTCCCAGCGCCCCTAGACGCCTCCTACCACCACCCGAAGTTTCGTGGCATTCCACCCAGCAGTTCCTTGTCAACACGCCACTGTTCCCCACCCCCCCAGACTGCACACGCACTTTCTCGTGAACCGACGCGCTGCTCCTCTCGTAAACATCAGGTGTAGTAGAGCCTGTCGAGACCTCCCTGGAGGTGTCCTTTTCGTCGCGTCTGCATCGCTACTTCCGGAGATATCGCGCATTTCGTGCCAAAGGGCTCTATTGGACCATTTTGCGAATATCTCGAGACTGGGTTTGCGGATCTTCGTAATTATTCATTCTCCCACTTTCTATAGGTCCCTGCTACCAGGCCCTGAAGTTTTGTAGTGCTTTGCCCAGCGGTTTCTCCCCAACGAGCTGCCGTCCTCCCACCCCTGCCACAGCTTTGCTGTCTGGCACGTTCCCTCGCATCTTTGTGCCCTTTCGAGTCGTAGGAATCCCCTCCCCACCTCTTAGAGTCAGTTGAAAGCCCCTTCGAGACCTCCCCAGTCGCTTCGAGATCCCAGACATTCGAGACACTTTCGAGACCCCCAGACGAACCCCGAGCCCTTTTCGAGACGCCTTTCGAGACATAGACGTTCCCTTTAGACGCACCCACAGTCATTCTTAGACGTATCGAGACGAATATAGTTCGTTTTTTCTTGCACATTCTGCAGTCGAGCGAGGCTGCAAATTAAGTTTCGAGGCTTCGAGTCGCAACTTCGAGGCGACTAATTCTAGTTTTAGTGGTCGAAACCACTTCGTGACGAGTATACGAGACCCTCTCACTCCCCTGTGTATAGGATCCACCCTCTCTGAACCCCACATAGACGTTCGAAGTCGCATCGAGGTGACCCCGCCCCTTCGTTTACCCCTTCGAGACCAGTCGCAGACCTCGAAGGCTTGCACTACCCTCGTATTAACCAACTACGACGTGAAATATACTCGTTTGAATCTCGTACATACTGCTCGTGATGGAAAGTCGATACCGAAAGTCTCGAGCCCCACTCGAGCCCCATCCGAAGTTCTCGGGGCAGGCACAGGACCTGCCTGCCTATTTCGAAGAAGTGGAGGAGTATGGTAAGGCCCAGGGAAGGTCAGGGGATTCGTCCCTGATGATGGTCGCAATCGAGGGAGCCCCATCCCTCGATAGAATTCTCTGGGGCCACCTCGCTGCTAGTGTCCCAGTTGGTAGGCAATGGGATGATTTCAAGGCACTCGTAACCCTCCAATACCCTGAGATCGAACCAGTCGAGGACGACCTCAAGTACTTCGAGGAGTTCTACTCTCTCCTCGAGGGAGCTCGTTGCAGGGAGCTGAGCTCGGTTCAAGCCTTGGGGAAGTACCTTCGTGTATTCCGGCTCTTCTTTTTGGCCATGGTAAGGGGAAACATGCTCGAGATGAGCCACCAGCCCCAGCTGTTCCTTCGAGGCCTCCCACCCCAGGTCGAGCTCGAAGTCTCGAGGAGGCTCACATCCAGGTTCCCCCTGTTTAGGTCAGGGAAGCTATGGCCTATCGAGGTCGTCGTTCGCATTACGAAGGAGGTTATCGAGGATGGGGTAAGTTGCGCATCTCCCCACCTAGCTTCGAAGAACCCCTCGTCAAGTCTCGAGTCGC
Source organism: Pisolithus albus (assembly GCA_024613165.1). NCBI lineage: Eukaryota > Fungi > Basidiomycota > Agaricomycetes > Boletales > Pisolithaceae > Pisolithus > Pisolithus albus. The sequence goes on from JANFAB010000059.1 coordinate 331,731, forward strand.
TCCAGGGACCCTCTCGACACCCGCACTCGCCCTCGTCCAGCCACCAGTCTAGTGCCCCTGCGGAGTATTCTCGGTCTCATTCTAGAAGATGCTCCCAGGGAAGCTCGAGCTCAAAGTCCCCCTCTCGTTCCCCCTTCGAGGCAACCCCTCGAACTTCGAAGAACACCCCTTGCCCTCCCGAGCTCGCTTCGAGCGGCTCCTTCCCCCTTCGAGTCACTAAGGCAGGCTCGAGGCACCCTGCTCCTCCAGGTTGGAGTGCCTCGTGTGAGCAGGCCAGTGACTCGCCTTCGAACTCACTTTGCAGCTCGAGAGAGGATCAACAGTCGCATTCGTACACAGTAGGTGGTTTACAGCCCTCGAAGCTTTGTTCATCTCGCCTCGAAACTGCTTCGAGCAAGCCTCATGACCTCAGCTCAACCTCGACTCGCCCCCTTCGACCTCGTGAGCCCTCGAGTACCCCTGCAAAGTTGTACTCTTGCTTCGAAGCATCTTCGACGTCCTTCGGTAAGGCTTACCCTCGTCTCGAGTCCCCTCCGAGCATTCCTTCGAAGCCACCCTCGGACTGCGAGCCACCCCACACCACCTCGTTCCTCCTTCGAGAGGCTCCGACTTCGAAAGCAAAGCCTGCCCCCACTGGTTTCGAGTCGCATTCAAGAGCGTCAAGAGGTTTGTCACCTCTTCGAGAGCCTGTGGCTTCGAGCGAGCCATCCCCTCCCATTCGAGAGTTCTCGAGGCACCGAGTTCCCCCTCGAAGCACTTCTTTTTGCTTCTTCTGTGGTCGCAAAGGGCACATTCGAGCACAGTGTAAGGTCTGCGCTTCGTATCTAGCAGCTGGCAGGTGTAGGTTGGTTCGAGGTCGAGTTGTGCTGCCCACAGGTGAGGAGATCCCTCGAGAGGCTCTCGGACGCACTCTACAGGGTCGTTTGGATTTCTGGGTCCTCGCTCGAGGCCCAGGAAGCTTCGTTGACCAGGTACCACCCCCCCTCTCGAGTTCTAAGTCAATCCAGCCCCTCTCCTCCCCTTGAGTCGACCACGAGACTACCCTGGAGCACCCTTCGAGCTCGAGGGTGAGTCTGTCCCCTTCGAAAGCCCCTTCGAGCCACCCCCAAGCTACCCTTCGCCCTCGAACCACTTCGATCCACCTTCGAGCCTCCCTCGAGACCGCTTCGAACCCCCTCGAGACTGCTTCGAGCCACCCCCGAGCCACCTCCTCCCCTCGAAGACCTTCGATTTACCTTCGAACTGCCTCCCCCATCAGCTGAGTAGTGATTTTTTGTTTCTTTTTCATGGTCTCTTTCATTTTGAGTTCGCATTTTCGAGTTTCTACTTAGGCTTTTGTTTTGAGGATGATACCCCTTGCCTCACCTTATGATATATCTTGGTATGTGTTGACTGGGGACAGTCACTATTTAAAGCCACCCTCGGATGTAGGGAGGGAGTCCTCCCTACTAGGGGATTTATTTTATTTCATTGTTTTTACTTTTGTTTTTGCTTTTATTCTTTACTCTACCCTCTTGCTACTTAGTATTTGGACGAGTTTGGCTTATGTAAGCCAGACTCGCACTTAGAGCAGTCTGTACATACTTAGAAGAATAAGAGCCGCATTACCAGAGACGAAGAGACGGAATTCCGAGCCCGAGAGCCTCGGAATATTACTTCTCCTCTATCAGACAGCCATTAGACGTTATCTCGACTTCGTTTGGGTTTCAGGGCGCGTTTCCAGTCTATTCTTTCTGCTCTTTGACTCCCTACCAAGCAACTCCAGTCCCCTTGGGTCGAACTGACCCCTTCCTTCACTCAGGGAGACCTCAGGCATACCCCCAGGTCCTTATCCCTCTAACTTTACACCGATCGCATCATTCTTCCGAAGTTGCGAGAGACAATGTCCTTCGTCTTAGCTCTCGCGTCCGCCACCTTAGAAGACCCGGTTGCAAAGCTCAGCCCGTCGGCCCTAGACCAACTGCGTAATCCTCCTCGTCAACCCCTTCGAATCGACAATCCCGGGCATCGTCACAGCATCTCTACGTATCTTGCCACGGAACATTCTTCCAAGGATGCCTATGAAAAAATATGTCGGTCCACGGCTTGGAACTTCCCAGGCGCGCAGGGTGTCGATGACATTCTGTCATTTTATGGCGTAGAGAACCTCATCGCTTCACTCACTGGGGTGGAGAAGATCCAGCATGATATGTGTCCTAATAGTTGCGCTGCATTCACAGGCCCATTTTCTGATTTTGAACAATGCCCACTCTGCGAAACTTCTTGCTGGAATCAAGATGTATTATGCAGTTCCAATGGCTGGAGTAAGGTACCTGCCAAAAAGTTTACCACCATTCCTCTAGGTCCGCAACTCCAAGCACTCTACCGCAATCCCGTCCAGGCCCATCATATGCGTTACCTACACGAGCGCATGCAGCAAATTATCGAGGAGCTACAACGAACAGGGTCGATAGCCGTAGTCGACAATATTGCAGCCGGGTGGGACTACCTAGGAGCAGTATTAGAAGGCGACATCAAGAAGGACGACATCGTTTTGATGGTCTCCCTCGACGGTGCTCAACTATATGAGAGCAAACAGTCGGATTGTTGGATTTATATATGGATTATCCTCAATCTGGCACCTGACAAGCGGTACAAAAAAATCCATGTCTGCCCAGGAGGGTTCATCCCAGGTCCCAGTAAGCCAAAAAATATCGACTCGTTCTTGTTTGTAGGTCTCCACCACCTCGCAGCCCTTCAGCATGAAGGGCTTCGCATCTGGGATTCCTCCGAAGACCGCATGTTTTCATCGGACCTCTATCTTCTATTCACGACAGCGGATGGCCCCGGTCTCGTCTGCTGGGATGGAATGGTTGGACATAGCGGCAAAAATGGATGCCGTGTCTATTGTCCCACTCCAGGCAGACGTAAACTTCAAAGTACTCACTACTACCCCGCCCTTTTCAGACCCCGGGGCAACTGCCCACCTGGTAGCGACCATCCCGACATCAACGTGTTCAGGCTTCCACTCGGCGGTTCGGGTGATTATGCTGAAAACCTACTCCAACTCGTTAGTGCTCCTAGCATGCGGCAGTGGAATTTCCGCAAGACTGACACTGGCATTATGAAACTGCCTCTAATCCTTGGTCTCAATCCACGCCGCTCACTTGGAGTACCCCTGTGCATGACTACGGACCTAATGCACCTTGCTGGCAACTTGTCTGACCTCCTTATCTCACTCTGGCGTGGCACAATGGAGTGCAGTCACACGGACAGCAAAGATTTGTGGGACTGGTCAATTTTCCGCGACGAAGAGGTTTGGACCGCTCACGGACAGGCAGTCGAGGACGCCGGTGTTTCCATACCCGGTTCCTTTGACCGCAAACCACGTAATATCGCAGACAAGATCAACACGGACTACAAGACCTGGGAATTTCATTTGTACATATTCTGCTTAGCTCCGGCTCTCCTTTACAATATCCTTCCAGAACGCTACTGGCATAACTTCTGCAAGCTCGTGCGCGGCATCCAAATTATGTCTCAGCACACCATCAACAAACAAGATCTCGAGCATGCCTACGTCCTTCTCGGTTGCTGGGGTCGTGAGTTTGAGCTGTTATACTATCAACTCAGGCAAGACCGGCTTCATTTCATTCGCCTGTGCGTGCATCAAGTACTCCATCTCGTTACGGAGGCAATGCACAAGGGTCCACCGATTTGCTATGCGCAATGGACGATGGAGCGGACCATCGGGAATCTTGGCCAAGAAATATGGCAACCCAGCAAACCCTATGAGAACCTCGCTGAGGAAGGAGTGTGGCGATGCAGGGTAGCTATTCATGCATGTTCCGGCACTGAAGCTAACTATACATGTTACTAGGTCAACGCTCTACTCGCTACCATGCCCGAACTTGATGATGGGACCAAGGGACAGCCTATGGGGTCTGTCGACCTAGGAGAGGGCTATATTCTACTATGCAAACGAGACAAGCGGCCCTGGCTGCCAACCAGAGAAGAAGCCAGCATTATCAGCGAGTTTATAGGTCAGGACCAGCCCCTTCACCGCTTCAAAAGATGGGCACGACTTTGTCTTCCAAACGGGCAGATTGCCTGGTCTCTGTGGCGGGAAAAGTTCAAGTCTTCCACTCAAATACGTATCTCAAGGAATGTCAAGGTATGTACAATACTTTTACTCATGCTATAGGATGCTGAAAAGATTTTAGTTCGTTTACGAAGGGCAGGAGCGATTCGGAGAGGTCCAATATTTCACGAGACTGGCAAGGGACGTAACTGGAGAAGAAGCCGATGAAACAACACCCGAAGATAACGCTCTCGTTCGAGAACCAAAGTTCGAAGATATTGCTCTCATTCGTCTGTACACCTTCCCGGACCCATCGCTCCTACAACTCTCATCAAACACGCTTGTGGTGTCAAGACTCTCCAATCAACTTGTCGTTGCTCGTGTCAAGTCAATTAAGAGCGTTGTAGGTATGATACCTTATCGTCTTAAACGTCCATCTGGTACTGTAGAAAATTGTTTTTTCTTGATGGAAAAACCCGGGCTGGACATCTCTCAGTTAGGGCTATCATACAGCGTCTACCATGATGTTGAAGCCAGTCATGATGTTGACTTCGAGTAATCATATGGTATCATGTCTGTAGTATACACGCGACAAGAAAGCAATGAGAGAACGTGCATAAGAATTCAGAGGGGTCGGACGTGCAAGAAACGTGTGCCAAAAAAAATTAATAGCGAGTCTAAGCCTCCATTTTCATGTGCTTCGGGATGGGGCCAGTGGATGCATCAACCGGACGCTTCCTTTTTGCTCGCTGTGTGGGGATATCAATAGGGTCGAAAGGGATAACGTAGTAGGCCCACGGCTTCTCTGAACTTTCCGGATCAGGGTTCGGGTTTCCGACATAGCGGGGAAGAATTCGGCAGGGTGAGGCAGAAGTGGACTGAAACCTGCGATGGGTCAGACCATCAGAAAAATGCAATGAAAGGGTGGAAACGTACTGCGAAGACAGGTCTTCAGATGTACGGTTGGGCCTAGTGTCGACATCCTTAATCTCGTCAAGTTCCGTCTTGAGAGGATCCTTGGCATCCTTGAGGAGGGATAGCTTGTTGCGTATGGCACCCAGTCTTGCGCTCGCATCTGTAACCTTGATGAACGAGTCTTGGATGCCAATTGTACCCTCATACGCCTTCCACAAGGTTGCGTGAACAGCCTCGAGCTTTGAGCTGGCTTCCTCGACCTCCTCCAAAGCCTCTCATTCTAGCGTGTGTATCTCCTCAGGAGGAAGGCTGCTACTAATGCGGTCAGTGCTTTCGGCCTGAAAAATTGTCACTTACACATTATTGACGACGTCCTTTAGACGGAGCACCACCTTTTTGATGCCAGGCGACTGAACATCGACTGTAAACGTGTGGGTCTCCCACTTAGAAAGGGAGCCAGCGACTTCGACATAGATAACGTCGTCCACCACGTTAATAATCCGAGTACCTGGAGTCGATGACATGGCGCCTAAAAGTAAAAAGGGTCCGTGTATTGACACGTCAATAAAGTTCCGACGGAATATGCCGAGTGGTACGGAAACAGCCAACGTACCTAATGGAACTACTTGCCTCTTCACCCTACCCGTACCCGCCCCAGTTGTCTTCGACGATGTCAGTAGCCATGGTACCATCGTTATCAACACCCAATCAACCAAATGGGCTGTTCCTGACCTCCTCGTCGCCAACAAGCACCGCATTCCATCCCACTTTCCCATCGCCGCATGTCCCTGACGGGACTTTCGCACAGGGAAATGAGATACCGATGACCTCATTCCCCACGTTCATGAACGTGAGTATTTTCATTGGCTTCCTGAGCTTATCCCCGGACGTGTTTTAGGGCGCATATAGTCACGAGTCGAAGCAAATTAACCTCCTACAAGAGCGCACAAAGCTCCTGGAAGGAGAGGTAATGAAGCTTACTGTGGAAAACAGCACTCTCAGGTATGTGGGTCTATTGTACAGCTCGCAGTTATGTTACCATTTTTGTATAGGACAGCATTCCAGTGCTTGGCAGGTGCCATCGGTTTACGCGATATGGACCCTTGCAAGGTCGACGGCATTTCATTTCCTCAGCTCGTGTCTTTGAAGCCAAAGGAGGATCTCCCTTCCCCAACGCCGGAAAACTATCCGTCCATCCGTTTCTGGGATCGCGAAGACTGGGATAAGTATCTCGAGTCACCTGAAGGTCAGACAAGCAAGCGAGGAACCATGGGATACCTGGAAGATAAGGACGGTAATCCACCATCATGCGAGACCGCCAAAGCCATCCGCAAGGTTCTTCGGGGAGGCTGGGTAGAGCTCGTCGACCTGAAGCTCGCGCCTCCATCATGGGGGAGACTGTCTGCACGTGGTCGGCGGTTCATTCATGGCCTAATGGAAAGTGCTTACCCGGACTTCAAATTTGCTAACAATGGGTGGAAACTCGACTATCTTGCAAGCATGATGTACCCTGCCTGGCGGAAGGGATCATTGGACGACAACGGTAAGTGGAAGCAGAAGAAAGGGAAGGGGCCAAAAATCGAGGACGACGACGACGACGACAGCACAAACGAAGTTGGCATGAAACGGAAGGGTTTGGGTTTTAAGTCTGAGGAACCAGGATCAGTGAAGCGCTCCAGAGGTGGGTGACGTGCATGTTCGTACCGACCGAGCTGACACTAGCCTGCAAGGGAAATATGAAGAGGAAGACGACTCAACGCCACCCACCTCAATGGCCTCACTCTCCCCTCCCCTTTCTGATGCGTCTGTTTCATCTTCTGAACCATCTATGGAGAGTCGTCCCCTAGGCACTGCTGGTGGCAATGAGGCACCCTTCTCTGACACTCTGTGCGCCAATGTGGAGATGGACAGTGTGCAGAGCGGCTCCAATACCGTCACTAAGGCGATATCCATAGACCCACTGTAAGTGACGTTCAAAGGTAGCACTGAGACTGATTTAAATACAATCTAGTGCCGCACTCGCACTTGCCGCCAGCAAGGCGCGAGATACCCCGACATTATCCCTGCTCGATACCTCTCAAGAACCCCCGCTCGGCTCTGGAGCAAACGAGACGCAGTCAAGCACAAGACCAATTTTGGAATTAGAGCATGCGATTGTGCCAGCCGCAACGCCGACACTACCTTCGATACCTGGTACGCTCGATATCTCTACGACTTCGGTGCCAGTCGGCAAGTCTACCAAGGGCAGTGGCAAGGCTAAGATGCGCCCAGGTCCGACTAAGAACGGACGGTACGTTTCTGCCGACCGGTACGAACGTCTGACCTACGCGTTCTCAGTAATCTATGCGCCCATCGCTGGCGCAAGCAAGTTCAATCAAGCGGATCGACGGAGGAGTTCCAACAATACTACAATGGCTTAACTGCAGAACAACGAAAGGTAAGTATTCGAATCCAGCCATTCCCCGCGGTGTTCTCAGATCATGCAGGCATATGACGACGACGCCACATGTAACGGCCTGTACTTTTTCACTACTTGTTGTAGCGTAGTCTTAGCGTACTTCTCCTTATTTATCCACTCTCTGGTTAGGGTTACTTAGACGCGCTCATAGACGCTTTACTTAGTCAGCTGGTTCGTCAGTGTAGCCGCATTGACTCAGCGTGGAGCGCTGCAGCCAATAGCGTTTATCTCTCACTTGTTTGGTTTGTTCTACGACGTTCTACGGTACAAACACTCGTAGTAGTATAAATACCGCCTCTCTTGTCGTAGACACTCCAATCGAGTTCATTTGTGCTCTTGCACATTAACTCTTTCCAAGTCCTCTACTCTATATCAGTCAGGAGTAACCGAGTATAGTCCTTGTGATTATAAGCGTTACACTTGAACTCGATTATCAATACTCCCTTACTCCGCTTGCGCCCAGGCATATAGGGCAACGTATACCCGGACTCCAGGGTTAAGGAGCTTTGCATTCTTCTTTTCACTTCGTTTACGAGACGACGCCTTTAGTCTCGTCCCCTTTACGGCAAGGGGTTGTGTCGAAGAAGACCCGTAGTTAGTAGTCCCGCTATCCGTCAAGGGTAGTGTGAAGGTGCAACCCACATTAGGGGGTGGAAGCACATAGCGTATAGTAGTTCCCCTACGTCAAGGGAGGTAGAAAGCGTACTACCGTATCCCTACTAGCCCTACGATAGTTGAGACAGAGTACCGCCACCGAGGGCAGGGAAAATCTCGTTTCAAAATTCCTCGCGTCAAGAAGTCGGAGTCTTTGGCTCCTCGTATTAGGTTTTCTCCTTACCTAAAAAAGGAAGAATCACCCGCTCCCCCGCTTTTGTTCGCTCGGGAACTCACTCCCCTCGAGCAACAGATCTTTGGCACCCCCGAACCTCTCCTCCCTCGCCTCTCGCCTCTCCCTCTTCGCTCCCCCTCTCCCGATCCCAACCTACTCGGTTTCGTCCTACACGTTCCGTACAGCTTACGGAATAGACAAACCAATCCGCCCTCCCCCACGCACCCCAGTAACTTTCACTGGTCATGGACCAGTTCAACCAAGACCAGCTGCAGTTCATGCAGCAGATGACCGCGTTAATTTCCGCGCAGGTTGCCAACCAGGTGGCGCAGCACGTCGCCAACGTGGTGGCCGGCGCACAGCAGCAGCAAGGCGGAGGGGCCGCCGCCAACCCCAATCAGAACGTTGACCCCACGAAACGGGGCGTCGCAGACCCAGGCATGTTTGATGGGTCTATCAGTAAATTCGAAGAATGGTGGGCCAAAATGAAGGCCTTCATCGTCACAGCCCAGTCGACCAGTCCGCGGGCAAGGACCTTGATGGTCTGGACCTGGATGACCAGACCGATTGCCGGAGCATATGCGCGGGCACGTATCGACCAGTGCCTGCCCACCGGTGTAGGGAGAGTATACTCCCTACCAGGGTATTTTCGTTATTTTATTGTTTTTACTTTCATTTCTTTTTCTTTCTGTGCATTTACTCTAGTGTGACTTAGTTGCTTCGAGTTTAGACATGTGAGTGGCTTAAGTAAGCCACTCGCAACTTACATTACACTGTACCTACTTACAAATAATAACAAGTCGAGTTTCGAGAGTTCAGAGTCGAGTCCGAGTTCGAGAAGGCCTCGAGTGCCTTCTACTGTGTTCAGACAGTCTCAGACAGTTCCCAGACGTCCCCAGACAGTCTTCTCTCCAGGCTATAGAAGCCCCTTGGGAAGAACCCTCCCTCAGACAATCCTAATCCATCCTCAGTCACCCTCTATTCATTCTCTTCATCTGGAGCCCACCGCGAGGGGCTTCTGTCTTAGCCTGGTATCAGTTTTCTCATCTTATTCAGTCTCGTTCTCGCAGTTTTAGGTCTCGTGTCCTCAGTGTTGCTTGTGTCTCGCAGTTTTCCTACCTCGGTCTCACTCCCGCACTCTCCATTCGCATTCTCGCAGTCCCGAGGCACGATTTCCTCAAGTGTTTCCCATCTAAATATTATTTCATTCCTTCGAGTTTGCTTCGAGTTCCCACCTGGTGACCTGACATCATGCACGGCCTGAGTTCCCCGTGTTCCGGACCTTCTGAAGCTTCGAACCCCCCTCAGTACTCCCTCAAAGACCTTCGAAGCCTTCTCGAAGATGTAATCCGAGTCGCAAATGTCGCTAAGTCGCTCCTTCGAGCATCTCGAGGCCTCGAAGAGGCCAGTAGTTCGTGTGCACAGCCACCTACCGATTCCGCGAGTCGCTCACCTCGCCGCGCATACTCATTTTGCTTTTTCTGTGGCCAGAAAGGTCATATTCGAGCCAGTTGTGGTTCGTGCAGGGAGTATCTAGCCGCGGGAAAATGTCTAATAGTGAAAGGTCGTGTCGTACTCCCTACAGGACAAGAGATACCGCGAGAAATTCCCGGGCGCACTCTCAAGGACCGCGTGGACCGCTGGGATCCAGGAAACCGGCCTAAGGATATTCGAAATCCTCCTTCGAGTCCAGGCAGGCTGCCCTTGGAGGATGTGGGTCGCCTAGAGCCGCAGGCCCATATGGTTTCACTGGCACTGTCCCGCACCCCCCGCTTGTCAGTGCACCCTACCACCCCCTCGGAACGACCATTGTGTGCAACACTCTCAATGGAAGGGCCGAGTTATCCTACTCGAGCACCCAGTGCATCCTCAAGCTCGAGTGATGTCTCGTTGTGCCGCCCTCGTTCACCTTCTCACCCTCTACCTACAAGACACTCTCGCGGTAGGCCTCAATCTCGCTCTCGTTCTCGTGGCCGTGGCCGCCCTCACTCGCCTTCTCGTTTCAATCTTGAAAATCCACCAAGCCGCAGTTCTAAGTATGTGGACTCGTATTCTGGCAGTGGGTCCCACAGCCGCCATTCTCATTCCCGCGACTACCATGGCCGCCTGCACTCGCCTTCTTGTTCGCAACTCGAAGATCCACCAAGCCACAGTAATAAGTATATGGATTCGTATTCGAGTGGGTCCTACAGCCGCTGCTCTCGTTCCCGCGACTACCATCACCGCCGCTCGCCACCACCTGCCCCACAGCTTGCATCCTTGCACCTACCAACCCTCTCGAGAGATGAATCAGAACTGGAAGAGCTCACCAGTGAGCTAGTCAACAGACTTGCCGTCTCGAATATCTACAGTACTCGCTCGTCCTACAGGCCCAGTAGCCATGCACTGGCATCCTCGAGAAGGTCGCGCAGCCGCAGCCGCACTCCCCAGCCCTCGAGAAGGTGGTACTGAGTTGATGTAGGGCTGCATCGGCTTGTTGGGTATCATATTCTATGTTTTTTTTATGAATATATCATTCTTGAAGTTCCCTGTGCGTCTGCATCACCCCCAGCCCCGTCAACGCGATATCTCGACTGCCAATCACCCGTCCCTCTCGCAAACCGGGATTCGAGCTCTACTCAACGAGAGCTTTCGAACGGTGTATTTTTCGTCGCATTCAGCCCAGTACATCCAAAGATATAAGCCGTTCTTTGGAGAAAGGTTTTGTAGGACAAAAATTGGGATATCTCAGGATTGGGTGCGCCGTTTTCCGTGTTTCCACGTTCTCCCAAGTCCCTATGCATCCCTCTACCACCCCCCGAGGTTTCGTAGGATTCGGCCCAGTGGTTCTCCACCAACGCGATGCTGTCCTCCCATCCCCTACCCCATTCGACGCATAACTCATGCACCCCTGGACCGAATCTCTCGCTTTTCACAGACGCTAATCTACCAGATGACACCTATCAGACGATATACAAGACGTTGCGAGTGCATCCCCGGTTCCAGAGTTATTCGAACTTTTGTGTTTGGACAGGATAGCGAGGTCAGGTTCACGTATCTCGCTCGTTTTCCCGTCGAGCCTCTTGCCCTTTTGCATGGTGGTACTACTTGTTCCCGGCTACCTGGTGATGCCATTTTCATGGCTTCGCGCTCGTTCGTTGCGGAGATATGGGTTTTTTTAGTGTACAGAGGAGTACGAGACAGTTTGGCAGATATCTCAGGAACGGGTGCGCCCTTTTCCACCATTCCTCGTTCTCCCAACTCTCCTCGAGCATCCCTATCACCTCCCGGAGTTTCGTAGGTTTCCACCAAGCCGTTTCACACCGATGCGATGCCGCCCTCCTAGCCCCTACCTCGCTTACGCCGTAACTCATGCAATTCTGCGCCGAATCGTTCGCTTCTTGCAGACGTGCATCCCCTAGACGACATCTACCAGACGATATACGAGACGTCTCGTGCACATTCGCCGTTGCAGAGTTATTTGAGTTTTTGTCTCTGAACCAGGGTAGGGAGGTCAAGATCACATATCGCACTCATTCTCGCGTCGAGCCTCTCGCTTTTCCGCATGGTGGTTCTACACGCTTACAGCTACCTGGTGATACCCTTTTCATGGGGACACGCTCATGGGTTCCGGAGATATGGGAGTTCGTGGTGTACGAAGGGGTACGAGATGACTCGGCGGATATCTCGAGACCGGATGGGCCAATCGGTATAGTTCCTTTTTCCCCATCTCGTCCCAGGTGCCCTTTACCGCCACCTACGGTTTGGTACCGATTGCCTCAGCGGTCGTCGCTCGGCGGCCTCTTCTTCTCCCCCACTGTGGTGCTCTACTCGCTGTCCACGCCGTATCTTCCTCAGATCTCCGCCATGCCTCTCGCTTTTCTGGGAGCCCATACTACTCGATCAGCCCTTTTGAATGGTATACCTTGTGTCACGATTCGTGCAGCCCTTGTCGAGAAATATGGATTTTCGTGCGGCGAGGAGTCTTGGGCCGGTTTTGCCGATATCTCGAGAAGGAGTGCGCGGATTGGGTTGGTTGTTTTTTCTACGTGCTCCCCACATTTCCCTCGACTGTTCTCCGCGGTTTTGTGTCAATTGCACCAGCGGTTATCGTTCGGGCGTCTTCCCCTTCTCCCCATCCCTGCTGTGCTGTGATGTCGCATACGGTATATCTCCCTCAGTTCTAGGCCGCCCCTCTCGCTTTTCGGGGACATGGTACTACTCGATGACGGCTTTCAGGTGATGAATGTTAGGTGGTGACTGGCGCTACGAGTGCAGAGATATTCCCAATTTTGTGGGCAAGGGCGCATTCCGACAGTTTTGCGAATATCTTATCTCCGAGGGCGCGTATTCATTTGATTTCTTTTCCTACATCTTCCCTACACCCCTCTCCACCATCTCCTCGAGTTTCACGACGTTTCACACAACCGTCGTCCTTCGGCATCTTCATCTGCCACCTCCACCTGCTGGCGCCTTCGAGCTCGTGCTGTTGGTCCACAACCGAGGACGGTTGAATTCTAAAGTGGCCTGTGGATGTAGGGAGAGTATACTCCCTACCAGGGTATTTTCGTTATTTTATTGTTTTTACTTTCATTTCTTTTTCTTTCTGTGCATTTACTCTAGTGTGACTTAGTTGCTTCGAGTTTAGACATGTGAGTGGCTTAAGTAAGCCACTCGCAACTTACATTACACTGTACCTACTTACAAATAATAACAAGTCGAGTTTCGAGAGTTCAGAGTCGAGTCCGAGTTCGAGAAGGCCTCGAGTGCCTTCTACTGTGTTCAGACAGTCTCAGACAGTTCCCAGACGTCCCCAGACAGTCTTCTCTCCAGGCTATAGAAGCCCCTTGGGAAGAACCCTCCCTCAGACAATCCTAATCCATCCTCAGTCACCCTCTATTCATTCTCTTCACCGGCACGTGGCCCTCTTATGACGACTTGGTGGCAGAGGTTGAAGCACGCTTCAGGCCGCTTCACAACAAAGACTGGGCTAAGGATCAGCTCAGCAAAATTCGGCAAGGCTTGGCCAGAACAGAGGAGTTCTTGGCCAAGTTTAATGCACTTAGGACCGCGTCCGGGGTATCCGACGACTATGCTATCTTCAAGCTGGAGAGGGCTATCCGCCCCGAAATTCTTCAGCAGGTCTTTGTTCAGGGTCGCCGAAAAGCTACCTGGACGGAATACGATGTCGAGGTCAGGTGCCTCGGTGCTGCCCTGGAGGCAGTCAGGTTAAAGACTGGTGGCTCGTCCTCTCGATGGGGACAAGGTTTCTCAAAACCCTCGCCCAGGGTAACGTCAGGGCAAGGCACACCTATGGACATTGGGGCTGCGCAGGGCGGTTCTGGAAGCCGTCCTAAAAAGGACTTTTCTAACTACCAGTGCTATGCTTGTGGCCAGAAGGGCCATATTCGTCCACACTGCCCGCAGGCCGGGAACAAAGGCAAAGGGCGCCAGGTGCGCTCAGAAGGAGTTGACCCGCGGCTGGCTGCCATGGACGGAATGACGTTCGAGCAGATAGTTGCTCACGTCTCTAAGTTAAAAGAATCAGAGCTGCAGTGAAGTCGGGTCCTGCAGACTCAGATAATGTTGGTACTGGACTTGTTTCTTTTTCCCCTTATAGTTTCTCTTCTCATTGCATTTCGGTTTCATCTCCTAAAAATAGTATAAAAACAAACACAAAAATAGAAAATACAAAAACACAAAAAAAGGTTTCGTTTTCGGACATAGTTACCGTAAATAGGTTTTCTCCTCTTTCTGTAGATAATATGGACGACGACTTGGACTTTGTACCTACACCGTCTGTTGGAGGGTCCTGAAAGGGCTCGGGACCGGACGTTAAACTGGCACCGCTTAATTCTCCAAGCAATAAAACCTCTAAAAATAGCGTTTCGGAAGGATCCGAGTCGGTTAGCGATGCTCAGGCGACAGTACCGCCGAAATCCCGAGTTCGCACGCTCAACTTAAAGGATCATGTATCGGTTCCTATAATTATTCGCACTAGGAAGGGTGACGCACACGCTGTGCAGGCCTTGTTGGATTCCGGTGCTACAGGTGTTTTCGTGGACGCCAAATTCGTTGATCAAAAGAAGCTTCCAAAGTTATCTCTCCCACGAGCTGTGGATGTATTTAACGTCGATGGTACTCTTAACTCTGCTGGAAGGATTACGCATCAGGTACTGCTTAGAGTTCAGTTCGGAGATCACTTCGAAGAGTTAGTAGCCGATGTCACGGATCTGGGATCTCACAACATGATTTTGGGTCACACGTGGCTTGCCACTCACAACCCGGAAGTCAATTGGAAAACCAGTGAAATCTCGATGAAGAGGTGTCCTCGTAGTTGCAGGCAACTCGCGCCGAAGCCGGCCTTCGTTAGACGTATCGAAAAGGAGGAGGTCCAGGCCCTCGAAGATTGGCATAATATATTCAGAGCCAACAAGCAGGAGGCTCCTAAAACAGATAAAACCCCTGAGGAACTGGTTCCGAAGGAATACCACGAATATTTAAGCGTCTTCTCTGTCCAGGAATCCGAACGCATGCCGCTTAGGAAACCTTGGGACCACGCGATAGAACTAAAGGAGTCGTTTGTTCCGAAAAAGGGAAGGTTGATCCCTCTCAGCCCTGATGAGCAAACCGAAGTTAGCAACTTTGTTGATGGACAACTCAAGAAGGGATATATTCGGCCTAGTAAATCGCCGCAGACCTCTCCTGTGTTCTTCGTCCCTAAGAAGGATGGAAAGAAGCGTATGGTACAGGACTACCGTTATTTAAACGAGCATACAGTCAAGAACTCGTATCCGCTCCCGCTCATCTCGCAGCTTGTTGACAAGTTGAAAGGCTGTAAATTATTTACGAAAATGGACCTTAGGTGGGGATACAACAACATCCGGATCAAGGAAGGTGATGAGTGGAAAGCCGCTTTCGTCTGTCATCGTGGAGCCTTCGAACCGCTGGTGATGTTCTTTGGACTTTGTAATTCCCCCGCCACGTTCCAGAACATGATGAACGACATCTTCGGTGATATGGAGGACGTTCTAGTAGTATATATTGACGATCTTATGATATTTACGAAAACGGACGATGAAAAGGAGCATGACAGGATCGTGCTAGAGGTGCTTAGAAGGTTGAAGGAGAACGACTTGTTCGTTAAACCGGAGAAATGCTTATTTAAGCAAAAAGAGGTCGACTTTCTGGGTATGATAGTTGGCACGAATGGAGTAAAGATGGATCCCGCTAAAGTCGCTGCTGTGCGCGATTGGCCGGTCCCCACTTCCGTTCGTGGAGTTCGAGGCTTCCTTGGCCTTGCGAACTTTTACCGACGTTTCATAAAGGATTTCGCGCAGGTCGTGCGCCCCCTTAATGATCTCACTAAAAAAGACACTCCGTTTCTCTGGTCCGACAAGTGTCAAGTAGCGTTTGATACGTTAAAGGAAGCCTTCACGACCGCGCCTATTCTTATGTTCCCCGATCAGGATCGGAAGTTCCGACTAGAGACCGATGCCTCGGATTACGCAACCGGAGCCGTGCTCTCGGTAGAATGCGATGACGGTCTCTGGAGACCAGTTGCCTATTCGAGTCACTCGCTTAGTGGAGCAGAGCTAAATTATACGGTTCACGACAAGGAGATGCTAGCCATCATCCGCGCTTTGGAGCAATGGCGTCACTACCTCGAGGCTACTCCGTACCAGTTTGAAATTTGGACGGATCACCACAACCTTAAGTGGTTTATGACGTCACAAAAGCTTCAACCATGCCAGGCGCGTTGGGCGCAGTATTTCAGTCGTTTTAACTGTGTTATCGTCCACAAGCCAGGTGTTTCCATGGGACGACCGGATGCTCTCTCTCGCCGCGAAGACTTAGTAGAAAATCGCGAAAATGCTAAATCTGAGGAGTCGTTATTTATTAAACCTGAACAGGTGCGCGCTGTGCGCTTAGAAAGTCCCTTCATAGAAGAACTGCGCAGTGTAACGGCCGAGGTTGACGCTGGAATGCTCGACCGACGCGACGGTTTACTGTATGATGGAGACAAAGTTTTCGTGCCTGAGGCACTTAGACAGAAGGTACTAGCTGCTCTTCACGATTCGCCCCTAGCGGGTCATCGAGGCGTAAAAGGAACTCAGGAGTTGATCACACGCTGGTTCACGTGGTCTACCTTGAAGCCCGATGTCGAGGAGTACGTAAAGCACTGTCAGACGTGTCAAGCTAGCAAGCCTAGTAATAAACCGCCGGCAGGCGAACTCAAATCTTTACCCGTCCCCGATGGGCCTTGGAAAGATCTTACGACCGACTTTATGGATATAGGAGTCAGGAGCTCCTCTGGAAAATCTTACGTCTTAGTCGTCGTTGATCGGTTCTCTAAGGAAGCAGAGTTCATCCCCTGCACTGAAAAGGAAACTGCCGCTAGTACGGCACGGCTTTATTTAACTCACATCTGGAAGCATCACGGCCTTCCCCAGTCTCTCGTCTCGGATCGCGGACCACAGTTCGCATCTCAGTTCTCGAAGGAATTATTTAAGATGTTGGGTGTCGAGCAGAAGCTCTCAACGGCGTTTCATCCACAGACGGATGGTCAAACAGAGCGGTTGAACCGCGAAATTCAGCAGTATCTACGGATGTATGCAAACCATCAGCAGGAACGATGGGAGGATTGGCTTCCCCTAGCTCAATTCGCGTACAACAACTCCAAGTCTTCTTCTACTGGCAAGTGCCCCTTTGAAGTTACTCGTTCGTATACACCACGGATGGGCGTCGAGCCGACGACTTCTAAGGTAGAAGCAGCGGAGGAGACCGCTAAAGACTGGCTCCAGGTGTTCCAGGAAGTACACGAAAGTTTGGGAAAAGCTAGGACTTGTCAAAAGACTCAGGCAGATAAACGACGATCCCCTCCCCCTGCTTACTCCGTAGGCTCGCAGGTTTGGCTGGCTACCGACCATTTGTCGCTGAAAGACCGGCAGAGCCGAAAGTTGACCGAAAAGTGGATAGGCCCATATGAGGTCTCGGACGTTTTACCCAACGCCGTTAAATTAAAGTTGCCGCGCTCGATGCGTATACACCCGGTAGTGAACGTTTCACAGGTGAAACCTTATCTCGGCGCTCTTGATGGGCAACCGGTTACTCGGCCCAGCCCACAACGGGTTACGGATGAAGGAGATGTCGAGTTTGAAGTAGAGAAAGTTGTTGATTCCCGCTTGAAGCGTGGCAATCTTCAATTCCTCGTGCATTGGAGGGGATACCCGGAAGAAGATCGCACTTGGGAGCCTAGGTCTGCTCTTAAGAACGCCCAGGAGGCAATAGACGATTTTTACAAACTCCACCCCGGTGCCCCCCGGAAACTTCGTTTACTCTCAACCGAAGGTCTCTTTTTCTCCGCTGTACCCGACCCTTTGACTGCTGTGCAGCCTATCTGGTCTCGCCTGGAAGTCGAGCCATAGGAGGGGATAGTGTAACGGCCTGTACTTTTTCACTACTTGTTGTAGCGTAGTCTTAGCGTACTTCTCCTTATTTATCCACTCTCTGGTTAGGGTTACTTAGACGCGCTCATAGACGCTTTACTTAGTCAGCTGGTTCGTCAGTGTAGCCGCATTGACTCAGCGTGGAGCGCTGCAGCCAATAGCGTTTATCTCTCACTTGTTTGGTTTGTTCTACGACGTTCTACGGTACAAACACTCGTAGTAGTATAAATACCGCCTCTCTTGTCGTAGACACTCCAATCGAGTTCATTTGTGCTCTTGCGCATTAACTCTTTCCAAGTCCTCTACTCTATATCAGTCAGGAGTAACCGAGTATAGTCCTTGTGATTATAAGCGTTACACCACAGCGCTGGTGAGTATACTTTGTTACAGTCGGCGTGAACCTAATTCTCTTGATCAGGTCGCAAGCAATAACTGGGACACTAAGAGCATCTGCAATGGACCGCTGTATTAAATTCAACATTTCGCACTCCCCTCGCACGCATCAATCGTTTGGACTCTTTCATAGAATCTTGGTCGCTTTGGATTCCCTCACTTCCCTCACTTAATACCCAGCACTTCATCCGGACTCGCATGTTCTCCGTTTCGTGATTCGTGTACTCACACCGGGCTAGTACCGGTATTCGCGACCGTGTATAGTACTGTGCAATGCATAATGGTATGAGATTTCGTGATATTAGAGCATATTTTGCAATAGGCAAGGAATCTCGAACGGATCATATTTGACGATACCCGGCAATATTGTATGGTAAAGGCCTCCAGTACCCAGCGTATGAGCAGATATGATATTTTATATTTTACACAAAATTATACTTTGTCGTCATACAGGACTCTGCCCCGAAATATCGCAAATATGATATTTTGAAAGGTTTCGTAGGGGAATATGACGATATATATCTTACCTTCACAGCCACACTCAAACTCATATTCCGTCACATCGGGTCACACCCGGTAATGTCCAGTTTTCACTGGGGATGATAGACGGTGCGCGGGTGGTGTCCACACATCCAAGCCACGTGACCACCTTCACTTCGCATCTTGCACACCCATACATTCACGATGATAGTCCGTGTCAAACACTAGAGCGCAGTTGCATAGTGATGATGGAGTACGGGCAACAACAACAATGATAATTATGCAGTGGCCGACGACGACATGTATGTGGGACCTGTGGAGTCCCCTTTGAAGGATGCTGTCCTACATACGTGTAAAATGCCCGGAGACGATTGTCCTCTCAGTAAGTGTCTTCATGAACTGAATGATACTGAAGGTTCGGAACAGCGAACGCAGTACGGGGAAGTGCAGTCATCTTTATCATATACACTGGCTACTCAAATGGCTCGTAACGCCCACGTCGAAACAGCAGTGTCTGATGGACCGTAGACCATGGTGTACGTCCCCCTACCTTTTTCCTCTTTTCTCGAGTTCTTACACCCTTTCTCGTCGCTGTCGTGCGCAGTCACTGCAGAACGAAAGGTCAACAACAACCACACCAGGAACGAAGTACCTTGACATGCCACACTGTCATCTGGTAGAGGGTTCTCTTCTTGCCGTTGAGATACACCACCGCATTTGTATCGATACGTAGTCACACATAATGTATGCTACGACACCTAACACTAGTGGATCAATTGACGGAGACACGGCTGCCCACATGTTGCACATTCACGATGCTAACACTAATCCGATTGTGTACAGTAGTAATACATTGGTGTCTGACTTGCACAACCCACTTGGCGCAAGAGAGACTGGAGAGTGGCAATCATATAGAAGGAATCTCTTTGAGCATGCAATAAATAGTAAAGACTGCCGGGGTATGCGTACACACGACCTGAGAGCGTCTAGGTTGACCTAGAAATGTAAACAAAGAGAGCTGGACACAGATGGGAGAGATTGCATATCTACTTGTAAAATTGAGATACGATCGGACAGACATGGGGAAACGGGCGTCGTGATATATCGTGGCATTACTATCTTGATTTCAGATTGTTAACTTTTCCTTGGGTCTCGGGGAAGGGTCGGCCTATTACTGTTCGTAACCACCGGGGCCTTGGAGAGAAGCCATCCAGATACGCGTTTCGTATAACCTTGGAAACGAGACGGTGAGCGATCGCGAACTACGGTAACAAGAGTACCCGCAATGGCGTCGTACCTGAACAGCTCTCGCACGAGCTCTCGGAAGTCGATGCGCTTTTCTGCGATGAAATAGAAAGTCAATTTTCGTCGGTACCTCCATTGGTAACTTCTTCTGCCTGACTTTGTTCTGACAAAGCTGTAGGGCCTTTAATTCGTCTTGTGCCTTGGCAAGAAGTTGCCTGAAAAGCGGGAAGAGTAAAAAATCTGAGATCAAAAGCGTCGGGGAAAATCAAGCGTACTGTCTATCCTGAGGCTGGGCCTTCCCATAGATCATCTTCGGATTTATTTCCTTCTTAGAACCTTGCTGACCGCCAGGGCTCAGCGGGCCGCCATCCCCGTATGCGACCCGTTCCCCCTGCTCGCGTTCGAAGGCCTCAACTTCCTTGAGTGTGGTTGAATCGTTGACGACAGTACCCAAGTCCTTCCCCCGATCTGCCTCCACGATGACTAGATCACCCACACGAATATCGAGACTGAGGTCGGTCAGGTAGAATGGATCGGTGCGACCGGCTTTGAATTCGACAATGTAGAGTCACCGCGAAGCTGGAACCGACGACAACGGCACGCCTTTACCGAGGTCATTGACATTCGGAACAGGTGCGTCGGACGAACGACGTTGCATTTGCTGGGGGTAAAACGGGCCCTGCTGAGGCTGGATCAGATGACCCGTCGTAGGCGACAGCGGGGATGGGATGGAACCCTGTGAGGTCGATCGGTTATAAGGTGGACGATCGTTTTTCCCCTGAGGAAGATACTGGATACCCTTCCCGGAGATGAAACGAGCTGTAAGGGATGACTGTTGCTGTTGTTGTTGCTGCTGCTGTTGAGAGCCATGGCCGTTGTTGCCACCGGCGAGGTATTGGGCATCTATTAATTGTTGTTCCAACTGGCTGCGAGGAGGATTACCACCCGAAGCGGTGACGGGACGCAAAAGAAGTACCAGTTGGGATATTGAGGTTGATGCGTTGATAGGGGGACATCCGGTCCGACGACAAAGGACTTCTCGATACGGGGACGTAAATGGGAAGCGAGGATGGCTGGCTTGGGGGGTGAGCTGATGACGATGGTCCAGACACGTCCTTGGAGAGGCTGAGAGAGCCCAGATCTGCGGCGAGATCGTCATCGGAGAGCACGAATCCACCACGACCGAATGAGGGAGCATGGAATACGCGTGAATGCGCCCCCGCAGCAGACTCGTCTTGGGTGTCGTGGCCTGGGACGTTGAAGCCAACGATGGTAGGCCGTCGGGGCTGGACGAAGCTGACGCTGTGACGTCTGCTTGTCGCGCCACTTCCACCACCGCCGTCCTCGTCCTTGGGTGGGTTCATACCTGCCCATAGCTCGCGAAGAGCAGAGCCCTGTCGTGGAGGATTTGCCCCACGACACTGACGAACGGGCTCATGTTGGAAGCGTCGATAGTGTTATGTCTGTAACCATTGCCATTATGCCCGCTACCGGACGATGAGTCGAAGGGATGGCTGCTGCCGCCCAGGGGCGACCTTCCGATGGTCCCGAGCGACCCGTACCAGCCGGATCCAGGTGGATTTATTTCCCCATAGAGAGATGGGATGCCGCGCGAGTTGGTGGATGAGTCCGACAGAGAAGAGGACCAGAAATTCTGTTGCGTGCATGGGACGGATCGTCGTCGTCGCTAGCGACTGAGACCTGCTGCGGGTCAGATCCGCTGAAGAAGGAAGAGGACGGCCACGAGGCACTGGAGTCGATGACGAGTGCTGGCGTTGTTGTCGTAGGCGTCTTCTTCGAGTTCTTCGTCGTCCTTGAAGGTGGCAGTCGAATCGATTCACGGCTCACGCAGGGTTGAACGGAACTGGGCAAGAATGAGACACCTACGTACAAGAAATCGGAACTGAAGTCTTTCCTTCAATTCCATCGAACCCCTCAGAGACAACGAGATGGAACTCAACAACAAGAGGTAAAAGTATCATGACACCGAATATGTGTTAGTTTCCACCCAGAAGCTTCTGCGTTACTTCTTACAAGCGTGACATAGCCTTCGGACGTGAGTTAGCTACAGTAGTAATTTTTTATATACAATATTGGTGCATGTCTTCTCTTCATTAGATTCGGAGAAGAGGAGCAATGAATGCTCGCGCCGTCTTACTCTTGATAGAGCGGTGTATAATTGTCCGTGGGAAAAGGGGTCAATATGAAGGTCGACGACGGATCGCTCCAGCGTTAAGCCCTGACACCCGTTGAATGTAGTGGCATATGCAAGGCGGAGAGGGAATTGTTTACGCATAACGGTCCAATCGGAAGAGGGTGGATTGAAGGTAAAGGAAATGCGGGGGATGCAGTGTGTCTCGAGTTGATTGGGCAGCTGCACCTCAACGAAGTGGCGATGTATTGCAGTGACTCGCACACGTGCATTGTGTACCAAGCCTTTGTCGACGGAGAGATTGCGCTGTATGGCGCAAATGGCACCGACCTTCAAGTCGAGTTGGTGCGGGGGAATGCCAGGATGGCGGAGAAAACTGAGGTAATCGGGGGTTTGCTCCGGAGCGTCGGGAGGCACTTGGTCGCATTCTTTGAGTGCATCGGAGCGGAATAAGTGACCTGTGTTATGATGGTGAAAAAAAAGGAAAGAATTGCAATGCATGGTGAAATCATACAGGGTTCCCCAGGGAGGGCATTCAACACGTTTTCATTGAAGGCATCCACGAAGACATTTCGAGGAGATATAAATGCGCGGTCGAGGCAGGCATTTGGGTCACAAAGGATGTCAGGGGGAAAGAGAAAAGCGAGCGCGTCATCGACATTGGTGGTTGAAGAAAGTAGGGGCAGGTGCTCGCGAGTAGAGGAGCAATTTTCTCCGAGGTCATCAATGAATTTCGTGAATTCGGCATCAGCGCTTGTTTGGTCTTTGGATTGGGGCACGGAGGGTGGAGATACTCATTCTGCACCACAGTGAGGAGCTTTTAACAGAAGCGGCCAGTGTTGCCATTTCACCACTACCTGCGACCACGGGAGCTACTTGACGGAAGTCGCCACAACCAAGGAAGGGTTTGCCTCCGAAGGGGAGGTCGTTTCGTTGCATTATGTTGCAGCACAACGTATGTACACATTCCCACGCGGCTTTGTTTGCCATAGGTAGTTCATCCCATATGATGAGGGTTGCATTGCGGATGAGATCCGCACGTGCAGAGCGTAGGGAAATGGAAGACACCACGTTGGTGTTGTCATCGGTGACGGGAATGCCGAACAGGAAATGGGCGGTGCGGCCACGCTGGTAAGCAGTAGCAGAAAGTGCACTGGAACCTACGATGAGCACAATGTGGGAGTCACGACGAAGGACGGCTGTGAGGGCCTTGATCAAGAATGTTTTGCTGCGACCTGGACGACCTTCTATGAAGAACATTGTGCAATCGCTGTCGTGGGAAAAGATGCTGCGATGAATGGTGTCGAAAATGCGGGATTGCTCGTCGTTCAACAGTGCACCCAGATGCTCGCTTTCTTCAACAAAGGCGGCGTGGTACTGATGCAAGAAATTGAGCTCATCCGCCACTTCTCTGGTTTGTGGAATGGGGTTAGGGAGACCAAAATCACTTAATTTTCTTCGTGACAGTGAAAGGAAATTAGAAATGTCACCCAAGGTATGTCGTAGTCCAAGGTCCTCATCTCGTAGGCGGATGATGTGATCAATGGCTAAGGCGCACCGAAATTTTTCCCATAGTGAGATTGCAGGATAGCCTTCAAGAAGAAGAAGAGTAAATAAAAAGCGCAGTTGGCAAGGTGTTCGCAGTGATTCGACGGCTTCCTTCATTGTGAAGTGCCCTTCATTTTCGTCATTAAACAAACCGAGGTGAGATGCGGCTAGTTGGAAGGTGGGAAGCACGTGTCCATCAATACAACGAAGATCAGTGAAGGAGAGGGCAGGTCGATGCAACAGAAGCGCTCGAACATAGAAGACTTCTCTGCATTTAGGGGACATGGATTCCACGCATACAACTTTGTCACATGATATGTGACGACGTGCCTTCTTGCGACGAACGCCATCAGCAGGTTTTTCGAGGAATGTATGAGAGGGAATGGGCTCATTGTCACGATATGGATATAAAACATATTGTTCGTAGTATTCTTCATAACGAAGGTGAGCCAAATCATCGGATCGAAGGAAGTAACAATCCAATTGAGACGTGGTGGATGGCATACCATTGTGACGACGGAACTGAGGTGTATTGGAGCCCGGAAGGTGGACAGGCAAGCACTCCATGGCGGGTTCCTTTCGCGTTATCTCAAAAGACAAAATTCGCCAGACACTTTCTGGTGCTGAGAGGTAGCGGGCTTTTTGGTACTCCATGATTTCACTGGGAGGAGGAGGGCATGAAGGGCTTTCTGGTTCATCGGTGAAGGCGAAGAAGGTGGTGTCAGGGCCCTTGTAGAGATATTTATATAGGTAGGTGAACACCTTCACAGTGTATGCGACTTCGAAGTGAAAGTGGCAATCAGCAATGGCAAGAAGGACAGGACAGTGAGGGACGACCCATGTATCCTCAGCTTGTCGTCGGCGCCACTGGACATGACCTGCATCATCAATGGTTGTAGTTGCTCGAGGTGATTGTGGGAATCCATAGATGCAATGTCCATTTCGGTTGCACCGACTTCCTGCACGTGATAAATGGTTGCTGTGATGAATCATATACCTTTGCACTTTTTGACGTAGAGATGGATCATTTCGTGGTAGCTCCACACTGATGATGCTGTCGATCACCTTGAAAGGAGGTTCAGGGTCTACCTAT
The DNA here is from genome assembly GCA_024613165.1 of Pisolithus albus. Classification (NCBI taxonomy): domain Eukaryota; kingdom Fungi; phylum Basidiomycota; class Agaricomycetes; order Boletales; family Pisolithaceae; genus Pisolithus; species Pisolithus albus. The sequence goes on from JANFAB010000059.1 coordinate 356,332, forward strand.
GGAGGTGTGTGGAGAAGAAGCAAAAGCAGTTGCCACAGATGCTAACCTTGAAGATAATGTGTGCATGGGGGAAACCCCGTTTTTGGAATTTGACTACTTTGATGAGATAAACCTTCCACCCAAATGCCGTTCTCAGCATGGCGAGAATTCTCTCCAAGCGGGACTTGAACACCCGTTGTGAGTCGACGTGTGGATCTATGGTGAAAACACCAAAAAAAACCCAACACAAAGACAATTGCCGAGTCGGTGGTTTACCTACGCGGACTTTGGCTCGAGGGATCGGTTACAGCGAAATGGGGAGGGGTTCTGCACACCTAGATGACTAGGGCAGAAGGGAAGGTGCTCCTGATGAGAGGGGAGCAGGGGGAGACTGAGAAAAGCGAAGTTATAGGCTACTCGGAGCCTAGAAGCGACGTAAAGTGATGAAGAATGACAGTAAATAGACCCTTAGTGGAGCCTCAGATACTGCAAAGATAAAGAAGATAATGAGGGGCATTAAAGCGACGACAATAAGGCAGATAATGTCGATAATGATTGGGCAATAGTCTCACTACAAAGGGGACGGTATCCTATGCAGGGGGGCTACTTGCTTGTATGTGTGCTACTTGCTGCGACGTATTGGTACTTATATACAAAAGGTAGCGCAGCCTGAAGTAAATAGAGGGAAACACTTTGTAAGGGGTTTGTAAGCGATTGGTAAGAGGATTGGTAAAGGATTGGTAAGGCCGAGCAAGGCTGAGTAAGGACAGTAAGCGATTGGTAAGTAAAATCAGTCAGCATGACAAAGAATATCACAAATCATTTGAAATAGAATGAGTCATTAAGGAACGGATGAATAATGCGACAGAAAGGGGGATGAGTAAGCGCACTGGTCACTGCTGAATAAGGGGGTATGACTGCAAATGAGTCACTCTGACTCCTAGATCTGAGATCCAGATTCATTGGGGCGATATGCTGCGCGTCCGAAAGAAGAACTGTGGGGATTTCTGCTAGGGGCCAATTTTGGGGGTCTCCAGGGTAGTCAGGGCTTAGGATTTCGCAACTTTCCCCCCTCTCTCCTCTCTGCAAAGCGACCTGTACCAGGTGCAACTAGTGCTCTGGAGGGCATGAGGAGGAGGAGGGGCCGTCTTCCCCAATGAGGGCAGGGAGAAGTGCCTCAAAATCGTCATGAATGCGATCAGATAGTGTAGATGATAGTAATTGGTACTGGGGCTGTCGCAATTTTGGGAGAACGAAAGACGAGATTGAGAGATAGACGTTGCAGGGGGCAGGAAGGAAAAATCCGTAATCCTTTTCGACTGGAGAGACCGAAACAACCACATAAGACCTCTCAAGCCTGACGACAGACTTGAGGCGACCAAAGAATGTCTTCCTCGACGTCAGACTGACGAGAAGAACGCGCTGTCCCAAAGCGATAGGATGGGAGGTCATGGATGAGGGAGGGATGAACCAGGAGGCTTCGGGGCGAGAGCTAGTGGGGGTTCCTGGCAGGTACTCGTAGTTATTCTCCCTAGCAAAGGACACGAGCGAAGAGATGGTCAAGGAGGTGGCCATTACGATAAATATTGGCGAAATGGGTGTTCGTTGGTAGAAATGATGCAGAAAATCGTGGAGTGCGCGGATCGTTACCAAATTTGGTAGGCAGGATGGCGTGGTCGAGAGCTTCCTGTGAGCGTGGGAATGGTGTCGATATCTTTAGAATTGACGGAGATATTCGAAAAATCGGAATGCCATAAACTAGCGCTCAAAAAGTTTTTTCGGGCGCTCGAGCGGTTTCTTCTCTAACATTGAGGATGGTTCTCGTGCGATGGATGACTGCTGGCAATATCAGTCATTCTTCGCATTAGGGCTAGGCTTCTCCGTTCTTCATCATTCAGCTTCCGAGTCCATGCTCACGTCGCCAAACACCTTTGGTGCGTGACATCCGCCAGCAACAAGAAATGCAATCGTCCCCGATTGCGACCAATGCAGCAAACACAAATGGGTGAAACAAAGAAAAGAAAAAAAAAGAATCTGAAAGGAGTGGCTGGAGATAAATGAAAAGTAGTGAAGGAAATCATGAGAATTCATCAGAGTCATAAGCATTATTTTCGTTCTCGTCGTCATCTTCGTCATCGTCATTGCTTGGCTCGTCGTCTCCACTGAGGAGGATATCGTCAGGTAAAGGAGTGTCGCGTGAGTAGTAGGGAATGAGTCGGAATGCAGCAATGCCTCGTCTAGAGATAGTGCCATCGAGTTCTTTGAGGACGTAAGAGCCTCCCTTGGTGCAACGAACGACTTCATAGGGACCAAGGTACCGCGGCTTCGATTTTCGATCAAGCTCCTTCTCAACCTGGCTATTGCGAACCAAGACAAGGTCTCCAGGCTGGTATGATGACTTTGCAAGGTGTAGGGCATACTTTCTTTCGAACTGGTCTTTGGATCGTAGGCGTGACTTCTGTAGGGTAGTAAAGGCGGCATGGATATCGTCTTGTCTCTTCTCCAATTGGCAAATGCGAAGTGAAAGAAGCTCCTCTGAGCTCATTCCAGAATAAAATCCTTCAACGAGATACGTAGATTCAAAGAGATCGAATGGGAGAATGGGATCGAGACCATGAAGGAGGAAGTAGGGGCTGAATCCAGTAGACCGTCGAGTCGTCACTTTGTCTGCAAAGAAAGCATGATGGACCTTGGTAGGCCAGAGATTGAGATCGCCTTCGCAAGCCTTGACGATGGCTTCTCGAATGATAAAGTGTCCTCGCTCCACAACTCCATTAGCTCGAGAATTGTAGGGCGAGATGCGAATCTGAGGGATCGAGTAGCGCTGCATGAGTTTCTCGAAGGCACCCTTGATTTCACTGCCATTGTCAGTGACAATCTGAGAGACCGTTCCATATCGACAGAGTATCTCTTCCCAAAAGAACTTGGCGAGATTATCCGCATTGGCATGTCTGAGAGCACGGCCTTCCGCTGCGAGGGAAAGATCGTCTCGAGCAGCAACAAGATAGCGATAGCCACGGGCTTTGGGCATGAGCATGATGTCGACGTAAACCTTCATGAAGATTCGGGGGGATGCAGAGATCGTGATGGGGATTTCGGTTTTATGAGTGCTGCGAATCTGGCATGCATGGCATGAGCGAACGTGATGGGCAACATCCTTGTACATCTGAGGCCAATAGAAGCGCTCTCTGACCGTCTGAAAGACTCCAAAGACGCCTCTGTGACCGAGTTCTTCATGGGCTTGATTCAGTATCTGTGCACGAAGATCTGGGTCGAAGATAACTTTGACAGGGGTACGGGAACCTCGACGTTTGAAGAGATGGCTTCCACGGAGGAAGAACTGCAAGGATCTGCGAATGAATCGCTTTCGTGAGGTGTTGGAAGGGAAAATGGGAAGTTCGGTGGTACGAAGGAAGTGTAGGATTTGGCGTAACTGGGTGTCTTGGGTCGTATCATTGGAAAGGAACGATGGGAGCGTCATGGCGTCATAAGGAAGGGGATGAGTTTCTGCAAAGAAAAGAACGTTCTCTAACCAATTGTCGGCTTCTTCTGCATCAATATGGCCCTCCTCGTAGTCTTCCTCGGTAGGTTGACGACGAGAGAGTGCATCAGGACCACGGTGCTTGATAGCGGGTACATGGATCAACCTGAAGTCAAAGAGGAGTATACCTTCGATCCAGCGATTGATCGTTGCATTGGGCTGAAGATCTGGGTCATTAAGCATACCCTTGATATACTTGGCATCGACTTCGATCCATAGGTGACGAACACCGTAAAGATGGAGGCGGTAGTGTCGTAGTGCTCTGAAAAGACCGTAAAGCTCCAGCTTAGGCTGGCTGTAGCGTGATTCTTGTTCGTTGATAGGGAGTGAACCATAGCGAGCAGGGCGCTTGCGTCCTTCTGAGTCGTACTGCGAAAGAATGAACCCTATGGCGACATTGCTGGTGTTGACGGAAAGAACGACGGGGGAATCGGATGAGTAGTCAATGGGGCAAAGGGCAGGGGCAGTTGAAACGGCGTGCTTCAAGGCGTCAAACGCCTCCTGTTGGGGCTCTCCCCATTCAAACGGAGCATTCTTGCGATAGAGGTCGACCAGTGGCCGAGCCAGCTGTGAGTAGTTCGCAATCCAGATACGAACAGTACCACAGAGGCCTAGGAACGACCGTACATCTTTGGGCATAAGGAGCGTTGGCCAATTCACAATCTTCTTCACCTTGCTGTCGTCAGGGGAACGACCACGAGGATGGCAGGTTTGGCCAAGAATAGTGACACGAGGTTGGCAGATCTGAGATTTAGGACCAGAAAACGTTCCTCCGGCATGAGCAAATCGATGCATGATCCGATGTACGTCATTGGCATGTTCCCAAATGAAGCGCCGGATGCCAGAATTCTCGGCTAACGTTTCGGCATGGCCATTGGCATCTTCGTAACGTGTAGCAGGGCCTTTGATAGGCAGATCGTCGATGAAAACGATGGCGATGTGAGGGATTTCGTCCTGAAGAATGAATGCTGTGCAATTCTGGAATTCCGATGGCGAGTTGGTGTAGCCTTGAGGCATGGCAGTATGGCGTAGCAAGCCATGCGGCGTCAGGAATGAGGTAAGATCTCGGCTATCGGGGTGAAGTTGGCGTGCGTCGAAGCCGGAGAATAGATCGAACACGGTATAGCATTGCCGGCCAGCAAACGGCTCCACAAAGTCGTCCAAGATAGGAGGAACACCAGCGTCCCGAATTGTAACCTTATTGAGAGGCTGCAGATCATGGACGATTCGGATCTTTCCATTCTTCTTCATAACACAAAACCATTTTGAGCGATAGGAGGACTGAGCCGGTTCATAGAGTCCAGCTGCAATCTTATCCCGAAGAAGCTGTATGACTCGGTCTCGGATACCGGGCGGGATCGGAATGTTACGATATTCCCATGGCTCGTGGGGCAGGACAGGGATTATGTAAGGCGAGAAGTAATCAGATCTGAAGTTGCCGCGTTCCGATTCGTCAAAGGCAAGCGCGCGCTCGTTTAGCTTCATTATGTGGCAAAAAAGTTTTTCCTCTTCTGGCCACAGGAAGTTGTCGGCATTTAATTTCATGGAGTGCAGGCGTTCCTTGGTAAGCTTCTTTGTGGGAACAAAAGTAGGGGGGTGAGGCGTGAGTGGAATAAGGGATTTAAGGGGGTCTTCCGGGAAACGGCGGTGAACGTGTGCGTCTTCTGGATAAACACCCGGAACGGGTTTGACCTTGCGATCAACACGTTTATAAGCGCCATATACTGAGCGTACATTGTCGATATCTGGGTTTTCTGTATCTGTAACAAGAGATCGTCTAAAATGTAACAAATCAAGGAAATCAGATAAGGAAAAAAAGATTTTTTGTGGCTTTTTGTTATTTTGAATAGATAACGAGTCTGGAGAAGTTAGGGGTCTGGAAGGCGAAGGAGAACATGAAAAATTACAGTAAAAAGATTTTTCGAAGCACTGAACCGAGGCGAGCATAGTAGGTGGTGATACAAGAGTATGAGAGCGAAGAATTGTCTGTGGATTTAGGAGTTTAACGACTTCTCGGTCGAAGTGAGTAGCATAAGAAGTAAAAGGAGAAGCATATGAGGCATAGGGAATGAAAGGAGAAGCATATGAAGCATATGGAGAAGCATAAGAAGCATATGATTCATAGGAAAAATCGTAAATAATATCAGAAAATTCAGAAGATAGACTCATCGGAGGACCAGGATGAAGTCTGAAAGTGAAAGGAGTTGGAATCAGGAATAGGTGGGTAAGGTCGGTGATTGGCATGGATAGGTGGTGTTTCTGAGGGAGTAGATGAGTGATTCGGGTAGGAGATCGGAGGATCAGGATCAGGAGGTGGATCATCGACCTGAAACAACAGTGAAGACTCGGATAAATCGGTAGCAGGCACTTCAAGATAGGCGAGCTCGGTAATGGGTGAAGGTGGAGGATTTGGGGCTTCAGCAGGCAGAATATTCATTTGCGAATGAGGGGAAGGAGGATGAAGAGGACCTTCATCCGTAGAGGACAAAATATTCGACTGAGAGTGCAGGGATGGATTATCTGGAGCTTCAGGAGGATCAGGGGATAGGATGGGGTCGTTGGGAAGTGGACTCCGATCCGCAGGATCAGGGCGAGGATCGGGATAGAAGCGAGCATAAGTCGAGCCAGTAAAGTCAATGCAATCATTCCAGGAAGCTCCAGGAAGGCGTTGGACTAGGTAGGTATGCAAGAGGATGAAGTCTTGATACTCGTGGTCATTCTGGTCGATGCCCCTTGCACCAGCAAGGGCATAATCAGAGTCGAAGTAGAGTCGAAAGAAGTGGGGGTTCCGATGAGTGAATCTAGTAAGAATTGCCATGAGGGACTGACTTTCCTCCCTCCTAATTCGTCGACGAAGAGCAGCTACAGAGGGATCATCATCCAAAACACTCGGTTCAGCAGCCTGTAACTCATCAGCGAGTGTACGAAGAAGATTCGAAGATGGAGGGCTAGATGGTGGGGCAACAATGATAGTGGGGATGGGATGGGATTCTGGAAGTCCAAAGGCGCCATCTATGCCATTGGGAATCCAGTCTGGATGCAGGGGAGTTGAAGGGGGAGTTTCATAAGGTGGGGAATGTGGTGCAAAGGTAATAGGCGATCCAGTAGGCGAGGAATCAGTTGAAGCTTCATCATCTGCAAGAGTCCCAGAGTCTTCTTCGAAGCTAGAGGGCTGGAGAGTCGCCATGAGAGCAGTAGCAGTCGGTTCAGCAGTCCCTTCAGTGACACAGAGCTCGAGGGGATGATCTTTGTCTGATCCAAAGACTACAAAGGTACCTGAGCCTCTCTCAACGATGCTAACAGCATTCCCATGTGCCCAGGGGCGGCCTAGAAGCAAATCAAAGCCTGCATCGACATCAGGGGCAACAAATAGATTGGTCCAGGTCCTAGCAGCACCACAGAAGAGCGGTACATCTTTGATTAGACCAGTAAGCATTGATACTCCACCATTGGCATCCTTCATATTGATGCATCTTGAGATGTCGATGGGCATCTGAATGACAGATCGTGCTATACTCGATTTGACCACATTAAGAGTGGAGCCTGAGTCAATGACAGCTGTCACCTGTTGACCATTACAGGTGAGATTAATTGTGATTAAGGGGCTGGATGTCAAAGCGAGATAAGAACTGATGGGAGGTGTCCCATCGACAGTTCTGACAGATTGAGTGATGGGTTGACGCTTGTATCTGATGAGTTCCTGAAGATGATGAGAGACGTCCCTTGATGCTCCTATCACTTCCCCCAATGAAAGAGTCATAGGGGTAGCCAGAATGCGATCCACAATAGCCTTTGGGTCTGCTGATTGAGATAATGGAGAAGTCATGGCAGCAGGGGCCTTGGGTTTCCTCCCCTTGTCTGCAGGGGACTCAGAGGCCTGTTGCGAAGGTTTATTGATGGATTCATCTTCCATGATGGCATCATCATCATTCCCATCAAAGCCACGATGATGGACATCGACAGGAACAAAGACAGGGGCTTTGGGCGCAGTGACATTGACAAGTGGCTGTGCGACAGGTGTCGGATAAGATTGATTTGATGGATGATGGATAGGGGCTGATGGGCGATCAAATTGTGGGGCTGATAGGCGATCAGAGTGTGGGGCTGATGGTGGCTGAGGCTGATTGGCAGGTGTCGATGAGGTAGATTGCTTCGGAAATTCCTTCTCTTTGCCCTTCCCATGATTCCGAGGTGGGAGGAGCACTCCATCGAAGACTTCCCTTCGCTTATCCTTCGAGATTTTCGCATTTCTCTCTGCAGCAGCAACAACAGCGTCATCCTCTAACTCATAGATCTCTGCTCCAAGAAATTCATCGGCTTCTTCATGGATAACAAAGTGGACACTACTGGAGGATTGGGTCGGCTTCACAGATCTCTCATAAGCCTGCAAGATCGTTTCATCACCATTCCTGTAGATGCGCTGCCCATTGGGATATATGACACGATGGTTGTCATCTCTAGCCAAAGAACCCTTCTTGATAAGATCATTGATCGCATCACAGGTGTCTAGACCATGTCCAGTGACTCCACAGCCAAAGCAGACGATGGGCTTCCTCTGGGGGCGTGCCTGGGATGAATTCGGACTGACAGGGGGTGCAGTGGAGCTAGGAACAGGGGCGGAGTGGAGTGCTGGGGGACGAATCACCTTTGCAGCATCGGGATCCATCTTGATGGCTCGATAATAGAGCAATGAGTAATCTGGATCATTTAAGGACATACGAGATAGGGATTTTATCAGGGTCTCGACCTCATCCTGCTTCTGAGCCATGCTTCCCTCCCTCTCCAGTGTCTCCAAGTTTCTCCTGGCTTCCTGGGGTGGTAGAAGCGGTCGAACACTCCCTCCCCTCGCATCATGCTGCTGTGGAGGGATATTCTCCTTCTCTGAAAGACTGGATATGGATCGAGGACCGAGGAGGTCAAGGTCATCTGCATCGAACCGATCTCGACGCAGCACCTCTTCTGCAGCTCTACAGACTTCGTCATAGGGGAAAGGTATGCTGACATCGAGGTTGGGATCCTTCTGCTTGAGTCTACCCTCTACAGAGCTTCGAAACAAAGGAGAAAGTCCAGCCCAGAAGTAGCGATCATGCTCATGTTCAGTGAGCTTTCCCTTGTGCTTCATCCAGCCTCCAACTCGAGTGAACTCTCGGTTATAGGCTCGGAAATCGTGCAGGGACATGATGGGCTGATTCCTGAATCGCAGCACAAGAGATTTCAGGTCCCTTTCGAAGAACCTTTCGTCGAAGATGTCGGCATCGAAGTAGCGAAGCAAACTGGCCTTCAATCTGGCCCAGTTGGGGGTATGGAAGTGAGGCATTCCTTCGATGATCTCTCTGACACGAGTATTGCAGTAAGGGAGGATTGAGGCGACCATATCATGGTCCGAAGTGACATTATGGAAGGCACAGAGTCGCTCATAGTGGTCGAGGAAAGTTTGAACTCGAGAGCAGTCACCCTGGAAGAGTTCTGGGGAAGATTTGGTACCAAGGAGTGGCATAGTGAGTACAGAACGAGCAGAATTAACAGTTGCAGCTGCCTGAGCTTGCACTGGCATAAGTGGGTTCGCAGTGGTCGAAGACATGGTGGGAAAGTATGGGGATTATTCTGAGGGGAATTGGCGGTCGAAAAGGCGAGTTGCGACGAGGTGGAATGGATGGTTATCGGCGATGATGAAGATTTCGATAGGGCAGACGATGTAAGAGTCGTTTACGAAGAAAATGAGATGGATTTCGAGCCAAATGTAACCACCCCTCGCGGTGGGCTCCAGATGTGAGTCGACGTGTGGATCTATGGTGAAAACACCAAAAAAAACCCAACACAAAGACAATTGCCGAGTCGGTGGTTTACCTATGCGGACTTTGGCTCGAGGGATCGGTTACAGCGAAATGGGGAGGGGTTCTGCACACCTAGATGACTAGGGCAGAAGGGAAGGTGCTCCTGACGAGAGGGGAGCAGGGGGAGACTGAGAAAAGCGAAGTTATAGGCTACTCGGAGCCTAGAAGCGACGTAAAGTGATGAAGAATGACAGTAAATAGACCCTTAGTGGAGCCTCAGATACTGCAAAGATAAAGAAGATAATGAGGGGCATTAAAGCGACGACAATAAGGCAGATAATGTCGATAATGATTGGGCAATAGTCTCACTACAAAGGGGACGGTATCCTATGCAGGGGGGCTACTTGCTTGTATGTGTGCTACTTGCTGCGACGTATTGGTACTTATATACAAAAGGTAGCGCAGCCTGAAGTAAATAGAGGGAAACACTTTGTAAGGGGTTTGTAAGCGATTGGTAAGAGGATTGGTAAAGGATTGGTAAGGCCGAGCAAGGCTGAGTAAGGACAGTAAGCGATTGGTAAGTAAAATCAGTCAGCATGACAAAGAATATCACAAATCATTTGAAATAGAATGAGTCATTAAGGAACGGATGAATAATGCGACAGAAAGGGGGATGAGTAAGCGCACTGGTCACTGCTGAATAAGGGGGTATGACTGCAAATGAGTCACTCTGACTCCTAGATCTGAGATCCAGATTCATTGGGGCGATATGCTGCGCGTCCGAAAGAAGAACTGTGGGGATTTCTGCTAGGGGCCAATTTTGGGGGTCTCCAGGGTAGTCAGGGCTTAGGATTTCGCAACTTTCCCCCCTCTCTCCTCTCTGCAAAGCGACCTGTACCAGGTGCAACTAGTGCTCTGGAGGGCATGAGGAGGAGGAGGGGCCGTCTTCCCCAATGAGGGCAGGGAGAAGTGCCTCAAAATCGTCATGAATGCGATCAGATAGTGTAGATGATAGTAATTGGTACTGGAGCTGTCGCAATTTTGGGAGAACGAAAGACGAGATTAAGAGATAGACGTTGCAGGGGGCAGGAAGGAAAAATCTGTAATCCTTTTCGACTGGAGAGACCGAAACAACCACATAAGACCTCTCAAGCCTGACGACAGACTTGAGGCGACCAAAGAATGTCTTCCTCGACGTCAGACTGACGAGAAGAACGCGCTGTCCCAAAGCGATAGGATGGGAGGTCATGGATGAGGGAGGGATGAACCAGGAGGCTTCGGGGCGAGAGCTAGTGGGGGTTCCTGGCAGGTACTCGTAGTTATTCTCCCTAGCAAAGGACACGAGCGAAGAGATGGTCGAGGAGGTGGCCATTACGATAAATATTGGCGAAATGGGCGTTCGTTGGTAGAAATGATGCAGAAAATCGTGGAGTGCGCGGATCGTTACCAAATTTGGTAGGCAGGATGGCGTGGTCGAGAGCTTCCTGTGAGCGTGGGAATGGTGTCGATATCTTTAGAATTGACGGAGATATTCGAAAAATCGGAATGCCGTAAACTAGCGCTCAAAAAGTTTTTTCGGGCGCTCGAGCGGTTTCTTCTCTAACATTGAGGATGGTTCTCGTGCGATGGATGACTGCTGGCAATATCAGTCATTCTTCGCATTAGGGCTAGGCTTCTCCGTTCTTCATCATTCAGCTTCCGAGTCCATGCTCACGTCGCCAAACACCTTTGGTGCGTGACACCGTGCGACGATGACAGGTGCGTCACTCGCACTCTGGCCCAGAAGCAGAGCAGTTCGAACTTCAAGCCACTCAGGGTTGAATGTCATTGTGCAGAAAAAGGTGGGTTGCCCGAATTTGCGCCCTAGTGCCATGGCATCTGCCACCTGTTGAGAACTCCATGCATGAGAGCCCACAAAACTTGCAGGTAATTTAATGAGGGGATCGATGTCTTCGTCGTCATGTTGTCCTTCATGTTGTTGTTGATCACGAACCTGTTCTGCACGAAAATGTCGCTCTCTGTTGATGTATGCCAGTCGTTGTTCTTCAGTGCGAGAATACATGTCCACGACGTACTCGCAACAAAGACGCCTGAATGCCAAGAAGCGATTGTCATCATTGGCGAGGAGGCGACTGCGGTACCAATCAATTTGAGAGAGCGAAGGAATGCCAGCTATGACGGATACACCCCATCCTATGTCTCCGTGAGGGAAAAGAAGCACATAGTGCAGCGATTCGTAGTGACGGGAGAGGATGTTGATGAACTCCGGTCGTCGGTGACCGTGTTGGCGAATCAGGACTGAGCGGGGATTAATAGTAGTAGAGTTAGAGGCATGCATTACAGCTGCGAAATCGGAGTTGCTGCTGAAGTCCTGCAGCTCTAAGATACAGCGATGGCTACATGGGGTGGCACGGAAGTGCTGTAAGTGAGCGACATATGGATTGACAGATCGAAGGTCATCGGCAACAGCCTGAACGACAAAACTGTGTGCACTGAATTGCAGTGCTTTTTGACTGCGTAGTGACTCATCATAAAGAAACCAATGGATAGAGTGATCAGTATATTCCGTATCACGAAGAAGATGATATGTTCGCCCTGTGATGGCAACAGAGGGTGGTCCATCATGACCTCTGGTGGAGAACTGTTGAAAAGTTCCGGTGACCCCAATGCCTGCAAAGGTGAACAGATTATTGATTACCCGACTATACTCCATGAGATGACAGGCATGATGTGGATTTCCAAGTAAGCTTTGGAGGCGGGGTGGAAGAGCATGCAAGGAAGGCAATGCTCGTGATCCATTGCCGCAGCAGAAGCTGTCACTCTCCGTGGACAGCAACAACGCATTGCAGTGTGCACAGCGGCGATTCCACGTGGCAGGTTGAAGGGGAGGAGGAGGATGGTGGCGCAGATGAACCCACCAAGGCGCAGCTCCATTTGATGAAGGAACCGAGGTGGAGTTCAGCAGAGGGGGGGAGGCGCTATGGGAACGGCACTGCATGTAGGAAAGTCAGAATGGACTGTAGAAGACCCAAAAATAAGGGACCTTGTTGTCTCAGACACGTTGCCGTCGGCGCCGTTGACGATCACAGTCAGCTGAAGCAGACAAAGGCATTTCTTTATTGTGGATGAAGCACAGTAACGTAGAAAGGGACGGGGAAGCACTGACACCAACAGCCTACCAACAAATGACATCATACCATAGCCATACATTACGCGCAAGTAGATTGAGAGCTAGACGGCGTAGGCTGCGAAGCAGAAGTGTGATCACCATCGGAGTCATTCTCGTACTTAGCTCTCTTTGTCCCTCTTCCCTTCCAGTTGAAACGGCCCAATGTCATGGATGGTGGCGTCTCAGTAGTGGGAGACGTGATGTCCCCAGGTCCAAGAGCGATATCTCGGACATGAATGAGGCATCTCCCATGATGGAAGCCCGTGAGATATCCGTGAACGATGATGTGTTTTCCAACATTAGGAAGAGGTGTTTTGAGGAAGCGTGTATGCGAACTTGGATAGAAACAATGTAAACGAATTAACTGTTGAGGGGCAGCACCATACTGGGAGACATCGATGTCGAATGCACGATTTTGATCGACATCAAGATTGGAACGGCAAACCCTTCCCACGGTGACGAATGCAGGGGATGGCATTTGAGAGTCACATTCGGCAGCCATCAAAGGCATGGCCACAAAGTCCTGTGTAAGAAATAAGCATTGACCAATGCAGGGGAAGAAGAAGACGCACATCCGTTGCAAACAGCTGCAAAACGGGATCTGAGGTGTCGACGTTAGATCCTGCAGTTGTCTGTGCGACGACACGTGCGATGCCACTGTATGGCCCATCCTCCAGTGGTGCAGGGTCTCCACCGAAGGTGAAGAAATCAACGGCGAGATCACCGGAAGGCAGAGGTAAAAATCCGTCGTGCTTCCAAAAGGTCTTGCCTTGGGCATAGGTGAACGCACGGCCATTTCGAACGCCAACCACGCCATGAACATTACAGCAGGACGCCATGACTGTAAGTGAGAAGCTGTAAACACGAAGAGGGGCACACAGAGGGAGGTGCTACCTATGTGTGATGATGCCATGCATGACATCCGGACTGAGGGCGGGTCACAATAGCCAATGAAAATGCCGATCGGTATCAGGTGAGGATGCAAACCAACTGTAGGGGGGGAGTGATGCGGAGACGACGCAAAGACGACAGCAGACAGCGTCACCCATGACTCATACTGTCACGCATGCACAAACACCTTAGTAAGGCAGATAGGAGCCGACGGAAAGGGTCACGTGGGTGGACGCATCCGACGGGATCTCCTCCTTACAGTATCTGATGGGAAATGTCTTTCTTTGCTTGACAAGAGACGGCACTTGACTTGGGCGATCCAGCTCTTGATCTATGATCCGTCGAAAAGTTTACCGGTTTCTCATTTCAAGCTCTCCATTCTTCCCGAAGCACATCCTTCTATAAATTGTTGGATTACTTGTAAGGTGGCTTTTTATTATAGTTGTGGTACGGTTTATGAGCATTTGCCATAGCCAGTTCGGGCGCGCACACTTGCTCCTGAATAGTCGTATGCCAGGTGTTGCGGGCGGTGCCATTGGTGTGATCACGCTGGATCCAGGTCTGTTTTCCTACGAAGTTAGCTACGTGCAGCTTGTCTAACCTCATGGCCTCATTCCTCACGACACAGACGTCATCGAAGTCAGTAACTGCCAGCCTTACCTTGTCTCAAGAGCTGACGCTTTTAGCAGGAAATCATTTCCGAAGAAATCGTGGACGAGACGGATCGATACGAAGACAACCAAAGCAAGAAGGAAGCCAAGCGATTGACTAACGCCGCAGTGATGCGAGGGTGAGTAACATTTATGCAAATGTTGCCATGTCCATATGCACCTAACTTTCGTCTTGCTATCACCAGTATTGTCGAGCGGGAACGCAACATGGCACGCCAGACGCCAGAACAGCGCACACCCCTACTTCCCATTTCTCCTCCAGCCGGAACGCCTCCGCGTGGTGGTTACGGGACGCTCAGTGCATCTTACAAGCACTGACCGGTGAGACGTTATATGCATGTATGACAACGCCATCCATCGAACTTTGGGGTTCGGGTTCTAATATCTCAAGCATACAGGCCTCAATTGTGTCATATATCCACTGCTTCGTTTCGCTGTTGTTACGGTGGACACGTGTTCTAGCTATTGAACTTGGGTTTCGTCGCTGTTTCTATCATCCAGTTCGCGAACTCTGTCCTGCATTGAGAGTGGTAAGAAGGTTGACAGCTCAAAGCGCGAAGCGGGTCTCACTTCTAACGCAAACAAATGGGAGTCGAAGGACGCTGGCGCGAGCTTCCTGACGGACTCTGCCAGCTGGTATAAGTAGTCCTGTATGAAAGAGGGGCTCGTTCAGATGTACGGATAGCCTTTGGTGGTAAGAAGCCACCTTATTTCTGCCCGACGGTCCTACCGATCTCCAGATACGATCTGCGAGGTCTTCCAACGGCTCTGAGCCAACTGAAAGCGCCAGTTTGTATTCAGCGGAAGTGACGCCATGCACGAGATCACGCACCGAACGAGGGGTTATGTGGACGGCCGACATAACACTAGGGGGAAACGTTCAAACATCCAATTCAATGGGACCACGTTGTGAATCCAACCACTGACATATGCCTTGAATTTTGCAAAATTGAAGGCTGCGGTAAGGGATGCGTGCGGATGTACTAGAGAAACATCCACGCACATTGTGGACGATGACTTTTTCGATCCCGTCTTCTATGGTATACACATCGAGCATTTCTAGGGTATATCCATCCTAGGACGGGTGAAGTGTCTCTCGATTATTCTTAAATCTGACCATATTTTACCTTTTCACGGTAATCTACGGATCAGAAGGGCATAAAGTCAATTATCCGAATGCACCGCGCCGTTGACCGATACAGCAAAGAGAAAAATTCCAATCAGAGCATTGCGAGAACTCACCTAGATAATCGCGAACCTCTGATTCGTAGAGGGGGTTTATTGTATATGCAATACCTGCATACCAACGTGCATATACGATCCCCAAGTTAGCCATACTGGACCTGCGTCTGCTTCACAATGGAACAAGCGGACTCGCCCCAAACAACGTCTTCGTCCGGAAAGGCATCCTTTGTGGCGGAATGAATGGCATATCCGTACGCAGTTCATATGTGTGCAGGAAGATGGTGTGAGTAACGAAGTGGGGACGAGGGACAGTAATAGAGACGTACGGATGCAGAAAAGTGATCCCAATCCTCTTTGTGGATCAAGGTAACGACTCGCCCCGGGTTCTTTGAAGTGCGTTCACAACGACAGTACAAGGAGATGGACGGGAAAATCGAGAGCGTGTAGGGCGTTGCACACCATTGAACTCTGTACATACCTCGGGTGTTCCTCGATGATCATGCGATTTCTGAGAGAACCGCCGCACATAACCCTTCAGGAATCCTGGCACTGACGATCGAGATGGTCAGTGTAAGATCATAAGAAAACCTATTCACGAGGCGATATGGCAGATTTCTGGTACCTTGCGATATGACGTTGGGAGGCGGCTAGTGATATTAATAAAACCCCCCATCTTCGTTGGTCGCACTGTACCTTGAATATGAGGGACCCATACCCGAACACGACGTACGGTGCCTTTGAGGGCATTCAAGCAAGAGTACTACCGGCTAGAATACAACGCAACACAAGTGTATCGGACTGTCCACTCGTCACAAGGCACGTGACCATACGGCACCTCTCTGAGCGAGCAAATACAGCGTACTAGTCGGTCGTATCGTTTTCCAATTTCATTTGATACGGACCATTAGTTGGCGCTGAGTGGAGAAAATTCTTGGACACAAGGGTACCTAACACGATGTGAGGCATGGCTTACCTGAAGTTGTACTTCACGCGAGCCCTCCATTCGATGAGCGCAGGCCACAACCAATACAGGACCTGGGCAGCCCCGAAATAACCAGGAATGTACACCTTCTTCTCTCCCCTGTCAATCGCATGTATGCACCGCCTCGCCACCACCTCCCGCTTTAAACCATGCTTGTTTGGGTCAGCTTCGTGAACCTTTGGGGCACCGGTCCAATTGGGTGGATTGTCCACCGCAGAGGCACGGAAATTACCCTCTATAGTGGCAGGGAGGACGAAGGTGAAGTTGATAGAAGGATGTTCGATTTGGAGGGCTTGGAACAGCATAAGTGAAGCACATTTGGTTGAGGCGTAGATGGACCGGGTGGGGGGAGGGATCACCGCTGCAACGCTGGATAACAACAGTATCGTTGGAGAAGGAGATGTATAGGTCAGAAGAGGGATCTATTGAGGAAATGGGTCAACAAAGAAAAAAGGATGATGAGTGCTGACTGACAAATGTGACGGAGGCGACAAGAGGGCCTAGGTAATTGCCATTGATAGCGGCTTGAGCCGCATCGACGGCATGCTGAATACCCTCCGGACTTGCCTGGGCTCCTACGATATCTGGAGTTGACATCCCAACGCCGGCAACGCACATGAGAGGCTGCAGAGACGAAACTCCAGCAGTGACAATCAGAGTGTCCAAGCCGCCCCATGCTGAAAAATGCCGCTTGATCCTCATCATCCTCTCCACTTTCGCAACGGCATAAGGCACGCACCCTTTTCCAAAGTCTCGCGCACTTTGACCATCTCGTTGACATTCGAGACATCGGCTTTGACACGAAGCATTCTATCCTCGAACCCATTTCGAGCAGCAAGCTCGACACACTCCTGGACGACGTCGTTGAGCTTTTCCTCTCGGCGACCTACTACACAGACATATGCACCTCGAGACGCATACTGCTGAGCAATGGCACACCCAACACCGCTCGTGGCGCCGAGAACGAGGACTCTTTCTTTACCAACAACAATGAGTCTGGTTCGCCATGAAATCCAGCTACGGATAGATAGCCATGCCAAGACCGACAAAGATACAGCGCTGATGGATAGTGGTATCTGGGGCACCCTGTGAGCCAGGCTTGACAATGATATCATGCCCATCGTGTCACTCAGCAAGATCATGGCCGCCACTGGAAAGACCCTACATCCAGATTATTAAGCCTCATTAACTTAATTAAGAGCCAGTGTGTGGGAAGACTTTTGGTAAATGCCTACCATAGCTAACTGTGTTCTTCCCTTGACAGCCAGTTACAGAATGTTGTAGCAGTCTCGAAAAATTAGACTTACTTGAGAGTACATCTCCAACTGAAAATATCCCACTTGCCAATACACCAGCCCTCTGGGCACCCCAGGACGCATGGGTTTGTAGTTCTTTTTAGTCGGAATAAATACAAAAGTGCGAGTTACACTACAGCAAATGGGCGTGCAGGCACGTAAGTACTTTTGTTTCACCGTAGTTTAGTCACCTGTGGAAGTGTGAGGAAAAAAGTTTCATGGAGAAATTGTAGCAACCTACAGGTTATGAAGATGGACAATGATGGCAGGAGAGGCAAAAGCAGGTAATTTGCTGCAGATTGATCCTCCGAGACGCCACATTATTGCAGGGATAGGTCTTTCATGGGCGGGGAGGCTTGTTTGACGTGCAGAGCCAGAAATCCAAATGCCATATATACTAATATGCGAAACAAAAAAATTGGAGGAGGACAAGATGGCGTACATTCATGAAGACAGAGAACATTGTTGGAGATTGAATCACTCCTGTGTGATACTTGTTATGGTACGCTTTTTTGGTTGCTTACATAAGCGCTTAGAGCGTACACTTTACAGTACACTTTTGGTACTACTCCCTCAGTAGTTGAGTCACTACTGAGGGTAAGCCTACTATTCACTTAGTATTTCCATACTTACTGATATCCTGTAGCTGCCTACAGGTACATTCAATACATAGTAGTTGAGTCACTACTGAGGCTGCCTACAGCCTTTCCAACAAACATCATGTTGAGCAACGGTGCATGGCACAGAGGCCAGCTCCACTGGACTCACCTTAGGTTTGAGTGGTAACGAGTTGAGACGAGTTAAGAGAGGCAAAAGCGATTGTGTTTTAGGGCGCCATAGGCTGCCTTTATATACTACAGGGTGAGTGTGACGTGACATGTGACAACTACCTAAATAGTCATTGCTATTGTCTACCGTTGTCACGCACCAAAGGTGTTTGGCGACGTGAGCATGGACTCAGAAGCTGAATGATGAAGAACGGAGAAGCCTAGCCCTAATGCGAAGAATGACTGATATTGCCAGCAGTCATCCATCGCACAAGAACCATCCTTAATGTTAGGGAAGAAACCGCTCGAGCGCCCGAAAAAAACTTTTTGAGCACTAGTTTACGGCATTCCGATTTTTCGAATATCTCCGTCAATTTTAAAGATATCGACACCATTCCCACGCTCACAGGACGCTCTCGACCACGCCATCCTGCCTACCAAATTTGGTAACAATCTGCGCACTCCACGATTTTCTGCATCATTTCTACCAACGAACGCCCATTTCGCCAATATTTATCGTAATGGCCACCTCCTCGACCGTCTCTTCGCTCGTGTCCTTTGCTAGGGAGAATAACTACGAGTACTTGCCAGGAATCCCCACTAGCTCTCGCCCTGAAGCCTCCTGGTTCATCCCTCCCTCGTCCATGACCTCCCATCCTATCGCTTTGGGACAGCGCGTTCTTCTCGTCAGTCTGACATCGAGGAAGACGTTCTTTGGTCGCCTCAAGTCTGTCATCAGGCTTGAAAGGTCTTATGTGGTTGGTTCGGTCTCTCCAGTTGAAAAGGATTACAGATTTTTCCTTCCTGCCCCCTGCAACGTCTATCTCTCAATCTCGTCTTTCGTTCTCCCAAAATTGCGACAGCTCCAGTACCAATTACTATCATCTACACTATCTGATCGCATTCATGACGATTTTGAGGCACTTCTCCCTGCCCTCATTGGAGAAGATGGCCCCTCCTCCTCCTCATGCCCTCCAGAGCACTAGTTGCACCTGGTACAGGTCGCTTTGCAGAGAGGAGAGAGGGGGGAAAGTTGCGAAATCCTAAGCCCTGACTACCCTGGAGACCCCCAAAGTTGGCCCCTGGCAGAAATCCCCACAGTTCTTCTTTTGGACGCGCAGCATATCGCCCCAATGTAACACTTATAATCCGAAGACTATACTCGGTTACTCCAAGAACTGAGACGAGTAGAGGATGAGGGAACTGAGTTAAAGTGACAATGCACAAATGAACTCGATTGGCGTGTCTACGACAAGAGAGACGGTATTTATACTAACTAGAGTGTTTGTACCGTGGAACCTCGTAGAACAAGCCAAACAAAGAGGGATAAACGCTATTGGCTGCAGCGCTCCATGCTGAGTCAATGCGGCTACGCTGACAAAGCAGCTGAGTAAGTAAAGCGTCTATGAGCGCGTCTAAGTAACCCTAACCAGAGAGTGGATAAATAAGGAGAAGTACGCTAAGACTACGCTACAACAAGTAGTGAAAAAGTACGGGCCGTTACACTATCCCCTCCTATGGCTCGACTTCCAGGCGAGACCAGATAGGTTGCACAGCAGTCAAAGGGTCGGGTACCGCGGAGAAAGAGACCTTCGGTCGAGAGTAAACGAAGTTTGCGGGGGGCACCGGGGTGGAGTTTGTAAAAATCGTCTATCGCCTCCTGGGCATTCTTGAGAGCGGACCTAGGCTCCCAAGTGCGATCTTCCTCCGGGTATCCCCTCCAATGAACGAGGAACTGAAGATTACCACGCTTCAAGCGGGAATCGACAACTTTCTCAACTTCAAACTCGACATCTCCTTCATCCGTAACCCGTTGTGGGCCGGGCCGAGTAACCGGTTGCCCATCAAGAGCACCGAGATAAGGTTTCACCCGTGAAACGTTCACTACCGGGTGTATGCGCATTGAGCGCGGCAATTTTAACTTAACGGCGTTGGGTAAAACGTCCGAGACCTCGTACGGGCCTATCCACTTTTCGGTCAATTTACGGCTCTGCCGATCCTTCAGCGATAAATGGTCGGTAGCCAGCCAAACCTGCGAGCCTACGGAGTAAGCAGGGGAAGGGGACCGTCGTTTATCTGCCTGAGTCTTCTGACGAGTCCTAGCTTTTCCTAGACTTTCACGTACTTCCTGGAACACCTGGAACCAGTTTTTAGCGGTTTCCTCCGCTGCTTCTACCTTAGAAGTCGTCGGCTCGATGCCCATTCGTGGTACGTAAGAACGGGTAACTTCAAAGGGGCACTTGCCAGTAGAAGAAGACTTGGAGTTGTTGTACGCGAATTGGGCTAGGGGAAGCCAATCCTCCCATCGTTCCTGCTGATGGTTTGCATACATCCGTAGATACTGCTGAATTTCGCGGTTCAACCGCTCTGTTTGACCATCCGTCTGTGGATGAAATGCCGTCGAGAGCTTCTGCTCGACACCCAACATTTTAAATAACTCCTTCGAGAACTGAGATGCGAACTGCGGTCCGCGATCCGAGACGAGAGACTGCGGAAGGCCGTGATGCTTCCAGACGTGAGTTAAATAAAGCCGAGCCGTACTAGCGGCAGTTTCCTTTTCAGTGCAGGGGACGAACTCTGCCTCCTTAGAGAACCGATCAACGACAACTAAGACGTAAGACCTTCCAGAGGAGCTCCTGACTCCTATATCCATAAAGTCGGTCGTAAGATCCTTCCAAGGCCCATCAGGGACAGGTAAAGATTTGAGTTCGCCTGCCGGCGGCTTGTTACTAGACTTGCTAGCTTGACACATCTGACAATGCTTTACGTACTCCTCGACATCGGGCTTCAAGGTAGACCACGTGAACCAGCGTGTGATCAACTCCTGAGTTCCTTTTACGCCTCGATGACCCGCTAGGGGTGAATCGTGAAGAGCAGCGAGCACCTTCTGCCTAAGTGCCTCAGGCACGAAAACTTTGTCTCCGTCATATAGTAAACCATCGCGTCGGTCGAGCGTTCCAGCGTCAACCTCAGCCGTTACACCATGCAGTTCTTCTATGAAGGGGTTTTCTAAGCGCACAGCACGTACTTGCTCTGGTTTAATAAATAGCGACTCCTCAGATTTAGCATTTTCGCGATTTTCTACTAAGTCTTCGCGGCGAGAGAGAGCGTCCGGTCGCCCCATTGAAACTCCTGGTTTGTGGACGATAACACAGTTAAAACGACTGAAGTACTGCGCCCAACGCGCCTGGCGTGGTTGAAGCTTTTGTGACGTCATGAACCACTTAAGGTTGTGGTGATCCGTCCAAATCTCAAACTGGTACGGAGTAGCCTCAAGGTAGTGACGCCATTGTTCTAGAGCGCGGATGATGGCTAGCATCTCTTTGTCGTGAACCGTATAATTAAGCTCTGCTCCACTAAGCGAGTGACTCGAATAGGCAACTGGTCTCCAGAGGCCGTCATCGCATTCTACCGAGAGCACGGCTCCGGTTGCGTAATCCGAGGCATCGGTTTCTAAGCGGAACTTCCGATCCTGATCGGGGAACATAAGAATAGGCGCGGTCGTGAAGGCTTCTTTTAACGTATCAAACGCTACTTGGCACTTGTCGGACCAGAGAAACGGAGTGTCCTTTTTAGTGAGATCATTAAGGGGGCGCGCGACCTGCGCGAAATCCTTTATGAATCGTCGGTAAAAGTTCGCAAGGCCAAGGAAGCCTCGAACTCCACAAACAGAGGTGGGGACCGGCCAATCGCGCACAGCAGCGACTTTAGCGGGATCCATTTTAACTCCATTCATGCCAACTATCATACCCAGAAAGTCGACCTCTTTTTGTTTAAATAAGCATTTCTCCGGTTTAACGAACAAGTCGTTCTCCTTCAACCTTCTAAGCACCTCTAGCACGATCCTGTCATGCTCCCTTTTATCGTCCGTTTTCGTAAATATCATAAGATCGTCTATATATACTACTAGAACGTCCTCCATATCACCGAAGATGTCATTCATCATATTTTGAAACGTGGCGGGGGAATTGCATAAACCAAAGAACATAACCAGCGGTTCAAAGGCTCCTCGGTGACAGACGAAAGCGGCTTTCCACTCGTCACCTTCCTTGATCCGGATGTTGTTATATCCCCACCTAAGGTCCATTTTCGTAAATAATTTACAGCCTTTCAACTTGTCAACAAGCTGCGAGATGAGCGGGAGCGGGTACGAGTTCTTGACCGTATGCTCGTTTAAATAGCGGTAGTCCTGTACCATGCGCTTCTTTCCATCCTTCTTAGGGACGAAGAACACGGGAGAAGTCTGCGGCGATTTACTTGGTCGAATATAACCCTTTTTAAGCTGTCCATCAACGAAGTTGCTAACTTCGGTTTGCTCGTCAGGGCTGAGA
Source organism: Pisolithus albus (assembly GCA_024613165.1). Taxonomy (NCBI): domain Eukaryota; kingdom Fungi; phylum Basidiomycota; class Agaricomycetes; order Boletales; family Pisolithaceae; genus Pisolithus; species Pisolithus albus. The sequence continues at coordinate 378,917 of JANFAB010000059.1, forward strand.
GGGATCAACCTTCCTTTTTTCGGAACAAACGACTCCTTTAACTCTATCGTGTGGTCCCAAGGTTTCCTAAGCGGCATGCGTTCGGATTCCTGGACAGAGAAGACGCTTAAATAATTGTGGTATTCCTTTGGAACCAGTTCCTCAGGGGTTTTATCCTTTTTAGGAGCCTCCTGCCTGTCGGCTCTAAATATATTATGCCAGTCTTCGAGGGCCTGGACCTCCTCCTTTTCGATACGTCTAACGAAGGCCGGCTTCGGCGCGAGTTGCCTGCAACTACGAGGACACCTCTTCATTGAGATTTCACCGGTTTTCCAATTGACATCCGGGTTGTGAGTGGCCAGCCACGTGTGACCCAAAATCATGTCGTGAGATCCCAGATCCGTGACATCGGCTACTAACTCTTCGAAGTGATCTCCGAACTGAACTCTAAGCGGTACTTGATGTGTAATCCTTCCAGCGGAGTTAAGAGTACCATCGACATTAAATACGTCCACAGCGTGTGGGAGAGACAACCTTGGAAGCTTCTTTCGATCAACAAATTTGGCGTCCACGAAAACACCTGTAGCACCGGAATCCAACAAGGCTTGCACAGCGTGTGCATCACCCTTCCTAGTGCGAATAATTATCGGTACAGCCACATGATCCTTTAAGTTGAGCGTGCGAACTCGGGATTTCGGCGGTACTGTCGCCTGAGCATCGCTAACCGACTCGGATCCCTCCGAAACGCTATTTTTAGGGGTTTTATTGCTTGGAGAATTAAGCGGTGCCAGTTTAACGTCCGGTCCCGAGCCCTTTCGGGTCCCTCCAACAGACGGGGTAGGTACAAAGTCCGAATCGTCGTCCATACTGTCTACAGAGAGAGGAGAGAACCTATTTACAGTAACTATGTCCGAGAACGAAACCTTTTTTTGTGTTTTTGTGTTTTCTTTTATACTATTTTTAGAAGACGAAACCGAGCGACAACGAGAAGAAAAACTATATGGAAGAAAAGAAGCAAGTCCAGTACTAGCATTGTCCGAGCCTGCAGGACCCGATTTCACTGCAGCTCCGATTCTTTTAATTTAGAAACATGGGCGACAATCTGTTCGAAAGTCATCCCATCCATAGCGGCCAGCCGTGGATCAACACCTTCAGAGCGCACCTGGCGCCCTTTGCCCTTGTTCCCGGCCTGCGGGCAGTGCGGTCGTATATGGCCTTTCTGGCCGCAAGCGTAGCACTGATAATTCGAGAAGTCTTTCTTTGGGCGGCTTCCCGATCCGCCTTGCGCGGCCCCGATATCCATGGGCGCGCCTTGCCCTGTCGTAACCCCGGGCGAGGGTCTTGAAAAACCTTGTCCCCATCGAGAGGACGCACCACCAGTTTTCAACCTAACTGCCTCCAGGGCAGCTCCGAGGCACCTGACCTCGACGTCGTACTCAGCCCAAGTAGCCTTGCGGCGTCCCTGGACGAAAACTTGCTGAAGAATTTCAGGGCGAATGGCCCTCTCCAACATAAAGATGGCATAATCATCGGATACCCCGGATGCGGTCCTTAAAGCGTTGAACTTGGCCAAGAACTCTTCGGTTCTAGCCGAGCCCTGGCGAATTTTGGCGAGTTGGTCCTTTGCCCAGTCCTTGTTGTGAAGCGGCCTGAAGCGCGCTTCAACCTCTGCCACCAGATCGTCGTAGGAAGGCCACGTGCCGGTGGGGAGACACTGGTCAATGCGCGCCCGCGCGTATGCTCCGGCAATCGGACCGGTCATCCGAGTCCAGACCATCAAGGTCCTGGCCCGGGGACTAGTTGACTGGGCCGTAACGATAAAGGCCTTCATCTTGGCCCACCATTCTTCGAACTTGCTAATAGACCCATCAAACATGCCTGGGTCTGCGACACCCTTCTTCGTGGGGTCCACGTTTTGATTGGGGTTAGCGGCGGCCCCTCCGCCTTGCTGCTGCTGCGCGCCCGCCACTGCGTTGGCGACGTGCTGGGCGACTTGGTTGGCGACCTGCGCCGAGATCAACGCGGTCATTTGCTGCATGAACTGCAGCTGGTCTTGGTTGAATTGGTCCATGACCGACGAAAGTTATGGGGGTGCGGGGAGAGGCGAGGGAGGAGAGGTTCGGGAGTACCGAAGATTTGTTGCTCAAGGGGAGTGACTTCCCGAGCGAACAGAAGCGGGGGAGCGGGCGATTCTTCCTTTTTAAGGTAAGGAGAAAACCTAATGCGGGGAGCCAAAGACTCCGACTTCTTAACGCGAGGAATGTTGACGAGAGATTTTCCCTGCCCTCAGTGGCGGTACTCTGTCTCAGCTATCGTAAGACTAGTAGGGATACGGTAGTACGCTTTCTACCTCCCGTGACGTAGGGGAACTACTTTAGACTATGCGTTTCCACCCCCTAATGTGGGTTACGCCTTCACACTACCCTTGACGGATAGCGGGACTACTAACTACGTGTCTTCTTCAACACAACCACCAGCCGATAGGTGGACGGGACTAAAGGCGTCGCCCCGTGAACGAAGTGAAGTGAAGAAAGTAAAGCTCCTTAACCCTGGAGTCCGGGTATACGTTGCCCTATATGCCTGGGCGCAAGCGGAGTAAGGGAGTATTGGTAGAATCGAGTTCAAGTGTAACACTTATAATCCGAAGACTATACTCGGTTACTCCAAGAACTGAGACGAGTAGAGGATGAGGGAACTGAGTTAAAGTGACGATGCACAAATGAACTCGATTGGCGTGTCTACGACAAGAGAGACGGTATTTATACTAACTAGAGTGTTTGTACCGTGGAACCTCGTAGAACAAGCCAAACAAAGAGGGATAAACGCTATTGGCTGCAGCGCTCCATGCTGAGTCAATGCGGCTACGCTGACAAAGCAGCTGAGTAAGTAAAGCGTCTATGAGCGCGTCTAAGTAACCCTAACCAGAGAGTGGATAAATAAGGAGAAGTACGCTAAGACTACGCTACAACAAGTAGTGAAAAAGTACGGGCCGTTACACCCAATGAATCTGGATCTCAGATCTAGGAGTCAGAGTGACTCATTTGCAGTCATACCCCCTTATTCAGCAGTGACCAGTGCGCTTACTCATCCCCCTTTCTGTTGCATTATTCATCCGTGCCTTAATGACTCATTCTATTTCAAATGATTTGTGATATTCTTCGTCATGCTGACTGATTTTACTTACCAATCGCTTACTGTCCTTACTCAGCCTTGCTCGGCCTTACCAATCCTTTACCAATCCTCTTACCAATCGCTTACAAACCCCTTACAAAGTGTTTCCCTCTATGTACTTCAGGCTGCGCTACCTTTTGTATATAAGTACCAATACGTCGCAGCAAGACACATACAAGCAAGTAGCCCCCCTGCATAGGATACCGTCCCCTTTGTAGTGAGACTATTGCCCAATCTTTATCATCATTATCTGCCTTATTGTCATCGCTTTAAGGCCCTTCATTATCTTCTTTATTCTTGCAGTATCTGAGGCTCCATTAAGGGTCTATTTACTGTCATTCTTCATCGCTTTACGTCGCTTCTAGGCTCCGAGTAGCCTGGATATCTTCGCTTTTCTGTCGTTCCCCTGCTCCCCTCTCGTCAGGAGCACCTTCCCTTCTGCCCTAGTCATCTAGGTGTGCAGAACCCCTCCCCCTTTTCGCTATAACCGATCCCTCAAGCCAAAGTCCGCGAAGGTAAACCACCGACTCGGCATTTGTCTTTGTGTTGGTTTTGTGGTGTTTTCGCCATAGATCCACACGTCGACTCACACCGTATTTGGCATAAGTATTGTTCTACCTATGTAGTAACTACTTCACACGCTGCACTAAGTAGGTGCGTGTTCAACACTCCCCCTTGCTAAGTCGCTGGTTAAAGCGCGCAAGCATACATAGGATGGCGCTACAATTAAGTGCAGCCAGATTTAGTCGTCAGCCTGATAGATTTCAAGCCCGAGTTGTGCCCTAAATTTTTTAAATTTGTCTCGACCCAAGTTCTTGGTGAACATATCGGCAGGGTTCTCTGCACCATCGATGAAGAATAGGGCGACTTTACTGTCAGCCACAGCTTCGCGTACATAGTGGTAGCGAATGTCGATGTGCTTGGACCTTTTCTCGGTCACAGGGTTTGAAGCCATAAACAAGGCTCCCTGGTTGTCACCGCAAATTGGAATGGGTTTCAACTTATATCCCAATTCCTCGAGCAGGTTTCGAATCCAGATTACTTGGCGGCTACAGTCACTGAGCGCCATGTATTCTGCTTCAGTGGACGACAGGGCTACTGTCTTTTGGGCATGTGATGTCCAACTGAAGATGCCATCAGCGAGTTTCAGGAAGAATCCTGTCTGCGATCGGCGAGTGGAAGGGTCAGAGGCCCAGTCTGAGTCTGTACATGCAGTGATGCCTAGGCCAGAATCACCATTGAAAATGAGGGAATAATTTCTTGTCCCAAGTAGATAGCGGCAGATATACAGCGCTTTGTCTAGGTGTTCTTTGGACGGATTCGCAGAGTGTCGCGATAGAGCCGTTACGGCATATGCAATGTCAGGACGGGTGCCTAACATGATGTAGAGCAGTGACCCAATCACTGTCTGGAAACGAGTTCTGAGCTCTGGGTCGGCAGGCTCGTCGTTTGGTAGGGCATAGTACCCAGTGGGTAGTGGAGTCTTTGCCGGTTTGGCATTTTGGAGTCCACAGCGCTCAACGATTTTGTCGAGATAGGCGCATTGATCGAGATAGATTTTGCGGCCTTGGCGCTTGATGGACATTCGGAGGAACTCTGTAGGTTCTCCAAGATCTCTACATTCCCACTTGCGCATGAACAGCGCTTTAACCTCATCGACTACAGCCTTGCTAGGGCCACAGAAGAGGGCGTCATCCACATATATAATGGCGACGACTGTGTTTTTCCTCTTGTAGAGGAAGAGTCCAGCATCGGACTTGAGGCGCTCAAAACCTAGTTCCTTTAGGGACTTATCTAGTGTTCGCCACCAGGCCAGGCCAGCCTGCTTCAGGCCATAGAGGGCACGCTTTAAGCGGAGCACTTTCTGCTCTTGCCCAGGCACTGCGAAGCCTTCAGGTTGCTCCATGTAAATTTCTTCTTCAAGTTCGCCATATAGATAGGCGCTCCTGACATCGAGTGCTGAGATGTACCAGTTTTCAAGCGCAGCAAGCGCAAACATAAGGCGCACAGTTTCGTAGCGCACTACTGGTGAGAAGATTTGGTCAAAGTCTAAACCTTCGACCTGGGAGTAGCCTTTGGCGACAAGCCTAGCTTTCTTCCGGCCATCGGATTTTACGTCGAATACCCAACGGTTTTTGATCACCTTTCTCCCCCTTGGGCGGCTTACAAGGTCAAAGACCTTCCGCTTTCGGAGCATGTCAAGCTCCTCACGACATGCAGTTTCCCACTGCTGCTGCTCAGCCTTGGGTAGGCGAGCGATGTCGCGGTAAGACCATTCCCGCACATTAAGTTTGGGAGGCTCACTAGAGGGGACCGCTTTGGCGAGGAGGAAATTTGCCAGGTCTACTCCCCCTTCCCGGCATATCCGCTCGACGTCGTCCTCACTACTGGGGGACGGAGCAGGGGGTGGTTCCGGGAATCCTCCTGGCACAGGGCGAGATCCTGACGATTCGCCTACTGTTTCCCTCCATCGGCGCTCATTCTCAATATCCCTGAACTGTTCAACGGGGTGGCGCCGTTCGCCATAGATATTTCCTGGGCGAACTGGAGGTCTGCGCTCCCTCTGGGGGCGCACTGGTGCGGGAGGTACAGGGGGCCTGCGCTCCTTACGAGGGCAGCAAGGTTCCTGGGGTGGTGGTGGGTTTCGAGCCGGAGAAGGTGTTCTCGGCGGCAGGGGAACAGGTTCCTGCTCCACTGGGGTCTCAGCACGCTGTCTACCCTGAGTGGGGCACGAAGGACGAGGAGGGTCATCCTCAGGTGGTGCAGGGGCCTCATGAGTGGGCTCATGATCATCGCGGACTGGTTGTCTGACGCGAGATCTAGTCGAGGAGCAGCGGGGGAATGCGCTCTCATCGAAAGTTGCATGTGCCGCAGTGAATACGGCATTGGAGGGGCGCATGAATAAATAATTGTGCTCATTCCCTGGAGCAACACCAATGTAAGTCATTAATTCAGACTTCACAGCCATTTTGTTGGCATGAGCCTTGGCAGGCAAATATACATATGCGCCGCATCCAAAGACACGAAGGTGATCGATGGATGGTTCCTCCCCATTAATCAACTGATATGGGGTGTGCCAGTTAATACGGCGCATCGGTGACCTGTTGTAAACATGGGTCGCATGTGAGAAAGAGAACTCCCACCAGGAGTCAGGGAGGCAAGCCTCGATTCTCATAGACTCAGCCTTGTCCATGAGGGTGCACATGATTCTCTCTGCGCGACCATTTTGCATAGGGGTGCGAGGCGCACTTTGGAATATACGAATTCCCTTCTCCTGTAAAACTCGATCGAAGGCTTCAGATTTGTACTCTCCCCCTGCATCAGACATCCAGCCTTTGACGTAGGCATTATATTGAACGTGGACCATCTGTAGAAAATTTTTGGTCGCGGAAATCGCAGCATCTTTGGTGCGCAGATTTACTGTCCATGCATGTGATGAATAGTCGTCTAAAAAGACAATCACATATTTAAATTTGCGATAAGACGCAATGGGGAAGGACTTCAGATCGGAGTGTATTAACTCGAACGGCTGCGAAGCTCTGCGCTCATTCGGTGGGAAGGCTCTGTTAGGCATCTTGCCCAGAGCACAACCAGGACATATCTCGTCCTTGGTGGGTAACTCGATCTCAGGGAAATCCCTGGTATGTTTCTGCACATGGCGCAGGACGTCCTTGGAGGGGTGTCCCAGACGTCGGTGCATAGTATCATAGGTTACCATGCAGAGTGTTGCTTCAGTCAGCACCGCAGGCGACTTCAGCACGAAAATAGCGTCCTTATTTTCCCTGGGGACACAGGTCAGGTATGCGTTTCCATCAGGGCTATATATCGTCAGATGCGACGAGTTACCGCGCACGACAGCACCTTGTTTGAGGAGCACACCTAGTGAAATTAGCCGGCCCCGTAAATCCGGCATGTAGTAAATGGGATAGAGCCGCACAAGGTCTCCTTGGCGCTCATTTGGTAGTCCTGAATAAACGAGGACCGTTCCTCTCCCAGTCACAATGGAGGCTCCATTCGCAGTCTGGATAGGGAGTTGTTGATCCCCTTTGAGTGGCTCATAATCAACGAAGTCATCTAGGTCGTTCGTGAAATGGTTGGAAGCACCAGAGTCGAGCACCCATTCGGGGTCGTCATGCTTACATTTTCCCTTACAGTTCACACACATCACAAAAGAGAGCGCATGGACACAAGTAGTATTCAAAGAAATAGAATACATGCTATTACTACTCGCTATATACCACGCAGAATTGCAAGCGAAAGCGGAGTTAGTGTCCTGCTTAAGTGAACGTGAGGGGATGACTAACCTATCCATGGTCAAGTCGATGCCAGCCGCTTCGGCTATATCGGCATCAATATCCCCGTCGTAGATGGTACCGATGGAGACAGTGTCTTCAACATCGGGGGACGAGTTGCGCACCTCAAGACGAGGGTGCTTGGACGGACCTGCCTCTGGGGCAGACTGAACGAAGGGCGACGGGATGCAGGAATCTAATATTTTGACCTGCTGAGGGGTCGGTTCTATGCCAATGCGATGGGCCAGCTCGAAGGCCTTTACCGTCTGGGGGAAGCCGGGAGGACCATACTGCGCTGCACCGATGGTGTGTGCAAGTTTCCTGGGATCAGGAGCTGGCTCAGGGCCAGTGGTCACAACCATGGAGGCCATGTGGGCCTCCTCATCGTCATGCTGACGCTTCTTCCCACCACGCTTACCACGTTTGTTCTTTTTCTTCCCCTTCTCCTAGTTTGGCGCATTGTTGCTGCCCGAACCAGAGGGCTTCTGCTGCTGCTGTTGCTGCTGCGAGAAGTGGGGGTCGCCTTGCTTGCGCTTGACAGCGCTAAGCTTGTTGGCAGAGGCGTGTGGTTTGCGATGGGAGTTCCTCTGCTCCCAACTTAGAGTGGCGGCACGCACCACCCCATCCGGTTTCAGCGTTTTGATCTTCTCGGCATCGCTGCCGGCTTGGTTAAGTAGTTGAGCTACAACCTCCATAGTTGGAGGGAGCTTGGCCAGAACGATCATAGCCTGGACAGGGGCGGAGAGCTCAAAGCCGGCGTCGGCGAGCTTAGCAAAGTGCGCTGTCACGCACCAAAGGTGTTTGGCGACGTGAGCATGGACTCGGAAGCTGAATGATGAAGAACGGAGAAGCCTAGCCCTAATGTGAAGAATGACTGATATTGCCAGCAGTCATCCATCGCACAAGAACCATCCTTAACGTTAGGGAAGAAACCGCTCGAGCGCCCAAAAAAACTTTTTGAGCGCTAGTTTACGGCATTCCGATTTTTCGAATATCTCTGTCAATTCTAAAGATATCGACACCATTCCCACGCTCACAGGAAGCTCCCGACCACGCCATCCTGCCTACCAAATTTGGTAACGATCCGCGCACTCCACAATTTTCTGCATCATTTCTACCAACGAACGCCCATTTCGCCAATATTTATCGTAATGGCCACCTCCTCGACCGTCTCTTCGCTCGTGTCCCTTGCTAGGGAGAATAACTACGAGTACCTGCCAGGAATCCCCACTAGCTCTCGCCCCGAAGCCTCCTGGTTCATCCCTCCCTCGTCCATGACCTCCCATCCTATCGCTTTGGGACAGCACATTCTTCTCGTCAGTCTGACGTCGAGGAAGACATTCTTTGGTCGCCTCAAGTCTGTCATCAGGCTTGAAAGGTCTTATGTGGTTGTTTCGGTCTCTCCAGTCGAAAAGGATTACGGATTTTTCCTTCCTGCCCCCTGCAACGTCTATCTCTCAATCTCGTCTTTCATTCTCCCAAAATTGCGACAGCTCCAGTACCAATTACTATCATCTACACTATCTGATCGCATTCATGACGATTTTGAGGCACTTCTCCCTGCCCTCATTGGGGAAGACGGCCCCTCCTCCTCCTCATGCCCTCCAGAGCACTAGTTGCACCTGGTACAGGTCGCTTTGCAGAGAGGAGAGAGGGGGGAAAGTTGCGAAATCCTAAGCCCTGACTACCCTGGAGACCCCCAAAATTGGCCCCTGGCAGAAATCCCCACAGTTCTTCTTTCGGACGCGCAGCATATCGCCCCAATGAATCTGGATCTCAGATCTAGGAGTCAGAGTGACTCATTTCCAGTCATACCCCCTTATTCAGCAGTGACCAGTGCGCTTACTCATCCCCCTTTCTGTCGCATTATTCATCCGTTCCTTAATGACTCATTCTATTTCAAATGATTTGTGATATTCTTCGTCATGCTGACTGATTTTACTTACCAATCGCTTACTGTCCTTACTCAGCCTTGCTCGGCCTTACCAATCCTTTACCAATCCTCTTACCAATCGCTTACAAACCCCTTACAAAGTGTTTCCCTCTATTTACTTCAGGCTGCGCTACCTTTTGTATATAAGTACCAATACGTCGCAGCAAGTAGCAGACACATACAAGCAAGTAGCCCCCCTGCATAGGATACCGTCCCCTTTGTAGTGAGACTATTGCCCAATCTTTATCGTCATTATCTGCCTTATTGTCGTCGCTTTAAGGCCCTTCATTATCTTCTTTATTCTTGCAGTATCTGAGGCTCCATTAAGGGTCTATTTACTGTCATTCTTCATCATCTTACGTCGCTTCTGGGCTCCAAGTAGCCTAAATATTGTTGCTTTTCTGTCATTCCCCTGCTCCCCCTTCGTCAGGAGCACCTTTCCCTTCTGCCCTAGTCTTCTAGTGTGCAGAACCCCTCCCCATTTCGCTGTAACCGATCCCTCGAGCCAAAGTCCGCGCAGGTAAACCACCAACTCGGCATTTGTCTTTGTGTTGGGTTTTTTGGTGTTTTCACCATAGATCCACACGTCGACTCACAGCGCCATGATCTTCGTCAGGGCAGGAGCGGGGTGCTGGTCACCAGGGACGTTGGTCTCGATTAAGGTCTTGAAGTCGGCATAGGCCGCGGCAATGCCGGGCTTGCCATACTCAGCCTGTAGGGCGTCCCAAGTAGCCTTGGCGGTCGAATGGGTCGACACCTGAATGCGCACAGGAGGCGCAAGGCGAAGACAGATGTTGCCCAGGGCTTGGGCGTTCTTGTCGTCCCAGGCAGCCTGGTCGTCATCTCCATTGGCAGGGCGGGTTTCTTGGAGAACCCACCATTGGCCTTGAGACATAAGGAAGGCCTCCATTGCTGGAGACCAGTCCTGCCAGTTGGCGCCGGTGAAGACGGGGACGAGAGTTGTCAATGTGCTGGACATGATGACCTGCAACAAAGACGAAGTCAGCACTGTGAGGTGCGACGACAAAGGATGAAAAGCTTGGCCCAGCGAACGAGACGTTCAGCTGGAGGCCATTGCCTATGAGCAGCCATGAAGGCGCTCAACGTTCTCAACGAGGCAGCCAATGAAGGCGCCACTAAGGCGAGCCAGAGTGCTCCTCAATGCTGCCAGGAATGGCGCTGGAGAGGGCTGCTCATCGGGGCTCATAACCTGTTGAGCAACGGTGCATGGCACAGAGGCCAGCTCCACTGGACTCACCTTAGGTTTGAGTGGTAACGAGTTGAGACGAGTTAAGAGAGGCAAAAGCGATTGTGTTTTAGGGCGCCATAGGCTGCCTTTATATACTACAGGGTGAGTGTGACGTGACATGTGACAACTACCTAAATAGTCATTGCTATTGTCTACCGTATTTGGCATAAGTATTGTTCTACCTATGTAGTAACTACTTCACACGCTGCACTAAGTAGGTGCGTGTTCAACACATCACGTCTCTGATAATGACTAAGTCTTTGTAGAAGAAACACCCCATGACGATGAGCCATTTCTGCCATATCCGCCTTAGTAAGATGTAGAGAGAATTGTTCTACAAATTCGTGCAGGCTAGATGCCCGTGTGACTAACCAAGGTCCACGGGGAGAAAGCAATTCACATCCCGAACAGCTGCAGTATCCATCCCTTGGAAGGAAAACATCTGCCACAAGAGGGAGTAATCCACGCAACGCCGTTGATCTGTTTCTGCAGTAATGCCAGTTACAAGCTCGTACTGCAAACAAGTCTGTGTACTCCCCACAGGAAGTCCGACATCTCCACACTGAGTGGGATCTGCACAATTCTCAACACCTGCCACAGTGGGAGGATGAAGTCCTCCAAAAGTGGGATGCGGAAGTGTTGCACTTGCAATATCACCGTCCATGACCGTAGAGCGAAAGCATGGAAAAGAGGAGCATACACAAGCAAGGCATCACAACTGTTGCAATTTCAAATCCCAGCCCGCCGGTGCATCACGGGAGATGATGCCGATTGTCACCCATACCAGGACTGCTTACGCGTCCTGGAATATGGTAACAGTAACAAAAAAGGAAAATTCCACGTGACTGTGCACTTTGTGGCAAGACAAAACTTTGTGCTACTGCAACTCCATGACAAGAACACAATCTATGGAATGAACAAGCAGTATTCCATGAAATTCCATTGCATAGAGTGTTACAACCCTTAGATGCAATGTCACAGGCTCACAATTACAAGAGACTAGACAAGAGGGGGGACAAAGAAATGAAGAGGGAAGAGGACCTTAGAAGCAGGTTAAGGGTGAAACCCAAGTGAACTAGCTTGGGGCTAGCTGGGCTAGGTATATATACTACTGTACACAAGGCTAAGGTGAAGCATACATGAGGGAAACATAAGGCATGACATCACAGTCTGGACCAGCCTAGCCCCAAGCCACATGGCAAGCACATGGCCATGGTCCAGGTGAGTCCATAGATAAGAGGGGAGATAAGATCAGATAAGATAGAGAGATTAGGTAAGATGAAAAAGAAAGAGTAAGAAAAGAAATAGAGTACGTATCATAACACTATCCCCTCCTTAGGGGTCGACTCCCAGGTGACTGAAAACAGAGCGGCAAGTGATGAAGTTCTCATAGGGGGAAAAGAGGGAGGCAAAGCAGGCAGAGTCAATACCACAGAGTTTGTGGGGGGCCAAGGTGTGGGATTTGTAGAAGTCCCTCAGGACGTCAGGGGAGCTGCAGCACTACAATTAAGTGCAGCCAAATCAATCATCAGCCTGATAGATTTCAAGCCTGAGTTGTGCCCTGAATTTCTCCAATTTGTCTTGACCCAAATTTTTGGTGGACATGTGCTGTGACAGGCTTTTGTTGTGAGCCACAGCTTCATGTACATAGTTGTAGTGAATATCAGAACAACCAATCCCCTCTCATCCATTGTACTTTCCCCAAAAGAAAGCTGACATAAAGTACAGGGTGAAGCAAAAGCCTTCTTTGCATCCCATGGGTCACAGGTGGGGAAGCCAAGGGAGTTGCCAGGGTGCAGAATTTTCCCATTCTGTCTGCCCATGAATGTTGCCATTGGTGTATTATGACCATACAATTTCTTTCTAGTAATCACCAGTCCAACACAGTCCATGGTTGGGTTTACCCTCCTTGACACCCACAGTTCAAAGTAGTGTTGCCCAGGCCCGGCTCGGCTCGAAAGCTGCGGCTTGGGCCCGGCTTTTGAGGGCTCACAGCCCAAGAAATCTCAGGCCAGGCCCTGTTGGGGGCCCATCAGCAAAACCATCAGTCACTGTACGGCACTGTACAGCTTGCCACAGCCCACTACAGCGCCCACAGCGCCACAGGAAAGTCCCCCCCTGTACAGTGCTGTCACAGTGCTGTACAGTCCTGTACAACTACTACGCTTTTTTGTAATCCCACTACCATTTTTTACTAATGCCACTACTACGCTTTTTTCCTAATCCCATTACCGTTTTTTGCTAATACCACTACTACGCTTTTTTCCTAATTCCACTACCGTTTTTTGCTAATACCACTACTACGCTTTTTTCCTAATTCCACTACCGTTTTTTGCTAATACCACTACTACGCTTTTTTCCTAATCCCACTACCATTTTTTGCTAATACTACTACTACACTTTTTTCCTAATCCCACTACACTTTCAAGCTAATATAACTATCACTCCATCACACAGAAATCAAATCAAATGTAGTAGTATATTCAAAGTCAAGTACTACCACATAATAGACTAATAGTACTACGCTTTTTTGCTAATAACACTACCTACTACACTTTTTACTAATAGTACTACGCTTTTTCCTAATACTACTACCCTTTTTCCTAATACTACTACCCTTTTTCCTAATACTACTACCCTTTTTCCTAATACTACTACCCTTTTTCCTAATACTACTACACTTTTCCTAATAGTACTACGCTTTTTTCTACTACCACTACACTTGTGGGTAATCAAATGTGTGGTAGTAGTGGGCTAGTGGCATACACTACCCTATAGTAGGAATTGGCCATTGTTTGGTCGGCTTTGGCTGCTTGCGCGAAAGGCGTGAGTTTTGGTGTCCACTATATCGCGTTTTTGGGTATTTTTGTGACTTTGCAAAATTTCGAGGCATTAGTGGCTGTGCCCACTACACAACAATCCTAATCATGACTACGCTTTTTTGCTAATCAACACTACTGTACATTTCCTAGTCACACTACAAATATTTGGTAGTCCAAAAAAGCGAACTTTTACTACACTTTTGGTAATCAAAACTGTAAACATTTCACTAGTCAAACACTAATCAACACTACACTTATTTGGTAGTCAAAAATGCGGACTTTACTACACTTTTGGTAATCAAAAGTGTACACAACATTTAGCTACTCAAACACTAATCAACACTACACTTAATTGGTAATCAAAAAAGCGCCACAACACTACACTTTTGGTAATCAAAAGTGTACACAACATTTAGCTACTCAAACACTAATCAACACTACTCATAATTGGTAATCAAAAAAGCCCCACAACACTACACTTTTGGTAATACACATCTACACTACACTTTGTTAATCAAACATCACAAAACACTACACTTATTTAGTAGTCAAAAATGCGCCACATCACTACACTTTTGGTAATACACACCTACACTGCACTTTGCTAATCAAACATCACAAAACACTACACTAATTAGGTAGTCAAAAAAGCGGAGTTTACTACACTTTTGCTAATCAATGGACTACACAACAATTTGCTAATCAAACACTACATAACACTACACTTATTTAGTAGTCAAAAATGCGCCACATCACTACACTTTTGGTAATACACACCTACACTACACTTTGCTAATCAAACATCACAAAACACTACACTTATTTGGTAGTCAAAAATGCGGACTTTACTACACTTTTGGTAATCAATAGTCTACACAACACTTTGCTAATCAAACACTACAAAACACTACACTTATTTGGTAGTCAAAAAAGCGGAGTTTACTACACTTTTGCTAATCAATAGACTACACTACACTTTGCTAATCAAACACTACAAAACACTACACTTATTTGGTAGTCAAAAAAGTGCACTTTACTACACTTTTGGTAATACACATCTACACTACACTTTGCTAATCAAACACTACAAAACACTACACTTATTTGGTAGTCAAAAAAGCGCACTTTACTACACTTTTGGTAATACACATCTACACTACACTTTGCTAATCAGGCACTACAGGACACTACACTTATTTGGTAGTCAAAGAAGCGGACTTTTACTACACTTTTGGTAATACACATCTACACTACACTTTGCTAATCAAACATTACAAAACACTACACTTATTTGGTAGTCAAAAAAGTGCACTTTACTACACTAATTGTATATTGCCTATATCTCAGCCATTTTTGCATGGATGGATGACATAAGCATACCTCTGGGGTCCTCTAGTCAGGCACTACAACTTTCATTATGACATCTTTGAAATTTAATTTTTGAGACATCCAATTTTTTCAGTATTTTGCATTTTTCTCACCCATTTTTGGGCATATTGATGAGATAAGCATATTCCCACAATCCTGTGATCCAGCCCCACAACTTTCATTATGACATTGTGGCTGTACAGTGACATCTGTGAGATGCCCCTATCTCTGTAGCACTGTGTGTCTGTAGGCCTGTAGCTCTGTGGGAGCCTGTGGGGAACTGTGACATGGTAATGTCACACAATTGTCACACTGTACCTGACTGTGCACTGTCACACTGTCACACTGTGGCACTGTGGGACACTGTGACATCACTGTGGCACTGTGGCCTCTGTGCCAAAAAGGTGGTTTTGCTGATGCGGCTCGGCCTGGCCTGAGCAAGTTGAGGGTGTAAAAAAATTACAAGTATGGATGTGTAGGCCTGGACGAAGAAAAGTAGAAATCTCGAGAACAACTGGGCATTGTGGGCAACTCTTCTTGTGAGAGCACAAAGGGAAAAGGGGGAAAGCTGTAGGCTAGGCCTAGGCTCGTCCCGAGGGGTCGTGAGTCAGAAAGGAAGCAGAAGGGAGTGGCTGGCAGCGAAAGGGAAGGCTTCCCTGGGTCAGAAGGGTACTGGCGGGGGTAGAACTCGAACTGCCGCCGCAGAGAGGCGGGTAGGAACTGGTTTCGGTGGCTGGGTAGTCGGGGAGGCTTAGAACTTGATAGGCGGTGTCACGCACCAAAGGTGTTTGGTGACGTGAGCATGGACTCAGAAGCTGAATGATGAAGAATGGAGAACGGAGAAGCCTAGCCCTAATGCGAAGAATGACTGATATTGCCAGCAGTCATCCATCGCACAAGAACCATCCTTAACATTAGGGAAGAAACCGCTCGAGCGCCCGAAAAAACTTTTTGAGCGCTAGTTTACGGCATTCCGATTTTTCGAATATCTCCGTCAATTTTAAAGATATCGACACCATTCCCACGCTCACAGGAAGCTCTCGACCACGCCATCCTGCCTACCAAATTTGGTAACGATCCGCGCACTCCACAATTTTCTGCATCATTTCTACCAATGAACGCCCATTTCGCCAATATTTATCGTAATGGCCACCTCCTTGACCGTCTCTTCGCTTGTGTCCTTTGCTAGGGAGAATAACTACGAGTACTTGCCAGGAATCCCCACTAGCTCTCGCCCTGAAGCCTCCTGGTTCATCCCTCCCTCGTCCATGACCTCCCATCCTATCGCTTTGGGACAGCACGTTCTTCTTGTCAGTCTGACGTCGAGGAAGACGTTCTTTGGTCGCCTCAAGTCTGTCATCAGGCTTGAAAGGTCTTATGTGGTTGTTTCAGTCTCTCCAGTCGAAAAGGATTATGGATTTTTCCTTCCTGCCCCCTGAAACGTCTATCTCTCAATCTTGTCTTTCATTCTCCCAAAATTGCGACAGCTCCAGTACCAATTACTATCATCTACACTATCTGATCGCATTCATGACGATTTTGAGGCACTTCTCCCTGCCCTCATTGGAGAAGATGGCCCCTCCTCCTCCTCATGCCCTCCAGAGCACTAGTTGCACCTGGTACAGGTCGCTTTGCAGAGAGGAGAGAGGGGGGAAAAGTTGCGAAATCCTAAGCCCTGACTACCCTGGAGACCCCCAAAGTTGGCCCCTGGCAGAAAATCCCCACAGTTCTTCTTTCAGACGCGCAGCATATTGCCCCAATGAATCTGGATCTCAGATCTAGGAGTCAGAGTGACTCATTTGCAGTCATACCCCTTATTCAGCAGTGACCAGTGCACTTACTCATCCCCCTTTCTGTCGCATTATTCATCCATTCCTTAATGACTCATTTCTATTTCAAATGATTTGTGATATTCTTCGTCATGCTGACTGATTTTACTTACCAATCGCTTACTGTCCTTACTCACCCTTGCTCAGCCTTACCAATCCTTTACCAATCCTCTTACCAATCGCTTACAAACCCCTTACAAAGTGTTTCCCTCTATTTACTTCAGGCTGCGCTACCTTTTGTATATAAGTACCAATACATCGCAGCAAGTAGCATGCAAGCAAGTAGCCCCACTGCATAGGATACCGTCCCCTTTGTAGTGAGACTATTGCCCAATCATTATCGACGTTATCTGCCTTATTGTCGTCGCTTTAAGGCCCTTCATTATCTTCTTTATTCTTGCAGTATCTGAGGCTCCATTAAGGGTCTATTTAATGTTATTCTTCATCATCTTACGTCGCTTCTAGGCTCCGAGTAGCCTATATTACTTCGCTTTTCTCAGTCTCCCCCTGCTCCCCTCTCATCAGGAGCACCTTCCCTTCTGCCCTAGTCGTCTAGGTGTGCAGAACCCCTCCCCCTCTTCGCTGTAACCGATCCCTCGAGCCAAAGTCTGCATAGGTAAACCACCAACTCAGCAATTGTCTTTGTGTTGGGTTTTTTTTTGGTGTTTTCACCATAGATCACTCGTCCCAAGGGGTCGTGAGTCAGAAAGGAAGTAGAGGGAGTGACTAGGCGGCGAAGGGGAGGGTTTCCCTGCGTCAGAAGGGTGCTGGCGGGGTAGAACTCGAATTGCTGCCACAGGGAGGCGGAAGGGGGCTAGTGTCGGCGGATGAGTGGTCAGGGAGGCTTAGAACTCGATAGGCAGCGATGTAGGACTCTTGTAGGCTGTCGGAGAACTCGTAGACTCGACTGGATGACTCTGATGGCAGCAGAAAAATTTTATAACTCGAAGCGGTCACAAATATGCGGTAGAACTCGGTGGGAACTCTGTGGACGCAAAGGGGGCTCAAAAGACTCGAAGATACGCAAGAAAACGGCTCTGGGGACTCAAGGGGACTCTCAGACACAGATGGTGACACCAGAAAAGTGGGTATATTTTTCCTAAGTACAGCGGTGTTTTGTATCGTAGAGGAGGCTGTCACAAAGGAATATTTCAGCGAATTTTGGAGATGTCATATGTCAGAAAAATTTTGAAGGAAAAAGCGCCGATGTAAGGCACTACAGGACGTAGGTATGAAAGGTAGGTAAAAGGAGGC
The DNA here is from genome assembly GCA_024613165.1 of Pisolithus albus. NCBI lineage: Eukaryota > Fungi > Basidiomycota > Agaricomycetes > Boletales > Pisolithaceae > Pisolithus > Pisolithus albus. The sequence goes on from JANFAB010000059.1 coordinate 396,814, forward strand.
AAAGAAAAGCGGAAGGAAAGGGCAAAGCGGCGAGGAGAACATGCCTAGAACGTCTGTGCTACTGACTGACACTGCGGAGACCCTTTGGGGCAGTCTGGTGCGGGGCAGCAGTACTACTGGCGGCGGCTTGTGTCGGTGTCTCGAATAGGACCTATAGATGCCAAGTAGCCAACGTCACAAGTGACAGAGTGGACTGCCAACGGTTGGTAGACACTTGATAGGGCATGCAAGGGGCCGAAGGCCGATGCAGATAGGGGTGGACGACGAATGGGGACGAGTATAGGGGTAGGTGGTGACTTGTAGCGGTGACGAGTGTCGGTGACAGGGGTTACTTCCCGAACAGGTGGTGGTGGCATTGGTAAGCGAAGGAAGCGCTCGAAGAAGCCGAGATAGCCGAGGGTGGAGCGGCGGCGACCTTTCTGAAGGACGGTGGACCTACAGGGACTGGCTAGGGCAATAGAGAGCTGGTAAAGGGTTATGATATTCAGCCCTAGGGAGTATGGACTCCCTACACCGGTGCAAAAACGGGAGAGGTACACCTTCCTGACCTCCCCACTCTGTTCAGACTTGAAAACTGAAATATCTCTGGAACCGTGAATGCGCGCGTGACGTTGCATATATTGTCTGGTAGGGCTCACCTAGTAGATTGATGTCTAAAAAAAGAAAATGATTCTGTCCAGAACTGCATGAGTTATGTCCCAAATATTGTAGGGGGGGATGAGGACAGTGTCACGTTGGTGAGGAACCACTGGGTATAATTCTACAAAGCTTCAGGAGGTGGTAGAGGAGCATGCAGAGAGTTAGTAGAACAAGGAAGTAGGGAAAACGGCGCACACAGTCCCAAGTTATTCCGAATTTCATTCGACAGAGCCTCTCTCCAGGAAAGTGGAGATATCTCCAGAAGCACTGTGGCGATCACAATGAAAAAATACCATCTGAGATGTCTTGTCAAGTAGAACTCGAATCCAGGTTTGCGAGAGGGATGGATGAGTGGAGGTCGAGATATTGCACGGACAGGCTGGGGAACAGCGGGCAGTCTGAATGTCTGTGGCACAGCCACAAAGCCACGGCCCCAGGACGCGGCTCATGGCTTTCAAAACGTCAAGCCGAGCCCTGAGCCCCCACAGGCCGTCCCCACGGCTCGGCTCAGCTCGGCCTAGGAGGGCCCAGCCCGGCTCGGCTCAGGGCTTCAGGCCAGGCCCAGCACAACACTAGTTCAAAGGGCAGCTACAGTATGCCTACCTCCAACCTTGCAGCCAAATACATTGGATGAGAGGGGGTTGGTTGTTTCTTCATGTCATGAAGTGTCAGACCCACCTCCATGGCATTTTCAGCTTTCCCAGCACTGATTAGTGTCTGCACCCTCAGGAATTGGGTGATGAAACAGTGTTGGGATGACTCTTAACAACATTTTTAATGGATTTATGTTACTGGGCAAAAGTCCTACCCATGGTAACCACCTGAATCTGCTGATATGTCTCTGAGGAAGTAGTCTTAACAAGCCATACAAGTGATTTCTTGAGTAGCAGTGCAGAACAGGGGATAAATGACACATGATCATGTGACATATTATGTAATCACAAGCAGGCATTACTGCCCAAAATACATGTTCCAAGCTGTAGATTTCATCCACTGTGACAAAAGGTGCAAAACTGTTGCAATGCATGGGCCCCAATAATGGGCCCATAAAGTCACAGCCATTGCACTCCTAAACTCATGAAGACCACCAATGAAAAGCCAAGACCAAGGGCTATGAATATCTCCTATACCACATTGCCACAGCCATTCCCAAGCTATATCCCACACAACCAAATTGTTGCAAACATTGCAACAGTTTTGTTCCTCACTGTACATACAAGTACAGTCACATACAAAAAGCACCTATGGAGATGCCCATTTACTATACAAGGCATCTCCCATCTATGGCATATGAAGAACTATGTGTACACTACTAGTACAGCTGGGATAACAGGGCAAGGGTCAGAAAATGGTCCACAGATCCAAAGGTGAGAATACACACTTCCTGTGGATGCAGGATAGCAGGGCAAGGGTCAGAAAGTGGCCAGAAGATCAACAAGATGGTGAGAATACATACATCCTGTGGATGGGTTATAGCAGGGAAAGGGTCAGAAAATGGTCAGCAGATAAACATTCAGGTGAGAATACACACTTCCTGTGGATGGTAGATAGCAGGGAAAGGGCCAGCAAATGGCCAGCAGATCAGCAGGGAAAGGGTCAGCAAATGGCCAGCAGTTCAAAAGGTGAGAATACACACCAACTATGGATGGGTGATGGCAGGGCAAGGGTCAGAAAATGGCCCACAGGTCAACAAGTGAGAATACACACTCTCTGTGGATGAGGGATAGCAGGGAAAGGGTCAGAAAGTGGCCAGCAGATCAACAAGTGAGAATACACACTTCCTGTGGATGGGTGATAGCAGGGAAAGGGTCAGTAAACAGCCAGCAGATCAGCAGGTGAGAATACACACAGACTGTGGATGGGGGTTAAAGCAAAGGGTCAGCAAATGGCCAGAAGATCAAAAGGTGAGAATACAGACAGTCTGTGGATGGATAATAGAAGGGAAAGGGTCAGCAAATGGTCCAAAGATCAACAGGTGAGAATACACACAAACTGTTGATGGGTGATAGCAGGAAAAAGGTCAGAAAATGGCCAGCAGATCAACAGGTGATAATACATACTACCTGTGTATGGATGAAAACAGGGCAAGGGTCAGAAAATGGCCAGCAGATCAATGGGTGAGAATACATACTATCTGTGCATGGGTGAAAACAGGGCAGGAAGCATCAGAAAATGGCCAGCAGATCCACAGGTGAGAATACACACAAACTGTGGATGGGCAGTAGCATGGCAAGGGTTAGAAAATGGCCAGCAGATCCACAGGTGAGAATACACACTCTCTGTGGATGGGCAGTAGCAGTGCAAGGGTCAGCAAATGGCTATCAAATCAAAAGGTGAGAATACACACTTCCTGTGGATGGGGGATAGCAGGGAAAGGTCAGAAAATGGACAGCAGAACAACATGTGAGAATACACACTTTCTGTGGATGGGTGGTAGCAGGAAAAGTATCAGCAAATGGCCAGCAGATCAACAGTGAGAATACACACTTTCTGTGGATGGATGATAGCAGGGAAAAGGTCAGAAAATGGCCAGTGGATCAACAGATGAAAATACCCACTCTCTGTGGATGAGGGATAGCAGGGCAAGGGTCAGAAAGTGGCCAGCAGATCAACAAATGAGAATACACACATCCTGTGGATGGGTGATAGCAGGGCAAGGGTCAGCAAGTGCTCCACAGATCCAAAGGTGAGAATACACACAAACTGCAGATGGGTGATAGCAGGGCAAGGGTCAGCAAATGGCTAGCAAATCCAAAGGTGAGAATACACACAGACTGTGGATGGGTGATGGCAGGGCAGGGGTCAGCAAATGGTCAGTAGATCAGGTGAGAATACACACAGACTGTGGATAGCAGATAGCAGGGAAAGGGTCAGCAAATGGCCAGTAGATCCAAAGGTGAGAATACACACTTCCTATGGATTGGGGGTAGCAGGGCAAGGGTTAGAAAATGGCCAGCAGATATACAGGTGAGAATACACACAAACTGTGGACAGTGATAGTGTGGCAAGGTCAGCAAATGGCCAGCAGATCAAAAGGTGAGAATACACACAGACTGTGGATGTGTGATACCAGGGCAAGGTCAGCAATGGCCAGCAGATCAAAAGGGGAGAATACACACTTTCTGTGGATGGGGGATAGCAGGGCAATGGTCAGAAAATTGCCAGCAGATCAAAAGGTGAGAATACATACAGACTGTGGATGGGTAGCAGGGAAAGGGTCAGCAAGTGGCCAGCAGATCAACAGGTGAGAATACACACTCTCTGCAGATAGCAGATAGCAGGGAAAGGGTCAGCAAATGGCCCAAAGATCAACAGGTGAGAATACACACTTTCTGTGGATCAATGATAGCAGGTCAAGGGTCAGAAAATGACCAGCAGATCCACTGGTGAGAATACACACAAACTGTGGATGGCAGATAGCAGTGAAAGGTCAGCAAATGGTCTAAAGATCAACAGGTGAGAATACAGACTTTCTGTAGATTGGTGATAGCAGGGTCAGGGTCAGCAAATGGCTAGCAAATCAAAAGGTGAGAATACACACTTCCTGTGGGTGGGGGATAGCAGGGAAAGGTCAGAAAATGACCAGCAGAACAATATGTGAGAATACACACTCTCTGTGGATGGGTGGTAGCATGAAAAGTGTCAGCATATGACCATAAGATCAAAAGGTGAGAGTACACACCCTCTGTGGATGGGTGACCAGGGGAAGGTCAGCAAATGGCCAGCAGATCCAGAGGTGAGAATACACACAGGCTGTGGATGGGTGATAATATTACACAGTCAGTGAATGGCCAGAAGATCAATACATTATAGTACCCACTTCCTGCAAATGCATGATTATCAGGCATGACTTCACCAGTGAACAGTAAATGACACAGTGGAAATACTTACTTCCTGCTGGCAGGCATGAAATAGTACAATTGGGGGTCAGCAACTGGGTAAGACTGATCCAGTTTGGGGCCAACCTCTTCCTGCAGGTAAGGGAAAGACATAGATGAGCAGGTGGCATTGCAATCCATAGTCACACCATACCAACTGTAGTGGGCCAAGCCAGTTATGTCAGCTGACTCTCAATACACAATATATTCAATTTCCACACACCACTTGCTTCTTCAAAAAATTTCGAATGAGGCTCTTTTCTTCTATGGTTGGTCCATGATCTTTAGCTTGTAATTGTTCCCCCTGTTTTCTCGATCTTTTTTTCCCTTTAGTGACAAGAATCTGAAACCGTCGCTCGCAGTAGGAACTTTCCAGTGATCATCAGCCCTTCTTGGCTATGGTGCGACCATACTTACCATATAATGGTGAAACCATCTTTCAATGCTTCTAACACGGCAGCCTCATTTCCATTCACCTCATTCCATTTTCCACAATGGCATTGATATCTTGCTGAAAACCCCCTTGAAACTTCAGTAGTAATAACCCTCATGATAATTTTGGTCCCTGCTTCAATGGTTGACCAAACATCACTCCCCCTCGTCAGCTGGGTCATGTTAGTGCCATCATCAATAACAAAGTCAAATTGGTTTTGGTCAATAAACCTCTGTTGGATGTGAGCTCTGTCCGGCCGACATTTGCTGAGTATGCCAGGTAAAAAAGCAACCAATCGCTAAAAATGTGGTAAGCTTCATGGATCTCTCTGAGTTTCGGGAACAGACATCAAAAGAGCAGCACTGGTCAAGTAACATGCGGTGTTCCTCTCCGGTTGCATCAACCACTACCGCACAACCAACAGTCATGACCGCTGGCAAGCGTTCCCCCCGCATCATCATAGCTCGCCAAATATAATCGGATTTCGTAAGCTGGGTGTGCATAAGCTCGGTGAGCTGCCATTGAGACGAAACCTGAACAGGAAAACAAGTAAGTCAGAAGTAGCTCAGTGAAGATGCAACGTCACCATAGATTGTAGAAGATAGTTATTAATTTTGTTCGAACATCCAGTTATGTCTTGCGTGAGTCGTGCAGACCCGGACCTGCGACCCCGCAATTTGCGCAGCTCGTTTGTGGTGTCTTCCAGCACTCTGATCATGAAGCGGTATTCTTTCATCAGATATGCCACACATTTTCACAGAGCGACCTACTTGGTCAACGCCCGTCGATTAGTTTCTTCGATTGGGGTCCGAGGAATTGGGGCATTAGCTAAATGACGATAGAGAGTATACAGTTGGCAAGTGAGGTTGTCTAAGGCTTCGCGGTTCTGAATGGATGTCTATGATAACGAGGTTTAGCATCAAAACGAAATTCTGAGATGGATCAAAATCACATCTATAACTTTAAGAACGGCCAGCAATCCGCCGATCGCAGCCGCCAATGGAGCACCAACAGCTGGGACTGCTGCCACAGTTCCTTGTACTACGGGTAGAGTGATCTGCGCAGTATCAGAGATATTACGAAATGATAGTCCTTGGGAAGTCGTAGAGGGAGGAACGCCAGTCGAGAGCTGCTGATCCCGAGCAAGGATATCCTGGAACGTGTTTAAAGCAAGAGTTGGTAGAGAGACAAACAAGCCTGCAGCCATAGAGGTATCACGCGGCATTCTGGCAGGTTTGTCTCTCCTCCACGGGATCCTGATACGAATGGGAATAATTCCGCCTATAGTCCTGTTGGACATTTCACTGAGACGAATCGAACGACAGAGGTGGTAGTGGGAGAGGTAACACAGCGACGACAGGTCCACTGCAATACCAGACGTATAACCACGAGGCAGCACGTGAGTACACAGGCTGTACAGTGTACAGCAGCTGAGCGCCTAAGGCACTCTGAGCCAATAGTAATATGGCGTGCATCACTTCGAAGTTCAACGTTCATATATCACTGTTTCGCACTTGTCAAGAGTCCGAGATCGATGATAGTGGTGCGCGGGTAGTGTCCACACGTCCTACTGAGCGCGGCATCCAAGCCACGTGACCACCTTCGACGCCTACACAACGTTTCCGTGGTTTGATGGAATAGGGCCAACCTCGTTTGGCTCCGACGATGTGCAAAGTCAACCCATACACTCACGTTGAAAGTCCGTGTCAAACACCGGAGTGCCGTCGCACAGTGGCGATGGAATACCGGCAACAACAACAACGATAATTATGCAACAGCCGACAACGACGGCGACGTATGTATGTTGGATCTGTAGAATCCCCTATGATGCTGTTCTACGTGTAAAATGCCTGGAGATGATTGTCCGCTCAGTACGTGTCTTTCTTCATCATGAAATAGTGTACCCCAGTGGCTACTGCAGGTTCGGAACAATGAATGCAGTATGGGGACAGTGCACTCATGTTTATCATATGCACTGTCTATTCAAGTGGCTCGGCGCGCCCATGACAAAACAGCAGTGTCCCCTGGATCGTAGACCATGAAGTACGTCCCCCAGCCTCGTTTTCTCCCGAGTTCCTACGCCTTATGTTGTCGCCGCCACGCGCAGTCACCACGGAACGAAAGGTCAGCAACAACAACACCGGGAACGAAGCACTTTGACAAGCCGTACCGCCGTCCCGTGGAGGGTGGTTCTTGCCATGGATATAAACCACCACATTTGTATCGATACGTAGACACATAATGTATCCTACGACACTAACACTAATAGATCAATTGACAGAGACATGACGGCCCACATGTTGCACAACCACAACGCTAACACTATTCCGATTGTGTACAGTAGTAATACATTGGTGTCTGACATGCGCGACCTACTCGGCGCAAGAAAGAGACTGGAGAGTGACAAACGTATAGAAGAAATCTCTGGACGAAGCACGCTGGAATAAATAGTTAAGACTGCCAGGGGACGCGTACACTCACGACCTAAGAGCGTCTAGGTTGACCTAGAAATGTAACAAACGAAGAAAGATCGGAGGGATTGCATATCTACTTGTAAAATTGAGAGACACGATCAAACAGACAACGGGAACGGATGTCGTGACTATATCGTGGCATTATCATCTTGATTTCAGATTGTTAACGTTTTCTTTGGTCTCGGAGAAGGGTCGGCCTATTACTGTTCGTAACCACCGGGGCCTTGGAGAGAGGCCATCCAGATACGCGTTTTGTATAACCTTGGAAATGAGACGGTGAGCGATCGCGAACTACGGCAACAAGAGTGCACGCGGCGTCGTACCTGAACAGCTCTCGTACGAGCTCTCGGAAGTCGATGCGCTTTTCTGCGATGAAATAGAAAGTCAATTTTCGTCGGTCCCTGTGTATGTCGCTGGGCATCAGCAAATTTGGTCCGAGAGATTCATGCAAAACGAACCACTGATATTCTGCGTCTATGACCTCCATTGGTAAGTTCTTCTGTCTGACTTTGTTCTGACAAAGCTGTAGGGCCTTTAATTCGTCTTGTGCCTTAGCAAGAAGTTGTCTGCAAAACCCAGGAATTAAAAATCTAAGATCAAAAGCGTCGGGGAAAATAAAGCGTACTGTCTATCCTGAGGCTGGGCCTTCCCATAGATCATCTTCGGATTTATTTCCTTCTTAGAACCTTGCTGACCGCCAGGGCTCAGCGGACCGCCATCCCCGTGTGCGACCCGTTCCCTCTGCTCGCGTTCGAAGGCCTCGACTTCCTTCAGAGTGATTGAGTCATTAACGACCGTACCAAGGTCCTTCCCCCGATCTGCCTCCACGATCACCAGATCACCCACACGAATGTCGAGACTGAGGTCGGTCAAGTAGAAAAGATCGGTGCGACCGGCTTTGAATTCGACGATGTAGAGTGGACACGAAGCCGGAACAGACGATAGCGGCACGCCTTTGCCGAGATCGTTGATATTTGGAACAGGTGCGTCGGACGAACGACGTTGCATTTGCTGGGGGTAAAACGGGCCCTGCTGTGGCTGGATCGGACGACCCGTCGTAGGCGACAGCGGGGATGGGATGGAACCCTGTGAGGTCGAACGGTTATAAGGTGGGGGATCGTTGTTCCCCTGAGGGAGATACTGGATACCCTTCCCGGGGATGAAACGAGCTGTGAGGGATGATTGCTGTTGTTGTTGCTGTTGCTGCTGCTGAGAGCCATGGCCGTTGTTGCCACCGGCGAGGTATTGGGCATCTATTAATTGTTGTTCCAACTGGCTGCGGGGAGGACTGCCACCAGCGGACAAACCACTATCGCTCGGAGACCCGAAGCGCTGGCGGGACGCAAAAGGGGTACCAGTTGGGATATTGAGGTTGATGCGTTGATAGGGGGATATCCGGTCTGACGACAAAGGACTTCTCTCACTTCTCGATACGGGGGGGTAAATGGGAAGCGAGGATGGCTGGCTTGGGGTGAGCTGACGACGATGGTCCAGACCCGTCCTTGGAGAGGCTGAGCGAGCCCAGATCTGCGGCGAGGTCGTCGTCGGAGAGCACGAAGCCACCGCGGCCGAACGAGAGAGCATGGAATACGCGTGAATGCGCACCTGCAGCAGACTCGTCCTGGGTGTCGTGGCCTGGGGCATTGAAGCCAACGATGGTGGGCCGTCGGGGCTGGACGACACTGACACTGTGACGTCTGCTCGTCGTACCACTACCACCACCGCCGCTCTCGTCCTTGGGTGGGTTCATACCTGCCCATAGCTCGCGAAGAGCAGAGCCGTTGTCGAGGAGAATTTGCCCTACGTCCCTGACGAATGGGCTCATGATGGAAGCGTCGATAGTGTTATGCCAGTAACCATTGCGATTATGCCCGTTACCGGACGATGGGTCGAAGGGATGGCTGCTGCCGCCCAGGGGCGACCTTCCGATGGTCCCGAGTGACACGTACCGTGGATCCAGTTCCCCATAGCGAGATGGGATGCTACGTGGGTTGGTGGATGAGTCCGTCGGGGAAGAAGACCAGAAATTTTGCTGTGTGCCAGGCTGGCAGGGACTCGATATGGGATCACGGGTCAGATCCGCTGAAGATGGAAAAGGACGGCCACGGGGCACTGGCGTCGATGATTGAGCGTACGGAGTGCTGGCGTTGTTGTCGTAGGCATCTTCTTCGAGTTCTTCGTCGTCCTCGAAGGTGGCAGTCGAAGCGAATCTGGACGATCGGCATCTAGAATGGGACAAGAAAGCGGAACTTCAGCCATCCGACAGAAGGGCAGTACACTACCGTTATGAAAGTCTATCCTTCAATTCCGTCGAACCCCTCAGAGACGACGAGATTAGCGTCCTCAACGGAGTACTGGAACTCAACAACAAGGAGGTCACAGTATTATGGCACCGATGTGTTAGTTTCCACTCAAAAGCTTCTGCGTTCCTCCTCCTTATGCGAGCTTTTCCTCAGGACGTGGTGTAGTCTCGTTTATCTGACGTCCAGGGGACCCATTGGCCTTCCAGGGTTTACTTCTTGTCAAGAAGGTAAAATGTCCTTCTTTCCTTGACAAAAGACGGCACTTGACTTGGCGATCCAGCTCTTGATCTATGATCCGTCGAAAAGTTTACCGGTTTCTCATTTCAAGCTCTCCATTCTGCCCGAAGCTCATCCTTCTATAAATTGCTTCCAAGCGTTGGATTACTTGTAAGATGACTTTTTATTTTAGCTGCTGTATGTTTTTGATCGTTTCCCCTTAGCCAGACCGGGCGCGCGCACTTGCTCCTGGTCAGTCGTACTCCAGGCGTTGCGGGCGGTGCCATTGGTGTGATCACGCTGGAAGGTCAGCTTTCCTACGAAGTTAGCTACGTGCAACTTATCTAACCTCATTCCTCACGACACAGACGTCATCGAAGTCAGTAACTGCCAGCCTCATCTTGTCTCAAGAGCTGACGCTTTTAGCAGGAAATCATTTCCGAAGAAATCATGGACGAGACGGATCGATACGAGGACAACCAAAACAAGAAGCAAGCCAAGCGATTGACTAACGCGGCAGTGATGCGAGGGTGAGTAACATTTACGCAAATGATGCTGTCCAGATGCACCTAACTTTCGTCTTGCTATCACCAGTATTGTCGAGCGGGAACGCAACATGGCACGCCAGACGCCAGAACAGCGCACACCCCTACTTCCCATTTCCCCTCCAGCTGGAACGCCTCCGCGTGGTGGTTACGGGACGCTCAGTGCATCTTACAAACACTGACCCATCACGTGCATGTGTGTTGACAAGGCCATCCATCGAACTTTGAAGTTCGGGTTCTAATATCTGAAGCATACAGGCCTCAATTGTGTCATATATCCACTGCTTCGTTTCGCTGTTGTTACAGTGGACACGTGTTCTAGCTATTGAACTTGGGTTTCGTTGCTGTTTTTATCATCCAGTTCGCGAACTCTGTCCTGCATTGAGAGTGGTAAGAGGGTCGACAGCTCAAAGCGCGAAGCGGGTCTCACTTCTAATGCAAACAAATGGGAGTCGAAGGACGCTGGCGCGAGCTTCCTGACGGACTCCGCCAGCTGGTATAAGTAGACCTGTATGAAAGAGGGGCTCGTTCAGATATACGGATAGCCTTTGGTGTTCCGAAGCCACCTTATTTCTGCCCGACGGTCCTACCGATCTCCAGATACGATCTGCAAGATCTCCCAACGGCTCTGAGCCAACTGAAGACACCAGTTTGTGCTCAGTGGAAGTGACGCCATGCACGACATCACCCACCGAACGAGGGATTATGTGGACGGCCGACATAACACTACGGCCAAACGTTCAAACATCCAATTCAATACGACCACGTCGTGAATCCAAGCACTGACATATGCCTTTCAATTTTGCAGAATCAAAAGCTGTGGTAAGGGATGCGTGCAGATGTACTAGAGAAACATCCACGCACATTGTGGACGATGACTTTCTCGATTCCGTCTTCTATGGTATACACATCGAGCATTTCTAGGGTATATCCATCCTAGGACGGGTGAAGTGTCTCCCGAGTATTCTTAAATCTGAGCATGCTTTACCTTTTCGCGGTAATCTACGGATCAGAAGGGCATAAAGTCAATTATCCGAATGCACCGCGCCGTTGATTGATACAGCAAGGAAAAAAATTCCAATCAGAGCATCATGAGAACTCACCTAGATAATCGCGAACCTCTGATTCGTAGAGGGGGTTTATTGTATATGCAATACCTGCATAACAACGCGCATATACGATCCTCAAGTTAGTCATACCGGGTGTGCGTTTGCTTCACAATGGAACAAGCGGACTCGCCCCAAACAACGTCTTCGTCCGGAAAGGCATCCTTTGTGGCGGAACGAATGACATATCCGTACGCAGTTCATATGTGTGCAGAATGATGGTGTCAGTAACGAAGTGGGGGCGAGGGACAGTAAAGACGTACGGATGCAGAAAAGTGATCCCAATCCTCTTTGTGGGTAACGACTCTCCCGGGGTTCTTTGAAGTGCGTTCACAACAACAATACAAGGAGATGGACGGGCAAATCGAGAGCGTGTAGGGCGTTGCACACCATTGAACTCTGTACATACCTCGGGTGTTCCTCGATGGTCATGCGATTTCTGTGAGAACCGCCGCACATAACCCTTCAGAAAACCTGGCACTGATGATCGCGATGGTCAGTATAAGATCATAGGAAAACGCATTCGCCGAGGCGATATGGCAAATTTCTGGTACCTTGCGATATGACGTTTGGAGGCGGCTAGTGATATCAATAAAACTCCCGCCTTCGTTGGTCGCACTGTACCTTGAATATGAGGGACCCATACCCGAACACGACGTACGGCGCCTTTGAGGGCATTCAAGCAAGATTACTACCGGCTAGAATACAACGCTACGCAAGCGTATCGGACAGTACACCGTCTACTCGCAAGGCACGTGACCAGACGACACCTCTCTGAGTGAGCGTAGTCCGTCGTACCGTATTTTCATTTCATTTGATACGGTCCATTAGTTGGCGCTGAGTAGAGAAGCTCGGACACGAGGATACCTAACGCGATACTGGGCATTGCTTACCTGAAGTTGTACTTCACACGAGCCCTCCATTCGATGAGCGCAGGCCACAACCAATACAGGACCTGGGCGACCCCGAAATAACGAGGAATGTACACCTTCTTCTCTCCCCTGTCAATCGCGCGTATGCACCGCCTCGCCACCACCTCCCGCTTCAAACCATTCTTGTTTGGGTCATCTTCGCGAACCTTTGGGGAACCAGTCCAATTGGGTGGGTTGTCCACCGCAGACGCGCGAAAATTACCCTCTATAGTGGCAGGGAGGACGAAGGTGAAGTTGATAGAAGGATGTTCGATTTGGAGGGCTTGGAACAGCATAAGTGAAGCACATTTGGTTGAGGCGTAGATGGACCGGGTGGGGGGAGGGATCACCGCTGCAAGGCTGGACAACAACAGTATCTTTGGAGAGGAAGACGTATAGGTCAGAAGAGGGATCTACTGACGAAATGAGTCAACAAAGAAAAAAGGATGATGAGAGTGCTGACTGACAAATGTGACGGAGGCGACAAGAGGGCCTAGGTAATTGCCATTGATAGCGGCTTGAGCCGCATCGACGGCATGCTGAATGCCCTCCGGACTTGCCTGGGCTCCTACGATATCTGGAGTTGACATCCCAACGCCGGCAACGCACATGAGAGGCTGCAGAGACGAAACTCCGGCGGTGACAATCAGGGTGTCCAAGCCGCCCCACGCTGAAAAATGCCGCTTGAGCCTCATCATCCTCTCCACTTTCGCAACGGCATAAGGCACGCACCCTTTTCCAAAGTGTCGCGCACTTTGACCATCTCGTTGACATTCGAGACATCGGCTTTGACACGAAGCATTCTATCCTCGAACCCATTCCGAGCAGCAAGCTCGACACACGACGTCGTTGAGATTTTCCTCTCGGCGCCCTACCACACAGACATATGCACCTCGAGAGGCATACTGCTGAGCAATGGCACGCCCAACACCGCTCGTGGCGCCCAGAACGAGGACTCTTTCATTACCAACAGCAATGGATCTGGTTCGTCGTGGTGCCCAGCTACGGGTAAGCAACCATGCGAAGACCGAAAAAGATACGCCGCTAGTGGTGGATACCTGGGGCAGCCTGTGAGCCAGGCTCGACAATGATGATATCATGCCCATAGTGTCACTTGGCACGTCGACAGCAGTCACGTGCAGGCAACTCATGGCTGGAAATCTCAACGAGTGCGTCGTACATGGAAGCAAAAGCAAGTACGGAAACCGAAGCGCCAGTGCAAAACAAGAAAAGTAGTAAAGTAACTCGAAACCCACCCACTATCGACAGACTACATGGAAAAGGACTCATACCAGCCGACATTATTCATCAAACATCGACAATAGGCCCCCAGTGGCTCCTCCTTCATTCATCTTCGCGACCCTCCCCTCATCTCCCTCTTCATTCTCATTCCCCTCTCTTTTCCTTTGTCTTTACCCCTACGTTGCCGTACCTTCTCGCTGATAACCTAGGCGGACGAACCTGTGGTGCAGGATATGTCACTCCAGTTGGTATAGGTGCCGGTTCGCATTCACCGCTTCCACTTCCTTTCCCATGTCCACTGCCACTCTGTTCATGATAGTGGTAACTTCGTTCTCCACCCTGATGCCCCGCCCGCTGCAATTTGCGGCTCGGCTCTCACAGCCGGTGAATAAGGGTTATGTAGTGGCTGATGGGAGTAGTGATGATATTGATGCCCCTGGGGATTAGTGCACTCATCAGGTCGTCGTGAGTTGTGTCCTGAGCCATGTCGATGATCAGACTGCCCTCGTTGACCATACTGCGAGGGGTGTGGGTTTGAACATTCGCCATCTCGCACTTTGTATTTGTTCTGATGTTGATGTGTGACATGACCCACATCACGACTTTGCCGCTGTGGCTCTTGCCCAGTACTGCCAAGTTCTTCTCGTGGTGAGGCATGATGCGTAGATTCGGAGCTTGGAAGTTCAGGTTCACGGGAGGAATTGGCGATTGGCCCTCCAGAGTCGTTTAACTCGGCTATTATCTATGGTTGTGTGTTGATGATTTGTGTTGTTAGTTTGGAGAGGTGTGGTCAGCATGGATCATAATTGGATTGTGCCAGATAAAGGAGCATATTGTGGATTTCCAAGGTAAAGTTGGAAAGAATGATCAATTAAGTCAATGAAGCAAACAGGTGAGAATACACACCAACTGTGGATGGGTGGTAGCGGGCAAGGGTCAGCAAATGGCCAGCAGATCAGAAGGAGAGAATACACACTTCCTGTGGATGGTTGATAGCAGGTCAAGGTCAGCAAATGGCCAGAAGATCAAAAGGAGAAAATACACACCCACTGTGGATGGGTGATAGCAGTGTAAGGGTCAGTAAATGGCCAGCAGATCATCCTAATAAAATACACACTCTCTGTGGATGGGTGATAGCAGGGCAAGGGTCAGCAAATGGCCAGCAGACCAAAACGAGAGAATACACACCATCTGTGGATTGGTGACAGCAGGGCCATCAGGGGATCAGTGAAAGTATGGTAATGCATTATATATCCTCGTCATGTCAGCCTACCATATCTTTTCGTGTCATAATGACACAGCCACTGGTAACCGCCGGCAGAGTTGCTGAGTCATGACAATTCATGCACTTGTCGCACTTAGGATAGTTAAGTCTCGCAATTATATCACGTGATAACCTACGTCTCTCGTTCTCACCGCCGGCGGTGTTGGTCACTCTGATTATGTTTTTCCTTCAGTTGCGAATGACAAGTACCGCCTGCCAATGAAAGCACTGGGTTAGTTGGCAAGCTCGACAAGGTACGTCAGTCGGGTCATTCCAATCATGTCCAAATTGTTCTGTAATCGCCGGGACTGCTGGTTGCCTTGATACTTAGCTCCTCCAAGTTAACTGCGACAAAGAACGTCTCCCTCTACAACCACGGTCACTTTGATCATGTCTACCTGTGATTCGGCTAGGACCAAGACTATCTACCCATACAAGCACCGCGTTACTTGGCAAGCTCGATGCTAGATGACACATTACAACTCTCTGATGTCGGACGATCCACCAGCCCGCCTTTGTCTTTGACGACGACCCGATTCATTCTGATTAACAAGAACACCCCAAGCGGTTGGCTACATATTACCCAGGCGACCCAGTAAGTGGTAAACGATGCATCGCAGCTCTCTGTCGCTTACGCGTAATGGCTTCAAGAATAATGTCAGACGATCTGTCTACGTACTTCCGGCTTCGACGAAAACCCGATCCATCCTTAACAAGAAGAACACCTCTCGCGGACCTCCACACATCACTACGTTTCCCTGGAAGTGGTAAGTGGTATGTTGCAGCTCTCTGAGACTCACCAGCATGGCTGCCAGCATGATGTCAGACGATCCATCCGCGTACTTCCGGCTTCGACGAAATCCCGATTCATTCCGAACAATATGAACAGCCGTCACGGTCTTCTACATAATACCCAGGCTTCCCGGTAAGTGGTAAACGAAATATTGCAGCTCTCTGTCGCTCACGAGCGATGGCTTCAAGAACAATGTCGGACGATCCATCTACGTACTTCCGACATCGATGAAAACCCGTCTCATTCCGAACAGTAAGAACACCTCTCGCGGAAGTCCGCATATTACTATGTTTCCCGGAAAGTGATAAACGGTACGTTACAGCTTCCCGATGCTCACGAGCAGTGGCTTCCAGAATGGTCTCGAACGATCCATCAACACACTCCCGACAATGAAGAAAACTCGATTCATTCTGAACAATAAGAACAGCCCTCGCGGGCTTCTACATATTACCACGTTTCCCAGTAAGCGATAAATGATACGTTACAGCTCCACGACGCTCACGAACAGTGGCTCCCAGAATGGTCTCGGACGATACATCAACGCACTCCCGACAACAACGAAAATCCGATTCATTCTGAACAATAAGAACACTTCTTGATGTCTTCTACATATTACCAGGCTTCCCGGCAGGTGATACATGATACATCACAACTCTCCGGCGCTCAGGAGAGATGATTTTCAAAGTGATGTCAGACGACCCATCGGTATGCTTCCGTCTTTAACGATAACTCGATCCATTCTGAAGAATAAGAACGCTCCCAGCGGTCCTCCCACATGATACCAGGTTTTCCAGTAAGTAGTAAGTGATACGGTGCAACTATCCGACGGACGCTCCTAAGTCCTGGCTTTCAGAATGGCGTCGGATGGTCCATATCAGCGCGCTGCCACCCTCGATAAAATACACTCAGGATCATTTGAGTAGTAAATGTTCAATAGATAAATTTACTTTCATCGCACATGAGTTCAATGGCAATATGATGTATTTCACTAAACACATCGTGTAGTGGTAGTGCACAGCAGTAATTTACGAGTCTCTATGAGTGTCATGAAGTTCCTTGTATGCCGCTCTTTTCTGGCGAATTCTCGCTAACGCACTGTTTTTGGATGGTAGTCGTTCCGTTGTGGTGTATAGCGGGAAGATCTGCCTGCTTGAGGGTATCAGCACAGACCCTATTGTTGTGAATCGAACCAAACCTGTTCCACCAAGTGATGAGCTGATCCACTTCATCGGACTCGTCGGGGTCGTCTAATAGTTCCATGATGCTGGAATAGAATCGTTCAGAGTCAGTGATGAGGTCTGTGCGGGAAAAGACTTGAGCGGAGGTAAGACTGAAGCGAGTCTGCACAGATGCAAAACGGTCACTCGTGATTTTGGGTACCAAATAATAGATACAAACCTGCGTAGCAACATATGCAATGGACGCCTTGGTCACGCAACGCATTCCATGTATGCGCGCATTCCCAGAACGAGTGGCCTTCGGTTCCTGATCTACGGAGCTAGGTGAAGTAAAAATATGTTTGTAGGCCTAAATACCATTCATGCTATGAACATAATGGTGAATGAATGCATGTTACTCACAGACACCAGAAGGCCACTACGGAGTAGACCATTCCACGGGTCTTCTGGATCATAGGAATAGTCTGCATACAAGAATACCGGCCACTGGTCCCCTGGAACCTGGATTTCCCCATTCATGAGTTTCGTTCGAGTCCTGTTTTAGAGGCACAACATCAGAGACAGAAACGCTGCAGGCGGAATTGCTCACTGGATATTTGTCCAATCCAAACCTGCAGGGCACAAAAGAGCACCAGTGCGCTCATGGTTGAACCCTCTTCCCGACTTCACATTGCGTGGGATATGCGGGCTCAATGACTGACCCTTTGGGGTAATCCAGTCGATAATAGCACCTTTCATTCCTTTGGTGTCGTCCGCACGAGCCCCATTGATACCTTTCTGTATCTGTGAACAAATTCGACAGCGAAAACGCTTGGAGAACTGGATGAGCTCACTAATTCACCTATCTCGACAACCTCCTCCTCGGAGGAGGCCAGAAGCCGTGATTCCAGTCCCGGGACCGCTCTCAGCAACTCCCGAAAGGCCGCAAATTCCTTCCTTTCACTGAAAGGGGATTTTCTAATAAACGTCGAGAAAGCAAAAGGTAAGACGTACTCCACAGTGAGTGACTCTAGTGTGTCACCGCCTCCTTCAGACAACAAGACAATGCCATTGGTGAGTAATGTGGGTACATTGCAGAAAGCGTGTACAGCTCGTCCAAAATGGCGACCGCGATGAACTAGAGGATCTTGAGTTGTCCTAAATTATCATCAGCGAGGGCATTTATAACTTTGTTGGATGAAGGATGTACGGCTTTTTCCTTGGTCCAAGCTCTAGCGCACTGGGATAAATGCGCTTCTGGCCGGTCGCCGTCCGACTTGAATCGCCCTCGCCGCTATTTGACATCACTAAGGCCTCGAAAGAACGGGAAGGGGAGACGGGCATAAAACTTGGGAATCAACATCGGTTTTATATGCGACGGGTCAGGGGAGAGGGGTTATTCGGGAAGTGGGTCAAATCAATATCGCTCATGGGGGGGAGGGGGGGCGCTACCGTCCGGCCCAGACGACAGGACCAGAATGTCTGTCCGGCTCACTCAAACATACTGCTACTGCGTTACGTGATGCAATGAACCGAGGCTGGCATGGCGTATACCGTCACAAGAAACTGACAGCTTGAGAATGCTTCAGAGTTCCCGTCCATCCTCGAACCTGAAAGTAAGAACCCACGAACTGCATTTCAGCATTGCACGAAGGATTAAATGTAGCAGGAACGAGCTGTCGCAGAACGCCTATACCAGAAAAACGCTAATTCAAGGATCAGGGGACACGGACACCCTGCTCAACTCCAGGAACGGAAAACAAGAACGGTACATACCACGGTGTTCCGGTGAAGAATCAAGTACTGAGTATCCGACCGATAGCGTGGTACATGTTTGCAAAACGCTCACTTCATTTTTTATTCACAGACCAAATCATCGAACGGATGGACAGCGCAAGCAGCTTCAACGACATTCCATACAGACGTTAACCGGCAAAGCGGCTGGCAAGAGGACTTACTATAGGACCCGCTAATCCCAAGCTTCTCATGCATGCGTGATGATGGACAGACCACTCCGGTTGCAAACGTATACATGAAGGTAACGTGGAAGGTCATAACAAACGTGGCTTGGAAGGCATGGTGACTGAAATGACTTAGCAAGGACCCGGGGTGACATTACTCACCAGAAACGCGCACACTAAAGCCTTCCATAATTTATGCAACCTCATTCACTTCTCCCCCAACTACCATCCAGTGCTTTTGGAGAGCGCTCGAGAGGACCTCGAGAAATTTGTAATACTCTTCCTGGCCAATGACAGCAATAACGTCGCTCGCGGAATCCTCATACTCGTCTTGTGTCTCTTCCGCAGAATGGACAGCACGATTCCTCTTGATCACGGCTTTAGTCCAACGCCTCAGAATCTCGGCGTAAGACAGCGGTCGTCCGTGTGAGGGCAGCTTCCAGTGTATGAACGGCGGGAATGTCAATACCGACAAGTAGACGCTGGGAGGGGGGGACACGAACCCTCTCATATAAAGCCTCGCACACCCGATGATCATAAATCATGATGCCTGTCCGAGGGGCGACCACTTCGAGGCCCCTTAACGGTGTTAGATGTTCATTACGTCGGAGAATATGTGATGCTTACATCGTTTGATGAACAGATGTATGAGACGAGTGGCACGGGGTGAGCAGCTGAGAAGTAGCGCGGGCATGGGACGAGTTCAGCATGTTCCTACAGAGTTGTCGGGCAGAAACGGAAGTGACTTGTACAGCCACCCAACGCTGTAGGCCGTGGTCTCACATGGCTGATTGAACTGCATGTACGTTATCAGCCATGAAATGGCCGACCGAGCATGAATGCACTCCTTGTTGTTGGGCAATCTCACAGGATCCCGAATAACACGGAGCACTAGAATCTCGAGTGCATTCAATGACACAACATTGGGCCATAAAGCCACTGACAGAGAGGGGGAAAGAGGAATACAACAGTCAGCGAAGTACGCAATAACTACCACCACAACAGTAACAAAAATAATAGTCCGTCCTCTTTGCTAAGGCAGAATATCAGTTTTCATCAAGCCTGACCAACTCTGATGAACATGAGCATAACAACTAGATGTTGGATTATTCAAGGAAAACTTACTCCTTTCTGAATCCGCTGTGACCCCGAATTTCGGCCGAAGCACTTGAGGAACATTCCCTGAGGGCTCCCAATAGATTCTCAAGAAATTTGTTGTATACGTCCTGGCCTACAACAGCAATGATGTCACTTGCATGATCCTCGTATTCTTCCTGAGCTTCCTCCATAGAGTGGACAGCACGTTGTCTCTTGATCACTGCTTTGGCCCAACACCTCAAGATTTCAGCATAAGACAACGGTCGTCCACGCGAGGGCAGCTGTCAGAACGAGGTGAATATCAGGACCAACATTAGCAGGTAGAAAGGTGATAGCGAGACGAACCTTCTCATATAAACTTTCACGCACGCGGGGGTCCAAAAGAGTGAATTCATTGGTGACTTGGGCTGAATGTTGGAACGAGAGCTCAGGCACGGTCGGTATAGGAGACATAGGTGCCACTGCGGATTGATTCATGTCGAACATCTGTTTAGTAGAAAACCGGGAGTGCCATTTCTATTATATAAACGAAGCTGAGTTTTAATTTACTGCCAAACGATGCGCCGACACTCTGACAGTCACCCTCTGTCAGAGCAGCACTGCGGTGTGAAACCGGCCCGAGGCAGCGAGCCGCTGCTATACGTCATGGCCAAACTGCCACACCAATGGGGAACGCGATCATTGTAATCTAATAGCCTGGAGTGCCTCCGAACGATCAGAAAAACGGACGTTTTCCCTTGATCTTCAAGTTCACCAGTTCACTAGGTCTACCATGTCCGAACATAGTGTACATTAATTTTCCTGTCCCAGCCTACTCACTCATCCTTTGCAGATCCACATCAACCCCAACGAGGCAGTCTCCTCTCGAGATGATGAAATTGAGCTTGTCGATGCCATATCCCAGACCGCTATCAAACACAGACCCCACATTCTTAGACTTCAGGTTCCGACCAGCATCCGCAACGTTACGGTGTCCTTTGAGCCAAAGTCCCAAGGCCCTGTGGTATGTGGTTGATTTGGCTTAAGGCTGTGAAGTTCGCTCACACTCACATCCCAGACCATAGAACTTTCCTTGACTGCAACATTACCGGAGTTTATGGTCATCACTGATCCTTCTCGCACTACCAGTGCTTACACTCATCTTGCCACTAATTCTCCGAACGTTACCGACGGTGAGGTCAAACTCGAGTCTGCGGATGCCAATCTATCTGCCTCCACGGTAAGTTGACTCGTATTCAATGTCTTCGCTAATGCGTTGCATAGGGCCCATTACACATGGACAGTGAGCCATTGCCTGCAGGACTGATTTCAGCTCCCTTCAGTATTGATCACCGTGTGTCCTCGGCACCTGCTGCTGGCTGTACTGTGGACAGCGCTTCCACTGGTGACAACTGCATTGAGTCAGCAAATGTGCAGCCTGTCTTGCCTTGTGTCCTTGCGGTCAATGATAATGCAATAGACCTTGAAAGTGTGGAAGGGACACCTAGGCCTGTTGAAGTGAGTTCTGACGACCCATTCCTCGTTTCACTTATGACATGTTTTTAGAAAATTGCTTCAGAGTTACTTCCTTCCCCTCCGCCCGCTGAAGAGATGGATAAAGGAAAGTGAGGGGAGAGGCCTTGTAGGTCTCCCTTTAGGATTGGTTTGGGTCAGTTCGACCCGAGGGGGCTAGGAGGTGCTTGGTAGGGGTCAGAGAGTGGTGAAAAGCAGAAAAACGCGCCCAATAACTCCAAGGGACAGTCGAGATTCGTCTAATGAGCGTCTAACGAAGGGGAAAACTGATAATCCGAGCCCTCGGTCTCGGATTTCCGTCTGTTACTCTGTCTGTAAAGCGTCTGTTGTTGTGTTGCTAAGTATGTACAGCACACCTCTAAGTGCGAGTCCTAGCTTATGTAAGCCAAAATGCGGACAAACACTAAGTAAAAGAAAGTAGTAAGGTAAAGAGAAAAACAAAAACACAAGTAGAAAGGATGAAATAAAACAAATACCCTAGTAGGGAGGATACTCTCCCTACATCCGAGGGTGGCTTTAAATACTGACTGTCCCCAGTCAACACATACCAAGATATCTCATAAAGTGAGGGAAGGGGTATCATCCTCAAAACAAAACTCCAGGTAGAAACTCAAAAATGCGAGCTTGAAATGAAAGAGACCATGGAAAAGAAACAAAAACCACTACTCAGCTGATGGGGGAGGCAGCTCAAAGGTAAACCGAAGATCTTCGAAGGCAGAAGGTGGCTCGAGGGTGGCTCGAAGCAGTCTTGAAGGGGCTCAAAGGGGTTTGAGGGTCTCTCGAAGGTCTCGAAGGCGACTCGAAGGGGAGACAACCTACTGCTGAGCAAGAACCTGCACCAGAGCCTGTACAATTGCGAGCCAGAGCGACAGCGGAGGGGATTGAGGGGGTGCGAGGGACTGGCTTCGAAGCTGGGGGCTCCTCGAGCATAGCGGGGATCGAAGGCGGGACGTACCTCGAGGCTCGACAGGCCTCGGAATGCGACTTAGGGGAGGGGGTCGGCTCGGGGGGACAGAAGAGGGGGAAGGGGACCTTCGAGAGGCTCTAACCAGCCTTGGGATTCGACTTGGGCTCACCTCGAGGGCTTGAGGCTTCCTATCGAGGGCCTCGGAGGTTCTCGAAGGGGACTGGCTCACCCTCGAAGGGGGCAAACTCGTTCTCAAACTCGAAGGGTGCTCGG
The DNA here is from genome assembly GCA_024613165.1 of Pisolithus albus. Lineage (NCBI taxonomy): Eukaryota > Fungi > Basidiomycota > Agaricomycetes > Boletales > Pisolithaceae > Pisolithus > Pisolithus albus. Next base: position 419,526 of record JANFAB010000059.1, read on the forward strand.
CAGTAGGCTTGGGGTCGACTCGAGGGGAGGAGAGGGGTTGGAACGACTTCAAACTCGAGGGAGGGGGTGATACCTGGTCAACGACACTTCCTGGGCCTCGAGCGAGGGCCCAGAAGTCCAACCGAGCTTGTAGAGTGCGCCCGAGAGCCTCCTGAGGGATCTCCTCACCTGTGGGTAGCACGACTCGACCTCGAACCAATCTACACCTCCCGGCTGCTAGATATGAAGTACAGACCTTGCACTTCGCTCGAATGTGCCCTTCACGACCACAGAAGAAGCAAAAAGAGAACCTTCGAGGCTGTTCTCGATGCCTCGATGCCTCTCGAAGGCCAGGGGATGGCTTGCTCGAACCTGCATATCCTCGAAGGGGTGACAACCCACTTGACACTCTTGAACGCGACTCGAAACCGGTGGGGGTGGGCTTCAAAGTCGAAGTCGAGGCTTCTCGAAGTAAAAACGAACTTCCCTGGGGTAACTCGAGATGCGAGGGGCACTTCGAATGAGTCTCGAGACAAGGGGAGGGCTTCGAGAGGGGTCTCGAGGGTATTTCGAGGTGAGGGGAGATGTTCGAAGGGGCAACTGAAGACTCATGGGGTCGAAGATACTGATTCGAGGGCAAACCGAGACCACGAGATGGTTGCAAACATGGGTGTCGATCTTCTCTCGAGCTACGAAGCTGGTTCAAGGGCGAGTCACCAGCCTGCCTGTGCGAGGCACACCAACCTGGAGGAACAGGGTGCCTCGAGCCTGCACGAGTGACTTCAAGAGGGGATGAGCTGCTCGAAGCGAGCCCAGGTGAGTGAGGGTGATACTTCAAAGTTCGAGGGGCGACCTCAAAGGGGGAATGTGAGGTGGGCTTCGTGCTCGAGCTTCCCTGGGAGTGTCTTCTAGAATAAGACCGAGAGCACTCCTGCACAGGGGCACTCGACTGGTAGGTGATCGAGGGCGAGGACGAGGGGGTCCTCGAAACGTCGCTCGAAGTTCGATAGACCCAAGTATAACCTGGAAGGGGATCATACCATACTCCCTTTTTGGTCTCATCTCGAATCAGTGGTGATGAACCACCCAAGGGGGTATCAGAGCGAGGCCGAGGGTTGCTCAAGACTCGCATGTAGCCTGAAAATGCTCGAGGGCTGCTGACTTCGCCTCGAGACCTTCGATATCTATTCTCCATCCAGAGAAATGGTTCTGCAACTGAAAACGAATCTATATTTCGCAAATGAACCAACTATAGGCAATAGTAAGGCACAGAAACGAGTCACAGACACCCTCGTGTCTGTGAGAAGCGTTGAAGGGGGAAAACAAAGGGCTAGGTCACCTCGGTGTGACCTCGAACGTCTAGATAGAGGTGGGGGGCGTCTCGTATATTCGTCTCGAAGTGGCTTCTAACACTGGAAACTGAAATAGTCACCGCTGTGTGACTCGAATGCTCGATACTCAAACTGCAGCCTCGCTCGACTGCCAAAAATGCGCAAGGGAACTTGATAGATATCGTCTGTATTACGTCTGTAAATGACCGTGGGTCCGTCTAAATGAATGGCTGTCTCGAAACGTCTCGAAAAGGGCTCGCGGTTCGTCTGGGGGTCTCGAAGCGTCTGGGATCTCGAAGGGATTGGGGAGGTCTCGAAGGGGCTGTCAACTGACTCTAAGAGGTGGGGAGGGGATTCCTACGGCTCGAAACAGCACGAAAATGCGTGTGGTGGGGCCAGGGAGCTCAGCTGTGGCAAGGGGGGGAGGACAGCAGTGCGTCGGAGGAGAACCGATGGGCCAAATGGTACGAAACCTCAGGAAGCGATGGAAGAGACCTATAGGAACTGGGAGAACGAGGAATTACGAAAATCTGTGCACCCAATCCTGAAATATTCGCAAAACCGTCTAATACAACCTTTCGGCACGAAATTCGCGATATCTCCAGAAGTAGTGATGTAGACGCGACAAAAAAGGCACCTTCCGGAAGCTCTCAACAGGCTCTACTATACCTGAAGTTTGCGAGAGGAGAAGCGCGACGGTTCTCGAGAAAACACGTGTGTAGCTGGGAGGGTGGGGAAACAGTAGCGCGTTGCTGGACAATCGCTAGGCCGAGCACCACGAAACTCGGGGACGTCGTAGAGGGAGTCTGGGGGCGCTGGGAGATCAAAGAAACGAGAGGATACGCGCACCCGAACCCGAGTTATACCAGATTTCGTCCTACTGCACCTTTCTCCACAAAAAGCCTGATATCTCCGGAACTACGAAAGCGTACGCGTCGAAAAAGGTATCGTCCGAAAGGGCTTGTCAAGTAGAACCAGGATCTCGAAAAGCGAGAGGTTTGGCGCGTTGGATCTCGAGATATCGCGTGTGCGAGGTCGAGGGTAGGAGGGGAAGGGGGTTACCAAGCAACACAGCCCCCTCGCGGTGGGCTCCAGATGAAGAGATGGATAAAGGAAAGTGAGGGGAGAGGCCTTGTAGGTCTCCCTTTAGGATTGGTTTGGGTCAGTTCGACCCGAGGGGGCTAGGAGGTGCTTGGTAGGGGTCAGAGAGTGGTGAAAAGCAGAAAAACGCGCCCAATAACTCCAAGGGACAGTCGAGATTCGTCTAATGAGCGTCTAACGAAGGGGAAAACTGATAATCCGAGCCCTCGGTCTCGGATTTCCGTCTGTTACTCTGTCTGTAAAGCGTCTGTTGTTGTGTTGCTAAGTATGTACAGCACACCTCTAAGTGCGAGTCCTAGCTTATGTAAGCCAAAATGCGGACAAACACTAAGTAAAAGAAAGTAGTAAGGTAAAGAGAAAAACAAAAACACAAGTAGAAAGGATGAAATAAAACAAATACCCTAGTAGGGAGGATACTCTCCCTACACCGCTCGTTCCCCTCACTGGTCCCCCAAGCGTAGTTTCACACCCGACAGCTTTGCTGCATCCGAGGAATTTGATATTGTCAACACGCAGCTTCTCCGTGTATGTTTTTTTTTTCTTCTTTCTTTTGCTTTGTGATATGTACTCGTGGTACCACTTAGGAAAGATGGGCCCAGATCCGGGAGGATCTTGTTGCAGGGCAGGAATGTCGCAGACCAATCTTCTCTGAAGTTACAACCCCCACTCCCCCCCGTAAACGCTATCGCAAGTAGTAATTTCATCTGTTTTGAACTTGCAATGTAGAAATTTGCCTTAGCATAGTGGTCCTAGCACGTGATGATATTTACCGACTCCTGCGTCTCCCTGGTTTTGTCGGTCTCGATTCTGTTTCGGCAATCACTCCGGGAAACAAGCTTTTCATCGCATCCACAGAAATTTAGATTATTAGCCGCAGTACTAGTACTACATCCCAAGGCGCTGCATCTCACTAACTAACGCACGTGAAATCCGTAGTGGAACCGAGGAATCCAGGATCCAGTGGGACGTTCATAAATTAGTGTGTGAAACACAATTTCTATGTACTAGTGGAAAAAGGTGGATGCTCTCTCAAGCGAGCACGTTCCGAGGGACGGAACTTAAATCCCTCCTGAAAAATTGAGGCTGCAGTAAAAACCCTCGAAATACCTTTGCATCAGCGTCCAGCAGCAAACACTGTAGTGGCAGGGTAGGGAATGTGCGGCATCGAGAGCCGGAACAATGCACAGCTAGAAACATGCCGAATAAAGTAGAGACGAAGATAGCTACACACGTACCAGCCTACACGCCCACTTACCTGTCGTAACACCCAAGCATGAGAGTGAATTTCACGAACAATGAGTCGAACAGGCGGGCCCTGGGGTAGCTCTTGCAGTAGGGGAAAGAGGGTCAGTAAACTGGTGATGCATGGTTGCACTCGAGCCCACTTGGAAGGGTCGGAAGATCTGATGAAATTCGCAGCATCGTAACGTGGCTTGCCTCTAATGCGTCAAGTTTCTGCACTGGAACTAAGTGAGTGGATCCTACAGCGCTGATACTTACGTCTGGTTTGGTAGTGTTGTCGCCGACAGTGTATATTGCGTACAGTAGGTATACTGTGCTGTCCGTGGTGTCTCGGAAATGGAGGAAGTCGCACGATGTCGTACAGTAAAAGTAGGTGACATAGGGCTAGTCGCCAGTTTTGGAGCCCGTTAAGAAATGAAATGCGCCGATCATGATACAGGAGTGAGACACCTACGAGAAAGGGTGAAAGTCTAATGGGTTTGATGGGTGGGTAACTTCACGTAGCGAAACGTGCATATCACGGTTATAACCCAGCCTGTCCATCATTACGGTTTTTACTACGCTCAAGTAAGTATACTTTCCTGGCGATGGGCAGGGAACACGGGGATAAACTTACCTGGAATGGTGGCCATGTATGTCAAGTTGTCCGCATTCCGACAACCACAGAAACGTTCACCAGTGTCATTGATAGTAGAAAACAATCTTGATGGTCGGACCGCTCCGTGCGAGTGCGTAAAAACTGGACGCAATCATGGCCGACGTGCGCAGTAATATGCATGTGGTAGCGGGAAAACACCACACCAAGAAAAACATACCTGAGGTCATCCGATGCAAGGCCCCAAAGGGAGTGAACCCAGAATTTCACAGGGGGGACGTCATGAGGAACTGCAAACGACGTGCAAGAAAAGGACAGACAAACAGCCACAAATGAATTCAGGTGATACGGAGAATACATTGGTAATGGTAATGGTAATACGAGTGGAATTCAAGATTAGTAGTTTCGAATGATGAACCTACGAGTCTAAGTAGATGATTCCCGCCGTTCACGCATTGCAACGAGTAGCCCATATAGCTGAAGGGGGTTCATCAACCGCCCTAACTCGGTTCTCACCATATTCTCCTGCATGTCGACCGGCCAAGAGAAGAAAGCGTTCAGCCCATTATTATCGATGATCCCCATGTTAATGAAGTGATTATGGAAATCTGCGAGACTGGGTCTCGCTGACGACAAGAAGTCGAGGATAGGGTCGCTGGGCGGCGGCGCAATCGCGCGAGGAGAAGGGGCCGGAGGTGGGCTTGGAGGTCTAACGTCGGTTTCGCCTTCTGTGTTGCTTTCCGAATCCGAAATCTGGATCACGAAGCTCTTGGGGACCTTTTTGATAACTACCGAAACGCGGTTCTTCTGCGGGTACACCGACTTAGTCGCCTCAATCTCCTCATCGTGTTGATGTTTCGTTGGTTTCTTTGGCCGGTTAATGCTTGTCATCAGTACCACAAAAATCACCCACCTTAGTGTAAGCCTTGACTGAGGCTTTGAGATTCCGTTTGAACGGGGCATGGCCAGTTTTATTTGCCTGTGGAAAGAAATTGGCTGCGACGTAGTGGGAATGGAACTCATGTTTTGGCGCACCTTCCTGCAGTTCTTGAGATAGATCGCTTTTCGTACCCTGTTTGACAGGTATATTTCTAGATAGGCCATCACTGGCCACGAGTCCGCATATCTCTTGGAAAAATCTGGCTGGTGCTGGTGGACCTAGTGCGCGTCAAGTGTGGTGGAAAAGGTTATACGGATACCTCACCATCTGCTTGAATCGCTGAAGATCATCTGGGTCTTGCTCTTCTAGTCTCAATCCACAGTTGAGATGCTTCATTGCTGCTGATCTGATCAAGGACTGATGATCCATGCCATCGGGGCAATGAGCGACTAGTCAGGCAAGCGCAGGTTGGAATACTCACCACAAATTTTGTGAATTGTGTACATGTCATGTACATTTCTGCACGCAGCAAGCTCGCCCTGGGCATTTCATAATTAGGCATAGATGAAGCAGTCACTGTGGAAATGAGATTCTGTCACTACGATAATTAGATCCGGGAAGATGGTCTGCTAGCCGTATTCCCGTACCAAAACCGACGGTCAGATATATTTGAGCACTTTTCTGTACCAAATCTGGACTCTGAAATCCTCGCAAGTCTTGGGAAATTTCTCGACGTACAGAACCGGGACGCGTCACATGTCCGTACCTAATCTGTAGTCTAGATGGTTCGACGTACCATCCATCCGTACCATACGGATTTTTCACCTGCCCATATACTGACTGACCCTCCAGACCCACAGATAGGCTACTTTCTCGACGTCGAGACGGGTGTTTTTCCCGCTGCCTGTACATCACGATGCGTTCCGGACAGATTGCAGACACTTCGCGAGAATTTCTCCAAGAAGTCCCGATCTCGTCCCAGCTGCCTTCAACACACCCCAGCACATATCGTGTCTCTTTCATGGCACAACCCATCTGGCGTTGCAGTAAGTAATCTAGAGTCATTTATATTATCTCAGGTTGCTGAAATAACAACCCCTTTCCCTCGGGCTCAAGACAGTGCATATATGCATCCCCAGCATTACCCAACATGACATGGACGTTCAGACTGGTTGACAAGGTGCATGCTATCCAATTGATTATGTACATGCTGATTGTTCGCTGTAGGTTGACACGCAGCTGCTGTGCATATTCATCACGGAGTTGGGGACTGAAAAAGGTGAGATCCCCTCGCGTTCCAGACAGACACTAACCCACCCAAAACCGTCCCCCCCACTCTCTCACATACTACGGGAGGTTTCTGGCCTGCTCACCGTAGCCAGACCCGATACCTTCAATTCTTCGAAACTCATGTTCGCGAACGCATTATGGGTGCACTTGGGCAGCATGCATATATATTACTGTGCATGTCAGCCACGATTGCGTTCGGTTTTTTCGCACTCGCACGGGGTGGACACTTCAACATGGGTTTCTGCTGTCAATGATGCGGCTGATTCTGGTTCGAACACGAGTGCAACATGCGGAATAAGTACGTGTCCTAGCGTCCGTGGCTGTGGTTGGTAATAACAACGGTTTACGGAGGGTACCACATGTTCATGTCGTCCGTTGGGAAGGCTTCTCATGTCGAGAAGCGGATGGGGTCGGGTGCGTACGGCGTGGTTGTGTACGTGAGACGTGTTCCGTGACCAATGAAGGTACTTACCGTGCCCCATATTTGCAACGGACCAGATGTCGGGTGAGAGGGCTATCAAGTTGGTGACACGGGTATTCGAAAAGCTTCAACTCGCGAAGAGGACCCTCCGGGAGATCACCATTCCCAGACATTTTTCCAATCATGAAAACATTATCGGGTTGATCGATGTGGACACCGTTTACCCTAACTTTCAAGAGATGTTCGTACTTTTCCTCTGGATTGTATCTGAAATGCTCACTTACATGGCAGATATATTTTCATGGAGGTGAGCTACTGACATCTGCGTTGTGGAGAGGCTCGGCTGATATTAAGCGCTGCGGCTTATGGAAGGTTCGCTCTTTCTTTCCTGTGCTCGGGTTCTATTTCACCAGGATCCCACAGCGGATTTGCACCAGATAATCAAGTCTGGTCACTCTTACCAATGAGCACGTTCAATACTTTCTTTATCGAATCCTTCGAGGATGAAGTACGTGCGCTCCGATTTTGTCATTCACCGAGATCTCGAACCTGGAAGCTTATTGGTGAACTCAGACTGCGAACTGGAGGTTTGGCTTTGGTTTGAGCCGAGGATTTGATTCCACGCCAGACGAGCATATCAGCAACTAGCTCACTGAATACATTGCTACTCGGTGGTATAGTGCACCAGAAATTGTGTTGTCGTTCAGGTGAAGCAAGGTAATCCCAACGCAACAACTTGTAGGACTACGAAGGCGGATACCGTTGGCATGGGACAAGACTGTATTAGCTGACTACGCCACAAGGTTGGCTCGGGTGTAGACTTTCAGTAAGGAGAGGTCAGTCGTGCAACGAAGATGGCCCGACAGATGCAGTGCGTAAAGTGGTTTGGAGACAGAAGGAATACGTGCCTGTGATTGTTGATTAAACATTCCATCTGGTCTCTGAGCTTGAGGACATAATCCAGGGCCCCGACGCCGTCGCATATTGACGGAAGATGCAGTAGACCTCGATTTTGGCGGACATGACGACAGCGAGGGGGTCGTAGGGAGCGTAATCCCTGACCTGATGGAAGAGGTGAGGATGAGGGTAAGAGGAGGGTGAATGGATAGAGGTGCCACGCACCTCGTAGTAATCCCCGTGGTCGCAGACGATGTCGACCGTCTCTGTCTCGAACATGCACCGATGGAGAATTCTGCACGAACTTTCTTCTCGTATTCTCGTTCTGACTCACCTGTATGACGTGGTCTGAACTGTTTGACTGCATACACGGCCACGGATGAGACACATGGTTCGGCGTGCACCTGGGCCCAAGACACGTTCCCACTTGCCATACTTTTTGGACAGATGGGCACGGAGTAGCAGTGGAGAGGAAAGGGACAGACGGGGATCGGGAGGTAGTCTCGCTGACGTCGGGGGTTAGTAGGCGGAGAGTGAAAGTGATGGAGCTTGGACGAGGCGGATGAGTTGGGAGGAGGGTGTTTCTTGCATTGGCATTTGTCCTTCTCGTTTTCTCTTCGACGAGCTTTGGGTGTCAATCCGAAGAAGTCCCTGTCTCGTTTGTGGGGTAGGGTGGGAAGACGGGTGGAGTGATGGGCAGTTGGTGCACATGGGCCAGTGCGGTGGCAGCGAAGAAGAGGACGACGTGCACAATAGCAGAGGTGTCGAAGGCAAGACCCCTGACAATTTGAGGGTCGAAATCCGAGAGGGAAGGACCGTTGGCTGCACCGACTCTGATGGTTCAGACCCCGGGTAAGAGAGTAGGATGGAAGAAGAGCAAGGTCCGAGGACGGGTGATGGATTTGAAGTGGGTGCGGCGGGCTTCGCTGGATTAGAGGGAAAGCATCTACATTGGCAATCGGGTCTCTGGCAGAGTGAGGGGAAGTGGATGAGGGTAAAAGTATACCTGGACCGACTGTACAAGGGCACTAGAATCAGATATTGGAGCAGATAGCGAGTTGACTAATAGTCAAACGACATAAGTGGTGCTTTAGCGGATGGGGTGAAATTTCAGCGCGCACGGCGATGAATGCAAAGTGTGTCAACACGGGCGACAGATGTCCACCAACGTGATTGCAGAATCACGCCAGCATGGGCAGCAGGTGTCCGCCAACATGACAGACTTGATTCATACACACCAACAGCAGAGACCAAAGTCAGCACGGGCGACAAGAGTCCACCAACGTGACGGACTATGATCAACACGGCAATGGCAACCAATGGACAAAGGATGAAGCGGGGAAGAAAATTTGAGAGAGAGAGCAATACGTGGCCCAAAACCCACGGTCACGTGATCTTATGCTCACATACGCGTCGCGTCGCATCGTGATTTTTAGTTTCAGAAGTATGGCCCGGACAAAACAGACTGCCAGGAAGTGCGCGTCGGGTCGTGCTAAGCCTGCGCAACTTGCAGGTAACAAGAGACCTCGGACATCTTCGATCACAAGCCTCACACCGACCTCACTGAGTCCTCTGTCCTCCTGCCCACCCTCCCCGGAACTTCGGCCGCCAACGATTTCCAGGGAATCAAATAGGGTACGTTATGATCTCTTACGGTTCTTCGAGCCAACCTGTCACGTGGCCCCGCAGTTCTGTTATCTTTGCCACGATGGCGGACGTGCCATGGCGTGTTCTAACAGCGGGTGTCCCCGCGTTGTGTGCGATGTCTGCATCGACATTCCGGAGTCCATCTCAGACAACATAAGTTCGTCGGAAATTTCTTTCAAGTGCCCTGCATGCCATGAGAAGGAGGAGCGTGCAGCCCGCTCACAACCCATGCCATACTTCGTATGTCTACTCTCATATTCTAAGCTGGCGCTAATGTTCTTGCAGGCATTTACACGGACTGTGCAGGGGAATTCAATTCTCGCGTGCAACGAGCCAACATTTATCAGTGGCGTGTGCGAAAGAGCTTCCAAGTCTCAGGTATGTGGGGGACCTATCCTCATCGTTCACTTCATTTTCACGGGGTTGAATGCGAGGGGGAGTGTCCCCCGTGTCCTCAACACGGCGTTGGAGGAGTACCACTCGGAACAAACATTACGCTACCTGGAGGTTTTCTTCGACTTTGGTACACATCGTAAACTTCGTCGTTGGCTGACCGAAGCTGAGAGCTTGGCAGCTACTATTGGCGCGGATATCTTTCAGCAGAAGATCTTTTTTGTCTCTGTACACAGTGAAGTCACGCGTGGTGATTTGTTCGCAGGGAAGGACGAACAAGGGAGTGATGTGGCGGTATCGCCAAAGGAGGTGAGCGCATTATATTCGCCTGTTCGTCGACTGAGTCTCATTCATTCAGTTCATGAATTACTTGTTTTCTGGAGGCCTCCAGCCCCTTATCTGTGGAGCTACTGTTTTTATGTTGTCATGTGGCCCACTTGTCGCATTCCCGGAATCCATATCTAGCTTGAAGGAAGCATTACTCGAGTACGCAATATTTTTTATGCGGTGGTGATGACCCGTCTGTGACTTACCAAATAGGCTGAGACCTGCGTATACAATCGCTTTTGGTGCGAAGTGTTTTATCAGTGCGGTTATCAAGTCCTTCATAATTGCATTCGGCGTTCGAGTCGTCATTCAAGGTCACGATTTTGGAGAGGTTTTCAAAGACCTGCTGGATGTTTCTGTCGAACTCCCCATGCATACCGATGCGTATATATTCCAAGTGAAAGGACAAACTACCTCCGGCGACTCCAATAATGCTCTCCGTGTATGTGGTACCCGCTATTCGTGGTTCCATTCCCATCGCCGTCCGTGGGGGACTCCGCTCCCAATGAGCTGTCCAAAGTGCAGCTCTATCCGCTCGTGGTCACCGTCGAAGTCAAGTGAAGATCAATCTGGCGCGCCTGGGCGCATCAGCACGTGTCGGTCTCCGGCATGTGGATTTAAATATTTCTCGTATCAACCTCAAGCTCCCTACGAGATCATCAAAACTAGAGTCAAGGATAAAGAGGCGAAGGGGTGGATTAAGCAGACGGGAGTATAGAAAGGTCTGGTTTGATTGATTTGCATCATCCGATGTTACCGCTGCATATGACCCCATCCCATCACTCGCTGCTAAGTCATCTCACCTTTGTTATGCCGTGTCGAAGGTCGCGAAATAGAACGTTATTGCCAGTTGTACGAGCACGGTAGTAATTGAATTGGTTTTCCAGCCTGCCGCATCCCCAACGACCTTTAAAGGACGAGATCGCTCTGCCGACCTGAATCGAGGCGAGCTCTCAAAACTCTACCGCCGCATCTTTCCCTCCTTGCCACTTTTACTGCAGTACACAGAAGGGCGGAAATGGTCGCGACGGTGCGTAGTTAGTATTTTTGCGCTTCATCTACTGGCCCCCACTATCGCCTCACCAACCCAAGCTTCCGCAACGACGCCTGCAAATCTGTGTGCGGGTTCGTATATTAACCTTACCATCGCAACCCTCTCGGCCCTCGTCACTCTGTAGCATGTAGTCCACACGAATGTAATAACGGTAGGTTGTTTCGCATTTCAATCATCACCCTGTTGCCTCATCATCCGCGCATCGTCACTTCGTAGGCCAGAGGCCCGGTAACGATGCCCATACATTTATGTGCGAAGTTCTTTCATTTTGACGTACGGTAAGTGTGCCCACTTTAGCACCACCCAACCCGATCTTCACATAATGATCTCGTTCCACGTTTCTCTTTATTGACCTCTCAATTTGCATTCCAGGACGCGTAAGCAGTCCTGGTCTGGGTGAAGATTTGATGTCAACCTCCCGTGACAGGCCCGGCGGTCCGTCTCGGGTTGGAGCTGCGCCGCCTCGATTTGGTAACGTTAGTCATGAAGATGGCGCTGTAAAATCGATGGCGTGCTCTATACCTTTGCTGTGAGTTGTCCTTCTTGTGATCGTCTTACACACCGTACAGAAATTTCATGGCAGAATCAGCAAGTGGTGAGTGTTCCTCACAGCCCACCAAGCGTGGTAAGGCATTAGATCCCGGAGGGGATGTGCTGAATACAAGATCTGTGTATAGGCTCGTTTTAGGCGTCCCTGCAGGTGGGGATACGTCTCCGAGAAAGATGCGCAACCGAAAGCTATGCCACTACGGATACCGTAACACAGCCAAGAAGGACAACAACGACGACCCCTATCCATACTCCCACATTCAATCAGTGTTCATTCTTCGTCGCGGGACGTCGAAAATTGACGTCGTCGTTTCCAAAACGTCCATCGCTATTCCACCAATCTTCCAGTACCACAGTGCGGTTCTCTTTAACTTCTTAACCGCAGACGCCGTCTTCTGCGCTTATCCCGAATTAATGTTACGAAGAGAATTGCTAGCCAACCCCTTCGCTGTTTACGGACAAGCTCTCAAACGCTCCACCTTGCAGGCTCTGCTCAAATATCACCATCGGGGAATAAAATATGTATCGTGTGGGCAGCTACACCAAAACAATCCCTGCTGGCAAGCCTCCCTTCGCAGCGTGGACGATTCCATCTCTCTATGGTTCAAATGTTCCCCCCCTAATTCTGACCTTTCCATCAAAAATACGTCTGTCCCAACCGTAAAGTGGCGCCTAGGAGGTTCTATTTGTGACGGAACGCCTCCTTACGTCTCGCCGCATTCATTTGTATACAATCCGTGCAGGTCAGTCAGCACCAAAGCACCTCGTCTACGCTTACAATTAACGCACCCACAGTTAATAAATAAAAAACTAACATCTCCTTTAACTGCAGAAACGAGCTTTTTTATACATCGCTGTCCGAGAGAAGTATGATCAAGTTATTCAGAGTAGTATATGCCCTCAAATGAATCGTAACATTTCTGAGCTCCTCGCGTCCTGGGCTGCCCGGAGGGCCTGTGTATGTCAATGTAAGTATTTTCCGGAATAAACTGACACAGTTTTTACGCGCATTATACATTTGTTAACTCCACCCTGCGTGATCACACACTTACCGTTCGTATACTTCCACACTGAAGCCTGTAATCAGTCATATGGGGAATTGTGTAGCTACACGCACTTTGACCCATCAGGGAAAAGCCCACCGAGGATACGTATAGAATATCTACACAACGTACAAGTATGTGATACTTCTGATCGCAGAATGACATGGCCAATAGGATAACGAGTGTATTAGCTAACACGTCCTCATGGTCGTGACACCGTGGGAGTGATACTTAACTGATTCGGAAGATAAAGAAGTGGGTCTGTCAGTTCCTCAATGTCGCGGTTCGCTGACATTATGCTCATGCAGGTTGTCCTGCGTCGACACGATCAAAATTACGAGGTCATGATCCCGTCACTGAGACCGCTATGCATCCATTGCATATGGTACACCGGTTGTCGCCCTCAAATTTATGTATGGCATCCGTTTCTTCACCGTAAGTGTGCCCTAACTCCTTGAACCAATATAATGAGAGGAGAGAGTTATTCACGGAGTCGCCACGGTATAAAACACAGTAAGTACATCGTTTCTAATGCAAACCACACCGTTTCTCATTCCATGGAGTCCGATGATTACTTTCTAGCTTTTCACCCGTCTGACACCGATGTTGGCGACCTGTACGCATCCACGCCTTCGGTTCTGCATTCTACGCCCATGAATGCTTCTACGATGGCGGAGATATTTGAAGAAATAGTTGGCGATCTACCTTCAATGCTCAACACGCTACAAGGACTCAACATCCCCCCAACTGAATCCGTTCCTGCGGTGGACGATGCTTCGCCGACAGTCAGTGCCAGCGATCCTGACCCAGAAGCGGGAGTAGATGCCATTGCCTTGCAGTTTGCAAGCAATCATCCCAGTAAGTCATTTTGTCCGGGCCCGCCGCGTGCATTCCTCTAAGGCCTTGTTGCAGCCCCGCTGGCTGTATTATTTGGAGAGTTCGGTGTTCATGGTTGGGTCTCACTGTGCAATAGGCTGGTATTGAAGTATAGCGCTCGCATCGGGATTGAGTCATTACGAGCCTTTCGTCAGAGGCGACCGGAAGACATCATCGAATTCATTCAGTCAGAATACGAAGAGATGGTGCGCCAAGGCGGAATTATATTCGAAGATGGTAAGTTTCTATTTAGCGGATTTCTCTGCCAGCAGTATGCTAATGCATACACCAGAGGAGATTCAGATCGATGGAAATTCGGTGCGAACCCGCATCAATGTTCCAGGATTCCTCCGAATACTCGTTCAAATGGTATGTGACCGTTTTCCCGGGCCTGCAGCTATGCTAAAGTGAGAACTAGGTCTCAGAAGATGTACCCCGTGTCGTATACGCTGCTTGGCTGGAAGCAGCTAAGAATATTACGACGATCATCCTCCAACAGTACGATGCCGACGAACGAACTAGCCGCACACGTATGCATTGCAGCCATGGCACACACCATGGAATATACTCGTACAATTTCTTTCATGACTTTGGCGCATCCCCTGATGCAACGGTATGTTTCTTCATCTGGTTTCAATCGAATCCTCAACGCGATTTTTTGACTAGGCGGTCTTATTCAGCGGTACACAAGCACGGCGAGTGATGGCGTTGGCTCTTCGGAATACCGCACCCTTGGTTGGTGGGACCGTCGGCCCGCCCGCTCTGAACACCCTCTTCGGAATATTCGATTGTATTCGTGGTGACGATGGTAACTTACGCTTTCGCCTTCTTCAATCATCCCCGCTCCACACAACAAACCTCGTAACGTCCATGGTAAGTTATATAACTTCGTTTGTGACGTTCTGGGACCTGACCGTATCTCGATTGGAGGTACTTCTTGTAATGGACATGCTTTACATTCGCAATCGTCACTTTCCTACCCTATCCGAACGCAGGTTGGTCGAGCTGAAGGACATTTATGACTCAAATAAGTTGACTTTTCGTGACGTTGTTGCATGCTCACAAGTCGACGTCCCGATGGCCATGCAAAAGTTATTTTGTCACAACCTGTTGAATATTCTCCCTTCATCCACCTTTTGATGTCCTCAGGCGTCTTTGTGTACCTTGTGTACTCCGCTGTTTGCTTAGTCATGTGTCTGTCACGTGCTCTATAGTCGTACTGTGTGTTACACTCCGGTGATCTAAACAGATGTACTGTTTACGCCCGACACAATCTCAGAGTTCTTTTTTTTTAAAAAACTGCAGTGGAAATCTAAAAAAAAAGGATCTTGACAATCGGAAGCAGTGCTTGATGTTCATTTTTTTCGTAAGTTCAAAGTTGCCGACTCTCACCTGAAGAATTCGCAAATTCCAAGTGTAAGTCCACCCTCCCATCTGCATTACGTGCTAAGCCTCGTTGTATCGTGGCACGACAAATGAGCAGTTTGGACAACCAGATCCGGGCGCAATCGGGATAAGTGGACCTGCCTTGCCTGCAAGGACGACAAGTACTGTGACCGTATACTGTAGTGAGTATTGTGTTCTACGTTGAGTTACGTGTCAATTACTCGAACTTAAAGTCTGCGACTAGTAACTAGTAAATCATCAACTTACTACTGCGCTCGCAGTGAATAATGGAACGTTTGTGAGTCCCGTCTGACTCGACTGGTTTTCGGGTACTAAGCTTCTTCTCGGCTTAGTGCTCCTGCGTTATCGCTGCAGGGATTTGATGGAAGATGTGCCGGCTACTAGTGTGCTGCTGACGATTTTCAGTCCTTGCAATACCGACAATGCGTTACTGATCCTTCGCAACGCCCTGCTGACTTCCGGGGGCTTCTGTATGTGTTATTGTGGGTGAGTAATGATTACCCGTAAATGAAAATTCTGCAGATGTCAAGCCAACCCAGTACGGAATTTCGGAAATGAGCAGGTGCTCCGCGCAGCCATCAAGAGGGAATGTAGTGCAATTCGAAGCAAATTCCGCACATTGGTGAGGACGCAGTACCAGCTAACTTGGCACGTGCATTGATTATCTACACGGTTGCTCGAAAGTACCAGGCCAGCGGATGGTAAGCCATGTATGATGCTGGAAGAACTTACATGGACCATACTCAGTAAGTACAAGAGAGGCGGGGTGGGCTCAGGTTCAAAAGCACAGCTTGGGCAGAATCTCGAAAGGCCGAATCTGAGTCCGACGAGCGTCACAGACCGCGCATAGTAAGTACCGCCCGTCTGCGCCAGCAAAATGCACTTATGCGCACTCTGGTCTCGTTAGGCGATTACGCGTCCGCTCACATGGTTGATGGTCAAGCAACCCTCCCAGAGGGTTCGCAACCTACAAGTTTTTGTTACCCAGAGACCGCATTGCTACTCCATAACCCCGGGGTCACTCTCTTTTCTCCTCCATCCTCCAGGGGACGAGTCTCTGCCATCTCTTTTTCCCAATGTACAGCATCTGACATTCCGTTGTCAAGGCGTCCTTTCATTGGAGGTGGTTCGCTGGCAAGATAACGTATTGATTCTACTTCGTATATTGATTCGTCCGCGACTGTCTCTGCTCTAGTTACATCTCGACAGATGGTTCTATGCGTTGCTGAATGCGTCGGGCATTCTAGCGTCGTGCTCCAATCTCCGTACCCCATCGAGACACAGGAGAGCGCTCGTGTGTCCGTCATACCGACTATCTCTAGCCTTCAATCACTGGAGACGGTAAGGATATATGGTGTTTCTTGGGGCCTTCTAGCATCCCTCGCTCAATTAAAAACGTTACAGCGACTTCTTGTAACCTTTGGTGGCCCACTTGACTCGCCTCTCCCACTGACAAACGAAGGGTTCGCTAGGCTTCGTTATTTGGACACGCACATCACTTCTTTGGAGCTAGCGTCGACTTTTTAGCGCTGGACCATTTTTACAAGAAAGCCCCTGGCCCTAGCCAGATCACCTACTCAGCACTACGCCTAGCCTGGCAAGCGGACGCCACCCCAGTCTACCTCCTTATCTCCCGCTGCGCCAACGTGGGCTTCCACCCCCATCTCTGGCATAAGACTATTGCCGTTGCCCTGCGCAAACCAGGCAAACCAGACTACTCCGACCCCAGAGCATACCGCCTCATCCAACTAGAAGAATGCCTAGGAAAAGTCTTAGAGGCAGTCATGGCCCGCCGTCTCTCCTCATGGATTCACATATACGGTCTAGTTCCCCCAACACAATTTGGTGGTCGCCCTGGAAGTTCCACAGTCGATGCTGCACTAACGTTAGTAAACGATGTCGAAGCAGCCCATAATCACTGGCTTCGTGACCTCACTGCCTAACGTTTGACATAAAAGGCTACTTCGACTTCGTCAACCACACCAAACTAGCCAACATCCTACGGCAGAAGGGCCTTCCTATTCCTTTGGTCAAGTGGGTATCTACGTTCCTAGCAGATTGTGAAGCCGCAATCTGCCTCGATGGCAAATTGCCCCCGTCCAACCCAGTCTCGAACGGTATCCCTCAGGGATCCCCAATCTCCCCAGCCCTCTCAATTGTCTATGCAAGCGCCATCTACGAAGAGTTCCAGCAAATACTGTCCTCCCGCTCCATTCCCCTTGGACTACCGCCCTCCAAAGCGTCTCCAACAGCACTGCTAGGCCACATCGATGATGGCAATGTATACACCTCATCCATTAGTCTCGACCTCAACGTTACCATCCTAAAAGACGCTTTTTATACGATTTCACGCATCCTAGAAAGTCTTGGTCTGACAATCGACCTCTCCAAATCAGACTTAATTCACTTCTCACGACGGCGTAAAGAGACCCGCCCACACATCGATCTGTCATACCGTGGCACTTCCTACCACATTAACCATTCCGATACCATCAAGTGGTTAGGAGTATGGTTCGACTCTGAACTTTCATTCCGCAAACACGTCCAATCTGTCACCACAAAAGCACACCGCATCGCTACTGGAATGCAAATGCTCGCCAACACGGTCCGAGGTCTTCACCAGTCCCGACTCCGCCTGATCTACAATGCTTGTGTTCGTAGCGTCATGACGTATGCCAGTCCAGTTTGGTGGAATGGCCAAAAACTCCTGGCCAACAAGCTATCCGTAATCCAAAATAAATGCCTCAGACACATCTGCGCTGCTTTCCGCACTACCCCGACAAGAGCACTTGAAATTGAGAGCGCAACCCCCCCAATCCCCTTCTACCTCAATCTCATCAACAGAAACTACGCAACCCGTCTACACAAACTTCCCCGCACCAATCCCGTCTTAATGCGACTACCGCAAATATGGAGAGGATATGACCCACCAGATCACGCCCCTCCTCTACCCCCACACAAAAAAACCCGTAACCCTCACTCCCGTCCCAGCAAGACCAAATCTACATGCCTTCACAATCTAGCCAACCTTTCAGACCCATACATCCCACACGTCGACATACATGCCATCCCCCCCTGGGACGACTTCCATGAAAAATACAACAACAGACTCTCGATCAATGCAACAGCTGCAGACGACAACAAAGACAGAAAACGCTTAGCCAAAGAACACTTAGAACTCGTCCGTAATCTTAATACAGATAGTCGCTACTTACTCGTTTATACAGATGACTCTCTGAGGATCGAAAACTGGCAACCACAAAGTGGGCTCTGGTTGGGTCGGCTTCTTCCTCGCGCGCGAAGTCATACACGGCAAACTCAACCTCGGAGGAAACAACGAAGTCTTCGATGCAGAACTCACAGGCTTGGCAAGGGCACTTGACGAAGCCATTGTTTTCGCTAGTTCGAACAATGTCCACCATATTCACATCTTCCTAGACAACCAGTCAGCGATTCAAGCAATAGCTGACACACCCCCTTTCACATCACAATGCGTCGCCCTACAAATACGGGACTCCATAAACTCCTTTCTAAGCAGAGACGCGTCAAACTACCTGCACATCTCCTGGATCCCAGGACACGCTAAAATCAGTGGTAACGAGAGAGCGGACTCCCTGGCGAAAGAGGCTGCAGGAACTCCCCCTCCCCCTGATAATACCATCACCACTTCGTACGCCTATGAGAGACACCAATCCCGGTCGCTCCTCTTAGAGGAATGGACCATGCACTGGCGCAGCACTCTTAAAGCAAACAGCCTCTTTTCCCCCGCTGACCGCCTCCCACCATCTCTCAAACCCCGCAGACACTTCTGCAACTCTAAACGAGCGATCTATGGACAGCTTATCCGATGCCGAACAGGACACGCCTTCTTAGGCGAGTACTACTCCTCCTTCGTCCCGACTGAGGACCCCTCTCGCCCCCGCGGCGAACGCATTCAAACCCGCGAACACGTCTTAACGTCGTGCCCCGCCTACGAGCCCAACCGTGAAGCTCTACGCTCTGCCTCAGAAGACCTAGTCGTGTCGGACGTCCTAGGAACGGAAAAAGGTATCGAGGCTCTAATCGATTTCCTAAAAGAAACAGACGCCTTTAAGAAATCGAGGAGAACCGACCCAATGCCGTCTCCAGTCCCAGAGTAATGCCACCATTTATTTAGATCCTCTTCAAACTCGTTCTCTCACTGCATGCTGCACCCTTACCGTTTGTTCTTACATGCACATACTCTTTACATGTCAACAGTAAACTATTCGTATTACTTCACAACCACCGTACGGTAGTATATACTTTACACCTCACTCTACGCGAAGGGCCCAAAGGGCACCGTGTCTTAGTAGTAGGCTACTTGTTGCGGTATATAAATATAGAAATTCTCTCTCTCTATAGGATGCGACAACGCAACGTAATGACGTAACAAGTAAGACCTTCTAGGAAGACGTCTACTTTGGACGGTGACGGTGACCATGTCACGGGAATTCACTCAAGTATGCATATGTGGACGTTCTTTCTCAGATATCGCAGCGTTCACGAGGCATAACAGGAATTGTCAGAGAGGCAAAAAGCGCCTTTCCAGTGCTCTAACTCGCGTCAAAGAAATTTACCAGCACAAACGGCCGCTGGCGACTAGATGGAGAGGAAGGAATTCATTCTAGTTTCCGTGAAGATGGGACAATCTTGGTCGAAGATCCAACCAACGGATGTCCTGGCCCGTCCCAACCGCTAGAAGCTGGACAGGTAAGCCCCAGCAATGGTGTTCAACTCGGGTCGCCTCGGGAATTGCTAACTTGGATATTTTCATTTGCTCTTTAGCTCGATCTTCGATCTGACATTGCTCGCTCGGATCTACCAGAAACGAACATTGGCGACTTGCCATTGTCTCTGCGGAGACCTCGCCGAGAGAACAGACGACTACCAAAACGATTTAGGGATATGCTTCCCGAACCCCCCAGATCATTACCCCCCCCAAGCATCGTAACCGAGCCGGCATCGTCACAGACCGTCGTCGCTTCACAGGAACAGCCGCCATATGACTCCCATCGCCCGTCTGCCTCTCAAAGGGTGCGTCCTCGGGCTACGTTCAAGTCACAAGCAAATGGATTTGGCTTATTCCGCGTCTATGACAAAGATTCTGTTCCGCTCCTTGATCCTGAAGATCCTTCAAGTGACGATCCACCACTGGAGATCACTCTGCGACATGGTGGAGGGGAGAGTTTCTCCAATCCTTTCCACCCTTATCCGAACGAGAGCTCCCTGCTCCTAGGTGACTGGTATTGGAACCACGGGTCACAAAAATCGCGGTCTAGCTTCAGGAAACTAATCGCTATTGTTGGACACACAGACTTTTCCCCAGATGATATCCGATCTACCAATTGGACGAGATTGGACCGTCACTTGGGAGTTTTAAGTGCATCCAGCAGCCGTCCTCAGAACGATGCAGAAGAAGAGTGCCTGGACCATGACGCGGGGTGGACGCGAGGTCACGCTACGATTTCTGTTCCTTTCTCTCGCCGAGCTCAGAATCCCGGGCTACAAGAATATCTTATCGACAACTTTTTCTACCGCTCCCTCTTGTCTGTAATTCGTGAGCGGCTACTAGATCGCACTCTTTCCACAAACTTCAGATTCGAACCCTACGAATTGCGCTGGCACCCCTCCCACAAGGATAGTGACGTCGGTGTCTATGGAGAACTATATACTTCTCGGGCATTTCTTGAAGCACACAGGGCATTGCAAGAATCTTCTCTGGAACCGGAGTGTAACTTACCCCGCCGGGTGGTTGCTCTCATGTTCTGGTCGGACGCAACGCAGCTCACAAACTTCGGCAATGCAAAGTTGTGGCCCCTCTATGTCTACTTTGGAAACGATTCAAAGTACGAAAGATGTCAACCATCTGCCAACTTGTGCTCTCATGTGGCATATTTTCAGGCGGTAGGTGGATTCTTCCGCAATCATTGGCAGGTCACTGATTGATACATATTCTGACGACTATAGTTGCCGGACGAATTCAAAGACTTTGTAATTGCGCACTCAGGAAACTACTCACCTGGCAGTTCCTTCTATACACACTGTCACAGGGAGCTGTTTCATGCCCAGTGGAAAGTGCTCCTCGACGATGAATTTACGGAGGCTTATCAACATGGAATCGTACTTGAATGTGCTGACGGGTGTACCAGACGCCTGTTTCCTCAAATCTTTACATATTCAGCTGATTATCCTGAAAAGTATGTAGGTAATCTCAAGATTCAAATTCGAGGTGGTCCGTGCTTAACGAAATTCACTCCAACGTAGGGTCCTCATCGCAAATATACGTAGCCTCGGTGGTTGCCCCTGTCCGCGATGTCTTGTTTCAAAAGACCAGATCCCCATGCTAGCGACGGAAATGGACATGGTGCAACGCCAATTATTGATGCGCAAGGACACCCCTGGGCGGCAAGCAAAAGTTGCCGCCGCACGGAAGTTTATATACGACGAACAGTACGTGGTAGACGCCGCACAAGTCGAGAGGCTTCTCAAGGATGAGTCTCTGGTACCAACAGAGGTATGAGCTCGTGGATTGCAAGACAGTACACTAACACTGACGTCCTGTGCAGAATGCCTTTTCCGCGAGGCTTTTTCCCTTGAAATTTGATTTCTTTCTCATGTTAGTGGTTGATCTTTTGCACGAGTTCGAGCTTGGGGTCTGGAAAGCGATCTTCATCCACCTTCTTCGAATGCTGGACTGCTCTAAAGGGCACCTCCTTGCTACTCTCGACCAGCGGTAAGAATTTTACTTCGTCTGTCATTTAGACGGACCTCAGTGTTGGATCAGCTTTCGGCAGGTACCCACCTTTGGCCGCGATACAATACGGCGCTTTCAGCGAAATGTATCGGATTTGAAGCAAATGGCAGCCCGTGATTTTGAAGACATTCTACAGGTGAGTGGCACCACTGAGGGACCTGCAATTGCTGTCTTACTTAGTTGCGCGTACAGTGTGCAATTCCCGTCTTTACGGGACTCCTGCCTGAGCCGCACAATGGGCAAATCACTAAGTTGTTGTTTGTCCTTGCCCACTGGCATGGTCTTGCAAAATTAAGGATGCATACGGATGAAACGCTCGGCATTTTGGAACACGTCACACGGGATCTTGGCAATAGGCTTCGCAGTTTCACTGACGAGACGTGCTCTGCATTTTCTACGAGGGAACTTCGACGTGAAACAGAGTCCCGTATGAGACATCAAGCCCGTTCGAAAGGCGGCTCATCGGCTCGCTCGCAGGTTAACGCAACAGCTCCAGGTACAGCAACCGGTCGTCGCCCCAAAGCACTAAATTTGCGCACGTATAAACTTCATGCACTCGGTGATTACGTTTCCCAAATACGGTTGTATGGGACAACAGATTCGTTTTCAATGCAGCCTGTACGTCGTTATATCATAATCATGGCTGGGATTCACGGGGATTAACGTTTTCACAGGGAGAACTTGAGCACCGTACAAGCAAAAGTCGGTTTAGAAGAACGAGTGGCAAATCGTTCACATCCCAGCTCGCGTCCATCGAGCGTCGACAAGCACGCATTCATCGTATCCGTGCCCGAAGAGAGAATCTGCACCGCAAGGATCCGACTCCGAATTTGCCAGAAGTGCACTACGTCATCGGAAAATCTCAGAACCTGCCAGAAGACATCACTCAATTCATGCAGAAAAACCTCGGTGACCCTGCCGCGAAGGTCAGACGTACTATCTACTGTTGAGGTTTGCAAGATACTGACGACCGTCCGACTGGCAGGGTTTCGTAGAGAGGTTGAAATTACATCTCTTGCCCCGTATCCGTGACCTACATACACATGGGCGTGCTAGTGATACGAGTCCCTCTCGTTCAGATCCTCAAGTTTGGGAGGCTTGTGGACTCGATCCTGTGGAAAATGCTGATCAGTCCGTTCTGAAGTCGCTCAGCTATGTCATTCTTAAGGGCAATCGAATCTACAGGCACCCTCTATTCCGCATTAACCACACCACCTATGACCTACGCAGGGAAACCGACTCGATCAATCCCCGAACAGCACATCGGGATATTATGCTGTTAGCTGACGGGGATGGCTCAGAGAAACATCTGTTTTGCTATGCCCGCGTTCTGGGCATATACCATGCGAATGTCATATACGTCGGTCCCGGAACCAGGGATTACCAGTCACGGAGACAAGATTTTCTTTGGGTACGTTGGTTTGAGCTGTTGCCAGACCAACGTTCTGGTTGGCAGCACACTGCCCTTGACCAAGTAAGATTTGTGCCGATGGATCGGGCTGACGCATTCGGTTTCGTTGACCCCATGGACGTGCTGCGGTGCTGTCATCTTATCCCTTCATTTGCTGATGGGAGACTGCACCATGATAGCGCAGCGACGCCTCGCACTGCCGGTGACTCCGAAGACTGGAAAGTATATTATGTCAATCGGTAGGCAGGGTGCATGATCGTAAATCTATATTAGCTGATTCTCTCCTAGGTTTGTGGATCGTGACATGATGATGCGATATCATTGGGGACTTGCAGTGGGGCACGTCTACACACACACTCGCGGGCCGAAGTTCAACAAAGAGGATATTGGCATGCACGACACGAAGATACAGCGTCATGGTAATTTGGGTGTGGCACCTGCAATCGACAAGCAGGAGAGTGTGGGTTCTGGATCTGTGCTCGACAACCATGGTCGGCATGATGGTCCTTGGGAACATGCCGATGATGATGGCAACTTCGCGCATGACGAGTCCAACTCGGATCACATATCTGACTGTAGCAAGTCTGAGTCAGAACTTCTGCGAAGTGCGATGTATGAATCAGACGGTGATTCGCTGAATGGTAATGCCGACCTTAGCTTTTATGAGTTCTGAATGTCCTGCTTTGTCTCATTAGTAGCATCGAGATATGAATGGTATACACCGGCCCTCCGGGCAGCGCAGGCCGCGACGATGTTGACGCTTTCTCAAATGCGATTTAACAGCAGCCGGACTTGTATTCGTAGTACGGAACGGAATGGAAATCGTAGTACGGAACAAAAAGCCGTGCGGGAATGCATGGTATACATCTATCGTAGAAACACATAATTGACAAGATTCTGCACATCCCAATCTGCGGGAATGCCTCTTCCGAGTCTAAACACCATAAGTATAAGTGTAAGCTCCGTTCGTGGGGGACGTCACCGCGTGACGACCTGCAGTATTCACTTCATTGACAGCGATTGTGTAGCAGGGTCAAGGTGGGTCGCTGAAAATCTGATACCACGGTGGAAACTTATCATTCATGAGGACGATGCCAGCTAGGGAGGCCGCAGAATTCACTCTCGCATGACATGCCTTTATAACTTTGGAGCGTGGCGTCAAAGCTTAAAGCGATCCAGGAGAGTTCTCTCCATTGTGGACACTGCGGTGCAGATACAGTCGCCCGCAACCCCCGTTGCGAGATCTCTGACCTGCATGCATTCTGTTGCAGGTGGAGAACCAGAACAATCTTCAGCTCCCAAGTCGAAATCGCAGCCCACTCTGGCTACCGTTATTTGGACCTCGCAGGAGTGTATGAGAATCAGGGTTGGTTCTACTGGGTGAACATACGACACTCATCCAGTATATTATTATTACCTTGCTTGGCAAGGTTTCTCCAGCACCATAATTCCCGTGGGGTTCAGCTTTCCGTACCACCCCGACAAGAGCACTCGAAATCGAGAGCGCCACCCCCCCAATCCCCTTCTATCTGAATGCCATCAACAGGAACTATGCAACCCGCTTGCACAAACTCCCCCGCACCAACCCTATTATCATGCGCCTTCCACAAGTATGGAGAGGATATGACCCTCCCGACCACGCTCCCCCACTCCCCCCGAGCAAGAAACCCTCCAGCCCCCGCTCCTGTCCCTATAAAACCAAATCCACGCGTCTTCAAAACATAGCCAACCTCTCAGACCCGCTTATCCCACATATCGATATATACGCCATCCCACCTTGGGACAATTTCCTCGAAAGATTCAACACCAGACTCTCGATAAACGCAACAACCACAGACGACAACAAAGATAGAAAACGCTTAGTTAAAGAACAATTTAAACTTGTCCATAAATTCAACACAGATAGCCAGTACTTACTTGTTTATACAGACGGCTCTCTGAAGACTGAAGACGGCGATCGCAAAGTTGGCTCTGGCTGGGTCGCATACCTCCTCGCACGAGAAGTCATAAGCGGCAAATTCAACCTTGGAGGAAATAACGAGGTCTTCGACGCAGAACTCATGGGGCTGGCAAGGGCACTCGATGAAGCCATTCCCTTCGCTCACTCGAATAACATTCACCACATTTATGCCTTCCTAGACAACCAATCAGTAATTCAGGCGATAGCGGGCATGCCCCCGTTCATGTCACAATGCGTCGCCCTACAAATACGTGCCTCTATCAACTCCTTCCTCAGCAGGGATACGACTAACCACTTACATATCTCTTGGATTCCGGGGCACTCCAAAATAAATGGGAACGAGAGAGCAGATGCCCTAGTGAAGGAGGCTGCGTCAGCGCTACCCTCCGCTGATACTACCACCACTACTTCATACGCCTATGAAAGACACAAGTCACAGTCACTCCTCCTAGAGGAGTGGACCACGCACTGGCGCAACACTTTAAGAGCAAGCAGCCTTTTCTCCCCTGCCGACCCGCCTCCCCCCATCACTCAGACCTCGCGAACACTTCTGCGAGTCCAAACGAGCAATATACGGACGGCTCATCCAGTGCCGAACAGGCCACGCCTTCACAGGCGAGTACTACTCCTCCTTTGTCCCCACCGAAACTACCTCCTGCTCATGTGGCGAACGTATTCAAACTCGCGAACATATCCTCACATCATGCCCTGCCTACGAGCCCTCCCGTGGCTTACTACGCTCTGCCTCCGAAGATCTAGTCATAACAGACATTTTGGGAACGATAAAAGGAATCGAAGCCCTAACCGATTTCCTCAAGGAAACAGATGCTTTTAAAAAGTCGAGGAACACTGCCTCGAGCCGAGCCAACACGCCGCCGTCTTCAGCCTCAGAGTAACGCCACCCACCCTTTGACCCCCCTATAACCGTCTTTGCATAGTACGTTACACCTACTACTTACCTTCACCCGCATATAACCTTCATATGTCAACTATTAACTATACGTCTTACTCCACAGCTATCACATGGTAGTACATACTTTACATTCCAATCTACGGGCCCAAGGGGCACCGCGTCTTAGTAGTAGTCTACTTGTTGCGGTATATAAATATAGAAGTTCTCTCTCTCTCCCGTGGGGTTCAACCGTCGGACGACTGAAACATTTTCCTTTTCTGGCACGGTTGTTTGCCGGCCACTCCAAGGTTGCATGTAGAGACACGAAACACGCATGGTACCCAGCCGACCCGATGCGGCTACTAAATCACGAGCTCGAGCTAATCGAAGAGACCCAGGCCGGGGTCAACCATATCGTCAAGCATGGCTCCCAGGGCCAATCACCTGTCTTCCACCCTCAGTGCTCTCAGACATTGTTTATCGCGCATCCTGCGTCAGATGCACACCGTTGCACAAGAGAGAGCTGGCCAGCGTCGTTGGAGATACGCCATTCTAAACTGCCCACAACTTTGGACTACCATCGTGATCGACCCTTCGTGGTCTTCTTCTTCTCTCGTCGTGGCCCATGTTACAAGGAGTGAGCGTGCCTTTTGGATATTACCATAACCAAGTGGTCGTCCGTTAACCATGCTCCACAATTCCGGCAGCTCCTAGGTCTCCTTGTCACTTGTGGATACCGGTGGCTCAGCCTTGATATTTCGAAGGAGTTCATTGCGTGCCTGGGTGCATGCCTTCCAGGACTTTACTAACAAATTCGCAACCGTTCGACGTCTTCGTCTTTTGGATACGACTGACTCCCCCCCTTTACACCTGTGGCAGATGTGGCGGATGCACAGGCGGTATGTATGGCATGTCCTGGGGTACGTCAGTCAGAGCTACCGGTCGATGTGACCAGTAGCTTCTTTGCCAAAAGTCGACACTCCTGCTGACCCACTGGAAAGACCTTACGGAGTTGAACCATCAAAGGTCTGATGGTCAGACAAATCCGTCAGAAAGAATCCGGAATGGTCCATCAAAGAAAGCCGCGATGGCGTAAAAGGTGACCGTTTGTGCGTCTTACTGTGTTTCCGTCCTCTCACTAGCTCCTTAGACCACGTTACATCTGTACGAGAACGGTTTCGTTGGCTTCACCTGGTCAGGGTTGTCATACTTCACAACTGCTTCGCGATGGGCTCGACGATACACATTATCTATGTTGTACATTTTACCTAGATCCTTAGTATGCTCGCTGGTGAGCATAGTATCCCTGTGAACAGCGGGGATTTTTTTTTGGGGGGGAGCAAAAATGAGGTTGCTAATAGTATGCAAAGGTGCCG